>OU342740.1:176009660-176392380 GCA_910589775.1 Avena eriantha | reverse complement strand
TTTTGAAAACATTTTCACAGAACAAAACGCCCTTTTTAAACATTTCTTTGACCATCCATGGTCAAAATCAACATCATCCTAATGTTCTCTCATGACCAAGTCACATCCTTTTATCCTTCTCAAAAAATCACTTGGATACTCCTAGCAGGCACCTTTCCAACCATCCTTGACCATGGATGATGGCGAAATAGAGCCATCCTATTTAAACTAGATATTATTCATATTTTTGATGAAATATCTCTCCAAATCCTGCAACTAATGCCTAATGATCAAAGGGGTATGCAATCCTTTCTTTCTATTTTTCCCTGCATACATAATGATGCCTAATGATCAAAGGGGTATGCAATCCTTTCTTTCTATTTTTCCCTGCATACATAATGATGTTTGATGATGGGAATCACTACATTAAAGTCAAAGATACGACATTTCCAATGACCCAAAGAAACCAGGAGTCGTGAAGTGGAGACAGACGCTTTAACGACCAACTATACGGCGGGAATAAAATTCTGGACATATAGTTCCGATCGTATAGTTGCCATCGACACCACTAGGTCAAACAGACCAACTTTTGTGAAGGGACCCTATATAAAGAGGCCTTGGGCGACGAGAAAGGGCGCCCACATAGACCATCAGCCGCCTCTAGATCTCCATCCACAACACCAAAGAGCCGCCAGAGGAATAAACTTAGATATAATCTCTCCACCACCATAACCATATTCCACCACTTGTAATAGTAGATCTCTTATTCGATTGGTGACATTGTAAGACTACTTGTTATCAATCTCATGATTTGCATTACAATGTTTATGATCTTTGATCTCATCTCTATGTGTGAGTAATTCTCCTTGGGCTAAGGGCTTCGGCCTAGCCATGTAGCTTTTGTGCATGTTATTTATCATAGATGGGATCATGTATTAGTTTGTATGACATGATGATTATTGTATCCTCTCTTGCCTCAATCTAAGGACTTGTCAGGTACCCAAGACCCCGAGGATTGAGCCAGGTATAGGGAGTATGAGTAATGACTAATCTATAGGTTGGGAACCCCACTGATAGAAGGGGTAGTACGGCTGTATGTGCGGGATTTACTTGGGATTAACGATGACGTCACTAATGCATATCATTAGTTCTCTTTATTCTATGGATGAGACAACTAGGTTATGTTTATAAGAGATTGCAGAGGCAACATCAATTATGGATGCACTGCCCACATATAATTTATCTTGCTCTAAACAATACATGCATACTTTATTTTTATCTTTTATTCCCATCAGTTGGTTCGCATAGCTACTGGTGGAACAAACCGAACGCCCTAGGCCCCTCTCTCCTCCATCATCGACAACAACAAAAGACGCAAACTCTTGCTGTCTGGTAAAAACACAAAAGGAGTTCTAAAACTCCCGAAGGTCCATTAAAGTAACTTCTTGTTTGGTTTTTTATTTATAATTACATATTATTTAGGCTTGTTTTTGTACCTGACTATGTAATCCCTGAATAATGTTCTGTACGATTACATTTCAATTCTTATTGTGGGCCAATGATTCAAATTTGTCCCAAAGAGAGGCAGACACATTGGTGTCAGATTTTATTTTCAGGGACGAGGTAGTGAACCTGGGGCGATGTACAACAACAATACAGGCTGTGCAATTGTTACAATTGGTTCACATCACGCCGTCCCTGAATAAACTTATGAGGCCGCAATCTGATGCAATTATTTATCATTGTGTTGAGATGAAATGATATATGAACCGATCAAACTATTGCTGAGATGCTTTATCTTTGATATCCACGGATATATTGTTTTACATATACATGTTGTCAATTCTTGAGTTGTAATACAATTCAATCATATGTATAGTTCTAAGTTATGTTCTTTAAAATCACTAGGAGGATGATGATGAAGTGGACGATAGCAAGGAATCCAGGGACAACAAGAGTTGCTACGTGCTGAGGCGGTTACGGTGTGGGCTAATCCATTTCCACCATAGGGGGAGACTGTTTTTCCCATTCTATGGCAGAGCAATCAACGTGGACCCTCGACACATGATCCAGCACACGGAGGGCGTTGGCAGAGGCGGAGGCAAGCATAAGGCGATTACCTTGGCGTGGCACACAGCCTACGGCAAATTCCTCCGGGAGTATGTCAGGACTAGCCTGTATCTCATCGACTAGGCTGTCGCTGCCTCCTGATGATAAACCCCCTGCCCTGCTAGGCGTCTCCGTGTCCCGGCCTCCTGCTGCAACCCCTGCTTTTATTTTGTTCTAGTTAATTATTACCTGTGTGTGGCATGTAAGACAATATATCTGTGTTGTCTCTGGTGAACCTTATATATTAATCTACTCCTTTATATGGAGTGCCTTAAAGTTTCTAGTGTTAAATTATATTTACTGATCATGCTCATGCACACTACACAATATTTCTAGTGCTCGATTATATTATAATTGTCAAGAAATACATCAACAAGTTAAATTGGTTCAAATTTTGTATTGAAGTAACTAAATGTATCACACACATAATAAACTAGAAACTAAAATCTAGTTCAAACACATAATGTATCACCACCACTTGTTGTCGTCCTTGACTTGCTTCCCCTTCAGTCGTGGTGCCATGGGCAGGG
Source organism: Avena eriantha (assembly GCA_910589775.1). Taxonomy (NCBI): domain Eukaryota; kingdom Viridiplantae; phylum Streptophyta; class Magnoliopsida; order Poales; family Poaceae; genus Avena; species Avena eriantha. The sequence goes on along the minus strand of OU342740.1, from coordinate 176,389,762 downwards.
ACCAAGTGGGTCTCTGTTGTGCGTTTCCCATCGTTCATGCCTGCAAGGAAATGGGTGAAAGGAACTGCCTGCAAGGAACTGCCTTCGAGAGGAAGAAGAAGATGAACCGACGGTTCCAGAACAGAGGAAGAAGAAGCGCCCAGGAAAAACTGCAGAGGAATGACTGAGGAAGAGGAATGACTGCAGAAGAAACGTGGTAACTGCAACTTTCGGTTCGAGAACTCACCGTGGTTACGTGGAGATCGTGGTAGTGCCGCCGGTTCAACAAGTGGGGCCAGTTCCTGTGTGAATATGAAATTAGATGTGCATTTTTCTATGCAAGAAATTGAGAGAAGTCATTTATATTTTGTCTTTCATAATTAAACACAATGAAGTTGGTACAGCCCAAGAGATTTGAACAAACGATATTTGCTAGTTTAACATACAATAACACTTACAGGCCCAACATGGCAGAACTTGGAGAGCCCCAGAACTTGAGCTACCACAGAGACCTCGACAGAGGTGGCAGAATTGGTGCGGGTGCAACCATGGCGATGGCGAGCTCGGATTCTAGAGGAGGAAAACAGAACCGAGCATGGTCGACAAGGTGATAGATCTCACCGGGAACCAATTCTCGTCCCCGACCGTGCCATGGGTGCATCCACGGTGAGGGCGAGCTCCAACTCGGGATGGGGAGGAGAGCGGGACCGAGCAGCTTCGTCACTTCCCAGCTCTGCGCCATGGCCGCGACCACAGATTGCCGCTCCGGGGAAGAAGACGAGTAATAGAGGCGCCAACGCTGCAAGCCTACAGGGAGGAGAGCTAGGCCGAGCAGGTTCGACCACGTCCTAGCTCCGTGCCATGGCTGCGATGCCCCACAGATTGCCACTCCGGGGAAGAAGAAGACGCGTAATGGATGCAGGCGCCAACACTGCAAGCTTAATTGACACCTAAGCGACGGGAGCGATAGGAGCGACATAACGGCGAGAACTGACAGGGGGCCAACTTGATGGCCGTTAGCCTGATTTTTTGTATTGAAACATAAAGTTGAATTCGTACCCAAAAAGACCCTTTGAGTATTTGGCACGCCAACTATAGTCATCGCGGATGATATCAGGGAACTCGGGTACCGCGTTGCCTGGACACCCCAACTTTCGGTCCGCAAAATGATATTCTCCTCTAGTAGGGGAAATGACTCTATTTGGGTCATAGTTGATAGACTATCCAAGGTAGCCCATTTTATACCTGTCAAGACCACCTATAGAGTTTGAAGCTAGCAGAGTTGTACATTTCTAGAATCCTCAGTTTGCATGGAACCCCTAAGACCATAGTATTGGATCGAGGAACCCAGTTTACCTCAAGATTTTGGCAGAAAGTCCAAGAAGGATTAGGAACCAAGCTGAACTTCAGCACCACTTATCACCCGCAAACCGATGGATAAACTAAAACAGTCAACCAAATCTTAGAAGATATGTTGCGAGCTTGTGTGCTAGAATATGGATCAAAATGGGAAGATCGTCTGCCTTTCGCAGAATTCTCATACAACAATAGTTATCAAGCCAGTTTGTAAATGGCCCAATTTTAATTTCTATATGGAAGGAAGTGTCGCACCCCCCCTAAATTGGTCGCAAGTAGGAGAGAGATAGATCTTCGGACCCGGCATCCTACGAGAAGCCAAAGAGAAGGTTCACAAAGTCCGTGAACACCTCAAGACCGCCCAATCCAGACAAAAGAGTTATGCTGACAAGAGACGTCGAGACCTGACCTTCAATGTCAGAGATTTTGTGTATCTCAAAGTAACACCCTTGAAAGGAATGCAACGTTTTCAACTGAAAGGGAAGTTAGCCCCCAGATATATTGGACCCTTCAAGATTTTGAATCGCCGAGGAGAAGTATGTATTAAATAATAAACAGGGGGTTATTTTATTAGTTATACTCTCTGTTTTGGCCTAGAGATGCTAGAGCCTGACTTCATCATCGAGTATGTATTAAAAAAGGGGCCATTTCATATCTGTTCTTATCAGACTTTTGTCTCAGTCCAGCATCACAGCATAAGGGGCAATTTTCACCAAAGTCAAATAACAAGGCAAATGGTAAAACACCAGGTTTTCACCTAATCTCATCCACAATAGACAAGTTACAGTTCGTGTAACTTGAACCAGAGAAGGGCCACAAGTAAGCTGCTCACATAGCCATGCATATGGGTATGTTGTCAACACAGCAGCAAACCCAGGAAGAAGATAAGAAGGAGGCAATCCTTGTACACAAAAGGGAGGGAACCAGCCGTAGCAAACACCCCATTCTCACCTCCAAAGTGACACCACATCCATTTCTTCACACCAACATCATCTCTACCACCGCACAAGAACAAGTAGTTTAGCATCAGTATCTCATAGATCCACCCATCAAATCGTTAGCAAGAGTGCCCACCAAATTATCAAATAGTATAAGCACCCCAAGATCTACTGAGTTCTAGCATCCTGGTTGCTTAGGGAAGCCAACCAGGGGCTAGAGAATTCCACAGGAAAAATAGACCAAGAAGAAATCTTAGCTTCAAGGAGTAGAGCAGGACACTAATATCAAGTGAAGCGGTAGGAGGTGCAGATCTGGAGTACAAAGAGAAGATCTGACCAAGTAAGCAATCAAGATCCACCCAAGCAAACATCAACTGTTACACAGCAACAGGCTACCACCACAAGATCCAACAACAGTAGATCTAGAGCAGCCATAGATTCTCCACAACCTCATCAATTCAAGCTGATCTACTATGCATATCAGGTTGCCAACTTACAGTAGTAATAACATCTGCTCTTTTGACTTTTATTTTTGAGCATGATTTTTAGTGGGGGGAAAAGGGCTCTCAGAATGGTGTAGAAATGCTACACCAGTATCATCATTGAGCTAAGAGGGGAAACCAAAGTCAATATCTATTCTTATCCATAAATTGGGCCTCAGACCAAGCATCATTAGCAGAGGATATATATTGTCGTGGAAATGGCCACGGCAGTCGCTGCTACGGGCAGCGATTGATTGAATCGGGGGCGAGAGCTGGCGGCCATCTACGGTGCGAGATGGGGGCGGATGCACATGGTTTACCCAAGTTCGCCCCCCCCCCGGAGGGTAAAGACCTACTCCTGCTAGATTAGATTGATGGAGAGTGAGTTACAGGGCGGCGAGCTCGGCGTCTAAGCAGCGAGTCGCTTGAAGGGGTGTATGATGGAACGTAAGTCCTCAGAGTATCCTAGGGAGGTTTATATAGGAGGCACCTCGCTAGGGTTTATAGTTTACAACCGAACAAGATATGGATTCAGAGGCTTTGACCTAATCCGACTGGGCTTCGAGTAAGCTTTTGGGCCTCTAGTCTCCAATCGCCATGTCTTCTCCTCAGTCGTATTCCAGTCGCCGTCATGTAGGTCCACTCGCGAGGCCTTTGGCCCAATCGGAGCATCCTGCTGGGCATACCCCATTCGGCATATCCCCATTAGTAGTCCCCGAGGCCATCGTTGATTTAGACGCAGGTGTTCATTTGGTGGTCGGAGTAGGCGAGTCCAATTTGGACACCTGGTCGAATCGGCGATGGATTCCACCGAAACCAAGGAAATTTTCCCCAGGTTTCCAGTCACTGCTTCAGCGAATGCAACCGCTATCAAGTCGCTGCTTCGGCGAGTGGACGAGGCTCAGTTGCAAGCGAGTCGAGTGAAGGAGATGGATCGTCAACTTGGTCAAACTATCCGTTGGGTAATCCAACGGTAACTTCAGCGCAATTACCGCGGGTAACGGCTACCCCGAGATTGGCGGGTAGTACCCCTTTATAAGGGGAATGGCAGATCCTTCCTCGTTTTCTTCATTCTCGCGCATCCATTCCTTCTGCCTTTCCTCATTCAAAACTCTCCAGACCAAGCGACCCGGCTTCCTTCCTGATGGCACCCCCGAAAGGCTCGTGGGGGAAATCTAAGTGCATCGTGGCACAACTCAGGTCCTTCGAGGACGCCGGGGTCCTCCGCAAAGGGAATTGGTAGATCCGGTGTCTTCCGAGATCGAGCCAAAGCCGTTCGCCAGTGAGTTCATCTGCTTCCCAAGCCATTTGGAGAGGGGCTTGGGGTTTCCTACCTCACTATTCTTCCGGCGGTTCTGCACATATTATGCGTTCAAGCCGTCGGATCTCGGCCCGCACAGCATCGAGTAGCTAGCAATCTTTGTCGCCTTCTACGAGTGTTACCTTGGCTGCAGGCAGTACTTCCTGCTGTGGCTGGAGCTTTTCCATGGCCGCATCAGACGCGAAGGGTCCGGCGGCCCGATCTTGGCGGCCGAAGGCGTCACCTTCCATTTGAAGCCGAAGTCCAACTTCATCAAGCTTATGCTGTCGAAGAAGGCCACGAGCGAGTGGAAGAGGAGCTGGTTCTACGTGAAGGAGTCCACCCCCTCTAGTGAAGTGGCGTTGCCGGAATTTGTCGCGGAGAGAAGCGAACCCCGTCGGCTGGCAACGGACAGGCTCCTTGACAATCAAAGGATGGTTGTCGCAGAAATGATGGACCAGATCCAGAAGCTGAAGAGCCAAGGGTTGTCTTCGATCAACCTGTATAAATGCTGGCTCTGGCGGCGACTGGTTCCATTGGCGGCCCGGCCGCACTGGATGTACGAGTACAGCGGGAAGAATGATCCTTCCCGGACCAGCAAGGAGTCATGGGACGCTGAAGACTACAAGGCCGCCCTGAAGAAGATCACTCACGTGGAATTTACAACCACGTCGGCCGGGATCGCTCCGTACGGGCCTGTGAAGAACGAAGCCCCCACAGTAAATCCTTCTCTCTGAATTTATCTTCAGTCGTAATTCTCGCGGTGCGATTTGCAGTCACATCGTCTGAAATTTATTTGTGTCCACTCTCAGTTGTTCCAGGTTTTGGAAGGCTGGCTCCCCCCCACTCGACAAAGAGGTTCCCCATGAGTTCAAGGAGGGTGCCGCATGAGACTCTTCTGAAGATGAAGAGGAGGAAATAGAGGTTCCTCCCCCAGCGCACGCGGCCCGCGAGACTCGCATGCAGAAGCAGCGCTAGTTTGAGGCGAGCCGTAGTCTCGAAGAGCGCAAAGAAGGCAATGATATCTTGCAAGAGCACACTTCTCGGCGAACGGCCACGCCGGCGAAGCCCGCCCGTAAACCAAAGTCTCTAGCGAAGAACCCGGCATCACCGCCCAGGTCGGCGGTGGTGTTCCAGTCAGATGACGAATCTGACGATGACGAGGCCGAGACCTCACGCAAGATCCCGGAGGGCACGATTCCGATGACGGGATTGGAGGCTGAGGGAACCGAAGCAGCGGTAGAAGTTCCTGTTGCGGTGATCGTGCCAACAACTTCGATGGCGCTAGAGTAAGAAGCAGCTGAGGCCGCGGCATCAAAGTCGCCGCAACCTTCGGGAACGGCCGCGTCTTCGGAGCCAGAGATTCCGGCGGCCGCGACTTCATCATCAAAGAAGCCTGCGGTGTCGTGGGATTCGGATGTTTTCGAGAGAGGCCTCTCGCGCAAGCTAGGGCTAGAGTTAGACAAGCCCGCCCACATCAGCACGGGGTTGCGCATTCTTCCGGTCGCCAAGCAAGCCTCGAGTTCTCCCCTCCAATTCTTGATCCATTTTTGTGTGATTTCTAAGCTGACTTTGGAGGTTTGGCAGGTCCAGTGTCAAGAATATTGGTCGCCCTTCGGTGGCGAAGATTCCGCCAGTCGCCACCGTAGGGGAAGGCGATCTCCCCAAAAAGAGGAAGCCTGCTACAGACGTCGCGCCTGCAGAGGGCACAAAGAAGCAGAAGGGAGGTGCCGGCAATGCTGCGGTAGGAGATAGCGCCAAGGGGAGTGATCCTGCCGCAGGCGCTGAGGAGGTAGCGGTTACCCGATCGGAGCCAGCCAAAGGGGCTCCGATGACGGAACCGTCGGCCCCGACGACTAGTGCCCCGGCTAGGGCCTCTGCGACATTTCCGCGCTTCATGGCGAAGGGTTTTCTGGGCGTGGCAGAAAACCAGTCTCCACAGATGCCGGAGATTGTTGACGAGGATGTTGGGTCTCGTCGTGGGCGTACCTCCTTCGTGGTCCCTTCGACGGACGTCAGAGAACTTCACAATATGCTTGGCGCCGCCATTCAGGTACGTCCAGTCCCCGAGTGTCTAGTCGCTGAATTTCAGTGGCTAGGCACTGAGTTTCTTCTAGTCGCCAGTCCCCGAGTTTCCAGTTGCTGAATTTCAGCGGCTAGGAACTGAGTTTCTTCTAGTCGCCAGTCCCTGAGTGTCTAGACGCTGAATTTCAGCGGCTAGACATTGAATTTGTGTTTTTGCAATTGCTAATTTTTCATTCTGCTTGTAGGGCTTGCAAAGGGAGTCGGCTGATCGGCAGGCCGCAAAAGAGAGTCTGGAGCGTGAACTGCACTTGGCGCAGGAGGTGAACCTGCAACTCCAGGAGACTGTTGGTGAGTACTTGATTCATTTTACGGCCGCGAGCTGCTGGTGTTCCGGAGTGCTGATAGTCGTTTCTATTCTGTTCATATGGTCTTCTGGCTGCGATTGCCAAGGCCCGAGAAGGATATGTCCCAGTTGCCGAGCTGAACATGGCAAATGGGCGTATCGACTCGCTGGTCAAGGAGTTGGAGGTGGCGAAGGCGGCCTTGATCTCTTCTGAGGATAGGGCGAAGGCCGCAGTCGCTGCGGCTGAAGAGGAGCAGAAGGCTGCGGACTCAATCATCCTTGGGCTGCAAAGCGATCATGTTGCCTTGGATAAGCACGTCACCGAGAACTGCCGGAAGCTCCTTGGTGAGTCGCTGCTCTTCTTTTTGATATGTGTGGTGAGTCCCCGAGTGTCGGGGTCCGTAGTGGCACTGATGTCTGAAGTTGCAGTTGTGATAGGGCAAAGAAACCTAGTGGTGCAGACCTTCAACGCCTCGCAGTGTGTGACTGCGGTGGTGAACGCGGCCACCACCTCGGTGTTGTGCGTCCAGGCGATTCTTCAAGGAATGTCCCCCACCGAGGTTATACCTAGGGGACTGACCGAAGTATGGCACTATTTGGAGGAGATGCCCAACGTCGTAGAATGGATGGCGCGCTCGACTTTTAGGCGTGGGGCCACCACAGCGTTGAGTCTGGGGCTTGCTCACTTCCCCGATGACTTCGATCTCGACGATGTCACCAGCGGCTATCCTTCGGTGACTGGCACGGTGGAGATGTTGGAGGTATTGAAGCTGACCGCCAAGGCCCCCCCTTCACTGATCGGGTGCTGGCGATGGGGGACTTGATGCCGTACCAGGAGATGGTGGTGGCGCCAGGCGACCCCGAACCGGAGCATCGGGACCTGAAGTCGGAGCAGCCCTTCCGGTCGGCGCTGTCGACCTACCCGACAAACCCATGGCAGCCATTCGTTCGTGTCAAGGGTGGTGGGGATGCTTCTGAAGGGTTCGTAGCATGGAAAACAAAAAATTTCTACCGCAAGAACGAACAAAACCCAGATCTAATCTAGATAAAAGCCAAGATCTAATCTATTAGACATGTGCAACGAGATAGATCTGTACTAACCCTTGTAGATCCAAAAGCGTTACGAGATTGGATCTCGTGGTTGATGTAGTCGATCACTTGCCGATCTCAAGATCGAGTGGACGATCCTTCCGGCACCGCGTTCCGGCAGCGCTTCCGCAGTCGGTCACACGTACGGAGTCGAAGCAGACCTTCCTCTCCTCGTTCCAGCGAGCAGCGGAGGTAGTAGATCTTCTCCACGGAATCCAAGCAGCACAACGGCGTGGTGGTGGTGGTGGAGTAGAGAATTCTGCAGGGCTTCGCCTAAGCCTGAGCAGAAGAAAGGAGGAGGAGAGAGGCGGCTAGGATTGGAGTAGTGGAGGAGGGCCAGGGGGTGGCGCCCCCACCCCTCTATTTAAAGGGGGGAGGCGCCATGGGGAGGTGGAGTCCTTGTAGGACTCCCCTCTCCCTTGGCCGGCGGATTGGGAGGGGGGAGGAGTCCTCCTCCCCCACGACTCCTTGTCTTGCCCCACAAGGACTCCTTGATCCTTTCTTGGTTTTCAAGCAAACTCCAAGAAATCTTCCGGAACATTCCGAAACCTTCTAGAATCCTCATACAAATACTCCGGAACATTTCCTAACTCAGAAAATGATCCCCAATATATGACTCTTATTCTCCGGACAATTCCGGATCTCCTCGTGATGTCCCGGATCCAATCCGAGACTCCGAACAACATTCGGTCTCCAACGCACATTCCATATCTACTTAAAACAACTTCGAACCTTAAGTGTGTCACCCTATGGTTCGTGAATATGTAGACATGACAAAGACACATCTCCTATCAATAACCATCAGCGGGACCTGGAGATCCATAATGGCTCCCACATACTCAACGATGACTTCGTGATCGATAGAACCATTTACATACGAAACCAATTCCCTTTGTCACGCGATACTATACTTATCCGAGGTTTGATCGTCGGTATCTCCATACCTAGTTCTACCTCGTTACTGACAAGTACTCTTTACTCATTCCGTGATATGTCATCCCTTGTGACCCAGTCACATGCTTGCAAGCTAACTAGGTGACATTCCACCGAGAGGGCCCAGAGCATATCTATCCGTCATATGGATGGACAAATCCCAATCTTGGTCCATGCGCTTCAACACATACTTTCAGAATACCCAATGAAACCTTTATGACCACCCAGTTACGAAGCGGTGTTTGATGTCATCAAAGTACCCATCCGGTGATGGTGATTAACATAACCTCATGGTCGAAGGATTAGGTTACTATGTATTTTAAAGCTTATAGCAAACGAACTTAATGACTTGATCTTATGCTATGCTTACTACGGGTGTGTGTCCATCACATCATTCTCCTAATGATATGATCTTGTTATTAACAACATCCAATGTCCATGATCAGGAAACCATGATCATCCATTAATCAACAAGCTAGTTTAACAAGAGGCTTACTAGGGACTCTTTTATGTTTACAAAACACACAAGTATTAATGTTTCCGGTTAATACAATTATAGCATGGGATGTAAACATTCATCATAAACATAAAGATATAATAATAACCACTTTATTATTGCCTCTTGGGCATATCTCCAACAGTCTCCCACTTGCACTAGAGTCAATAATCTTGTTAAAAAACTTGTGCATTCAACACCTATGGCTTTCTGGAGTTGTATAGACACTATTGCTAGTGGTAAACATAATCTTCGGATCTGACATTTCCAGGTCCGTGTGTATTTGCATGTCCTTGCGTCTCTACGCATTACTCATTTTCCAATGAGATGGCATTCTATAAATTTGGTCCTTTGGTGAGACCTTTAGTTCCTTGGGATTAAATCATGTTGATACAATTGTCGTACAATGTATCTTCATAGTATTATCCCGCTATGAACCACGCCTAGTTTAATAACAACCTACTTAACACAAATGCCATCCTTTGCTGCTACTATAGCAGTTATATACTTAGCCTTTTGTTGTAGTATCCGTCACAATATCTCAACTTTGGAACTGATCCAAATCCATCATGGAACATCCTTTCCATTATATTGTGCCACCCATAGTCTAAATTGAGATAAATTTAATTTGTATCTTGTGACAAAACTAGTATCAATGTAATACAACGAACTACCTTTAACTATTTGTCACTTATACATGATATATTATTAGTTCTTCCAAAGCTCATAAGAATATCTTTACTATTGTCCAATGATCATCTTATGAATCATTCTGGTATATGCTCATAACATTTAGAGCATAGGACATATCTGGGTGTGTACATCTCAAAGAATGATTGATCAAAATATTCTTGTGATTTCACCAAGTGTCAAAACACTTGAATCTCGTGTCAACACACTTGAATCTTGATTTAGTCCTTTCCATGTGTCAAGAACCTTTCTTGTTGTTTCCATATTGAACTCATTCAACATCTCATCTATGTACATTTGGCAAAACCATATTAGCGCCTCAATCTATTCATATAGACATTGATGCCTAATTCTTGGGTTATGCCTAAGTCTTTCATCGAAATGAAATTCTTAACCTGTGTCAATAAAAGATACATCATTTCTAATCAACAATATGTCTTTCACATAATGTATTAGAAATATGTCTTAGTGCTCCCACTTAATTTCTTGCAAAATGCAAACATCTTCATCGTCTCTGATGAAATTAAACCTTTTAACAGTTTCATCACGGTGAAGATTCCAACTCCGCGATGCTCACTTCAACCATTGAAGTTTTGCATACTCTTTTAGCATCCTTTTAATTTAACAAAACCCTTTGGATCGTGTCATGTACACGTCCTAGGTAACCATTCTATTAGAAGAACTTGTTTTGTTTGTTCAACTACCATATACCAAAATATATGTAGTGGTTGCTACATTAATCCGTCCAGACTAAATATCGCTATGAAAGATCAAATCTTATCATAGTCAATTCCTTGAACATTGTCGTAAACTCTTTCCGACATGTCGACTATTTCATAGATTTGAAACATCCATGTCTATTTCTTTATAGATCCAAACACGACCGATAGGCTTCACGCCTTTCCGGAGGGTCTTCTAAGTTCAGAAACTTGATTTCTCGTGTATGGATACTATCACGGATTCCATGACTTCTAGTCATTTTATGGAGTCAGGGCCCATCATCGCTTCTTTGCATGTAGTTGGTTCATCATTGTCAAAACAATAACGACTTGCTTATCAAATCTTACTATTTGATTCTTACCGACCCACACGGTTCTATAGGAACTCTAATCTCCGAGATCACACCTTTTGTAATCACGAGAGCCATGAGCATTGTGGCCGCCACCGGGACACTTTCCGATGCTGCGCTACTTAGCACATATAGCTAAGGTTCAACAACCTTATCAAAGTTCTATTGTCCCCCCACTTAACTTTTCACGAAAAATTCCTTCTCAAGAAACTTGACGTTCCAAGCGACAAACTCTTTTGTCCTCGGCGTTATGGAGAAATTCCCAACAAATTCTTTGGAATAACCTACAAAGACGTGCTTATCCAACTTTGGTTGTAAACATTTTACTTATGCATAGCATACCAAAATTTAAGAAAAGACAATTCGGGTTTTATCCCAAACCGTAACTCATATGGTGTCATTTCAACGGATCAGGATGGAGCTCTTTTCAGTGTAAAAGCGATAGTCACTAAAGCTTTAATCTTTAAAATATAATGGCAGTTTTATAAATGACACCTTTGATCTTACCATGTAAAACAAGGTTTCATTACATATCTCGAACACTTCATACTCCTATGGTGTTTTGGGAAATGCAAATCCATGGAACGATTCCTCAAATCTTAGGTGTTTTGCTAAACTTGTAACTCAAACATCTTTCTTTATGATCCAATCATAAACTCTTTTATTTTCTTGTTACAATGATTTTCCACTTCATCTTGAAAGTCTTTGAACATTTTTCAAATGTTTCATACTTCTTCCTTATTGAGTAAGTATATACATATACTCACTCAAATCTTCGGAGAAAACATATGAAGTTGAAATCCATCACCCACGACTACACATAATGGACTATATACATCAATATGTACAAATTCCAATCAGTTAGTCGTCCATTCCTCTTTTGGCCTACGAACGGAGTTTTAATTATCTTCAGGAAAGTATCACAAGCGTCATTTGATCCAAATCAAAGACTCCAAAAATCCATCAAAATGGAGTTTCTTCATATATCCTTTTCAATATAATTTAAACGGCGATGTCACTTCGCAAGTGATCTTTCAATCATTTGTCTTGCGACATTTTAGCATTAGTTTTATGGTCGTTATTTCTCCAACCATACTTGTATATCATCCATCTATTATGGAATACGGTAATTATTTGAACAACCTTTTGTCGTCATAATACCTGATCAAAATAACAATTATTGAAACAAATCTTGAAGGCAAGCTTTGATGTTAACGAGCAACACAACAACCCTTTGTTTGTTTTCGATGAACATCATCACATATTCTCTTGCTAGTTACTTAGGCCATTGCAGTTCATGAATTGTGTTGTCCTGTATGACACTTCATACCAACCAATTCGGTATCCAACACCGGAGAACCACATTGTTTAACAAGCAAGGAATACAACCATAACATGTATATCTTCTATATGCCTAAGTTGGACATCTCCAACCTTTTATTTTCTGCCAAATATTTTATAGATTCTCTTTCAGCAATTCCTTTTCTTTTAAAAGAATCTATCAACATCAATAGTGATGTCATTCACATGACACATAGTACAAAGTGTGTATAGTCAAATACCAATACCTTTGGACTTGCACTTTGAAGTGGATCACCTTCATCAAATGTTTGGCATTCTTTCAAAATTCCATTCTTTAGTAATCTTTTAGTGTAGTAAACATTTTACTTACATCTTCTATTCATCCTTATCATGACAACTTTCATGATCAAGCTGCTATAGCTTATAAAGGTGAATTGCTAGTATAATGTTTCTTTTTCAAAACCTTTTGGAGGATTAGGACGACTAGCGTCTCCAACCTTCACAAATTCTCATCAAATGTGAGGACGTATACTCTGTCATGTTGTAACCAACACATTGTTTTAGATATCGCAATACCTTTCACATATGATGGTTTCTGAAACATTGCTTTCAGCTCTTAGATAAACTTGATATTAAAAACAATCTTTTGAGTATCAAGAATCATGGAGGCAAACATGATACTTTAGATACTAACATTGGAATTCTTACTCTTGATTTAATACTACTTATTAAACTTCATGGAGTAAATAGAGTTTGCTGAAAGTTTGCAATAGGACTTATAAACTTTAAATTGACATTCAAAACAATACGATACCAGTTCGTAAAGTAAATATCCAGAATTTCTATAGTTCCACTATCTCAACTATAACTAAGCGTAAGGTGGTGAACGGATGCCAATGACTACAACAAACTATGCAAATTCACTTTGATTGTGTTTATGATAAATTGAGTTCGACTAATCCAAATTACAAATGAACTCCCACTCAAAACAACATCCCTCGAGTTGTTTTAGTGATTACACGAACCAAATCCACTACACCAAGTCCGATCATCACGTGAGATGATGTAGCTTTAAAGGCGAACAATCAACATGTTCATCATATCATCCATATGACTCATGCTTTACCTTTCGGTATTCCGTGTTCCGAGACCATGTATGTACATGCTAGGCTCGTCAAGGTTAACCTTAGTTTCCGCATGTGCAAATCTGGCTTGCACCCGTTGTATGCACACGTAGAGTCTATCACACCCGATCATCACGAGATGCTTCGAAACGACGAGTCTTAGCAACGGTACCAACTAAGGGTGAACACTTTATTACTTGATATTTAGTGAGGGATCATCTTATAATGCTACTGTCGCGATCTAAGCAATACAAGATGCATAAAGGATTAACATCACAGGCAATTCATAATTAGTGTGATATGATATGGCCCTTTCTTCTTGCGCCTTTGATCTCCATCTCCAAAGCATGAACATGATCTCCATCATCACCAGCATTGCGTCAAGGTCAGTGGCGCCGCTTCATGGTTGTCCATCATCACTAGCAACTATTACAACTACTTGGAATAAAGCTATTACAAGATGAATAGACACGCAGGTCTTAACAGAATTAAAGACAACCATTAGGCTCCTGCCGGTTGCCATATTACAACAAGGATCATTGCATACATCAAATATAATCACAATCACATGATGGCCATATCACATCACAAAAACCCTGCAAAAACAAGTTAGACGCCTCTAATTTTCTTTGCATGTTTTACGTGGTTTGGGGCTTTCAAACAATAACGGATCTTACCTATGAAACTGAACCACAACGTTGATACAAGTGCTATCAAGTGCAAAGTGTAAATTGGATCTATACTATGGTGGGAGAGACAGACACCCGCAAAGCCACTTGTGCAAAGCAAGTTACACGTCAAGCGTGGAGCAAGTCTCATGTGCGATGACATGTAAGGTTAGCCCGAGCCGCTTCATTCCACCATGCCGCAAGATGCAAAGTACACAAAGCAAAAGACGGCACGAGCACCAACGCCCACAAAACCATTGTGTTCTACTCGTGCAACAGATCTACGCATAGATACGACTCTGATACCACTGAAGGGTTCGTAGCATGGAAAACAAAAAATTTCTACCGCAAGAACGAACAAAACCCAGATCTAATCTAGATAAAAGCCAAGATCTAATCTATTAGACATGTGCAACGAGATAGATCTATACTAACCCTTGTAGATCCAAAAGCGTTACGAGATTGGATCTCGTGGTTGATGTAGTCGATCACTTGCCGATGTCAAGATCGAGTGGACGATCCTTCCGGCGCCGCGTTCCGACAGCGCTTCCGTAGTCGGTCACACGTACGGAGTCGAAGCAGACCTTCCTCTCCTCGTTCCAGCGAGCAGCGGGGGTAGTAGATCTTCTCCAGGGAATCCCAGCAGCACGACGGCGTGGTGGTGGTGGTGGAGTAGAGAATTCCGCAGGGCTTCGCCTAAGCCTGAGCAGAAGAAAGGAGGAGGAGAGAGGCGGCTAGGATTGGAGTAGTGGAGGAGGGCCAGGGGGTGGCGCCCCCACCCCTCTATTTAAAGGGGGGAGGCGCCATGGGGAGGTGGAGTCCTTGTAGGACTCCCCTCTCCCTTGGCCGGCGGATTGGGAGGGGGGAGGAGTCCTCCTCTCCCACGACTCCTTGTCTTGCCCCACAAGGACTCCTTGATCCTTTCTTGGTTTTCAAGCAAACTCCAAGAAATCTTCCAGAACCTTCCGGAACATTCCGAAACCTTCTAGAATCCTCATACAAATACTCCGGAACATTTCCTAACTCAGAAAATGATCCCCAATATATGAATCTTATTCTCCGGACAATTCCGGATCTCCTCGTGATGTCCTGGATCCAATCCGATACTCCGAACAACATTCGGTCTCCAACGCACATTCCATATCTACTTAGAACAACTTCGAACCTTAAGTGTGTCACCCTACAGTTCGTGAATATGTAGACATGACAGAGACACATCTCCTATCAATAACCATCAGCGGGACCTGGAGATCCATAATGGCTCCCACATACTCAACGATGACTTCGTGATCGATAGAACCATTTACATACGAACCAAATTCCCTTTGTCATGCGATACTATACTTATCCGAGGTTTGATCGTCGGTATCTCCATACCTAGTTCTACCTTGTTACTGACAAGTACTTTTTACTCGTTCTGTGATATGTCATCCCTTGTGACCAAGTCACATGCTTGCAAGCTAACTAGATGACATTCCACCGAGAGGGCCCAAAGCATATCTATCCGTCATATGGATGGACAAATCCCAATCTTGGTCCATGCGCTTTAACACATACTTTCAGAATACCCAATGACACCTTTATGACCACCCAGTTACGAAGCGGTGTTTGATGTCACCAAAGTACCCATCCGGTGATGGTGATTAATATAACCTCATGGTCGAAGGATTAGGTTACTATGTATTTTAAAGCTTATAGCAAACGAACTTAATGACTTGATCTTATGCTATGCTTACTACGGGTGTGTGTCTATCACATGATTCTCCTAATGATATGATCTTGTTATTAACGACATCCAATGTCCATGATCAGGAAACCATGATCATCCATTAATCAACAAGCTAGTTTAACAAGAGGCTTACTAGGGACTCTTTTATGTTTACAAAACACACAAGTATTAATGTTTCCGGTTAATACAATTATAGCATGGGATGTAAACATTCATCATAAACATAAAGATATAATAATAACCACTTTATTATTGCCTCTTGGGCATATCTCCAACAGCTTCTTCATCAGGGCCTGCGAAATAGATAGCTTCTCTAGGCAGTTTGTAATATATGCCAAGTGGCGATTTTTGTAATATGAACAATATTTTGTATGGGAGTAAGAGGAGTCAATCGACTCGCAATGCAAGCTTGATTGTGTGGTGTGTTTAACTATTTGTTTGAGCAAGTCCCCGAGCGCGTCCGCCCTTTAGTGGGGTATAACTCATTTGTATACATGTATGTTTTCTTTGGATTTTGTGTTGGTTGTCCCTTGCATCTCTAAAGGGGCGAGTCCCCGAGCGCGAGTAAGATTGTTTTTAGGCGAGTCCTCGAGCATAGTACTTAGCCATTTTTGGGCGCGTGCGTATTGTGAGTTATTGGTGCGTTGTTTCTAACGCGTCTCTTCCCTTGGTTCGGAGAGCCAGTCGCTAGGCGAGTCCAAGGCATCTCTCTTACTTGGTGTGTTCCCGAGCCGCGTGAGGGTTTCCGTTTGCGGAGTCCCCTTGCGTGGTACTTAACCGTTCGAGTCGCTTTGCACGAGGATGGGAAGGACATGTCTCTATGGGAAGCGTATGTCGGTCGTCTTGGCCCGGTTGGCCAGTTGAGCTGGGCGACTCTGATGATGGCTCCTGGTTGGCGTATTCGTGGACGACACAAAGCCCGAATATTTTCGGTGCCCTTGGGCCGCACTATTCAGCCGTGTCGGTCGCTCGACCAAGGGTTGACTTCCGTAGGTAGCATATTGCTAATTGTACGAGTGCGAGTGGCACAAGAGTATGGCGAGTATACACAATTTGTGTGGTCCGAATGAATTTCATTATATATCATTTGGGTACAAGTTTGAGTTCTATGTATTGAACTTTCGGAGAAGGTTTACATTCCATGGCCTCCCGACCTCAAACTGGTCGTCGCCTCGTATGTCGATGAGGTAGTAGGCGTTGTTGCCGAGGACTCGCCCTATGGCGAATGGCCCCTCCCATGGGGCGAGAGTTTGTGCATGCCCTTCTTGTCCTGAACAAGTCGTAGGACCAAATCGCCCTCCTGGAAGGTGCGGGTCCGGACTCGGCGACTGTGGTAGCAGCGGAGTCCCTGCTGGTAGATCGCGGTGCGGGAGCGAGCCAGGTCGCATGCCTCGTCGATCTGGTCGATGTTGTCTTGGCGAGCGATCTCGTTTGTCGCCTCGACATAGTTGGCGACCCGAGGTGAGTCGTGCTCTAGGTCGGTTGGCATTATGGCCTTGGCGCCGTACACCATGAAGAAAGGTGTGAATCCCATGGAGCGGTTGACGGAGTGCGGATCCCCCATATTACGGCGGGGAGCACTCCGACCCAGCAACCTGGGGTTCGCTTGTAACACCCTCAAATCGGCCCTATGCAAGTTTTAGCGATTCCCGCCAAACCCGCATAGAAACGATTCAAGGACGCCCACCAGGCACTTTCGTGCGGGTGGAAAACGAAGTAATACCATTACACATCAGTCCTCGATGGGACCCACAGAACAGTTATATATATAACACGACTCCAAGGTCAAGAATACAGGTATACAATACAAAGATCCAAATCACCTTGAAAACACGATGCAGCGTCCGACTACGGACAAGATGCAAATGGAGCTAAGAGCCCTGAAGAATAACCAATGGCGTCCATAACCCTGCCTAGGCCAAGCCGGAAGGGTAACCCTGCTAACGACGGCGATCTCAAACCTGCTAAAACAAAAGGGGTGCCGACAAAGGGCAAAGGAAAAAGAGGAGCGTCAGTACTGAGGCCAGTACACGGCGAGGCTAGAATTCGGCTGCTCTCGCCTACATAGGTATGGTGGGC
The DNA here is from genome assembly GCA_910589775.1 of Avena eriantha. NCBI lineage: Eukaryota > Viridiplantae > Streptophyta > Magnoliopsida > Poales > Poaceae > Avena > Avena eriantha. Next base: position 176,372,160 of record OU342740.1, on the reverse strand, counting down.
TGAAGCGGCAGCGCAGCGGCAGTAAACAACCTATAGAGACTCGATACAACTGGCGGTTATCAGAGAGGGATAAGAAAGACCTATTCGGTTCCAACCTGAAGCTAACACCAAACAAACCCATCCTGGTATTTCCCCCTCGAGACCAAACGAGGAAGTCGGACCAAGGAACTCGCACAGTTGGCAATTTTACTCATTCCATTATAGTTGCAGCAATTACTAATCAGATATATATAGCATGAGTCATCCTGATAGCATAAGTAGTGGGCAGTTTAATTACCATTCTGTTGTAGTTGGGACATTTACTAGTCAGATATAATTATCCTGAGGAATCCCAAAACCCAGCAGTTGTTGGCACTTTTATCACATTCCATTGGAGTTGCAATACTTACTAGGTAGGTATATCAGCACACGATACGACCAAGATCCACCAGTTGTTGGCATTTTTAATATCCATTCCGTTATAATTGAGCTGATTACTAGTCACATATTAATTCAAATTTATAGCACTACTTTAGTTATGCTTGTCTATGATCGAGATACTATGCTCCAAGTCGTCCATAATCGCGGACACGGCTTTCAGAAAGTTTTACCCTGCAGGGGTGCACAAATAGCAACACACACTCGATCAACCTCGGAAAAACCAACTCAAAACCCAACGAGGCATTCACGACAAAGCGATCATAGGATTTAGAAATATTTCAGGGGCCACCCCATTAAGCTACCCGCAACAAAGTTGGCCGGCTCCGAGACGGACCCAAGGTTTGTGTGGACGGCGGTAAACGACTGGGAACCCGAAAATGTGACTGGGCTTGTCGATACAGCGAAAACGTGTCACGATCCAAAACAGTACAGGTGCTCCTCGCACAATCTTAAATAAAGCAGTAACATGGCATAAGTACAGGATAGTAATAAAGACCCAAACTAATTGTGGCCCCAAGAAATAAGAATGAATCAAGCTCTGGCTCAGGGGGGTCCATAAGGCCTCCCGGATGTGGATAGTGCAAAAAATCAAGGAACATGTATCAAGTACTCGGGGTCCTACGGGACACAAGTGAGCGTGGAAGAACCAAATAACATCTATTGCCCACCGATGCCTCTGCATTAGTTATATCTAGCATTTTAATAGTTGTAATTAAAGACATGATCATCTCCACCAATAAACATCTCCACCATAAACATCTGCCAACATTCCAACAACTGTGGTACTTGACACACGAGATCACACCTGAGCAAGCGGCTATGACTCGCAAGGCCAGCTATCTACCAAACACGGGTACTAGGAGGTGTCCAAGGCAATATATCGGCTGCACGGAATATATCGGGTACGGACTAAAGCATCGCGACACAGATAGCAATAGATCAACAGGAGGAAGTAAAGACTATAAATGCAAAATAGGTAGAAGGGGGCGAGAGATGCTCGCCTGGGAAAATGCTGCCGAAGGTTCATATCCAAAGAACTTGTCGATACTCGCATCCGCTCATCGGTCTAATCCACGAAGAAGCAAAGCACTAAGAAACACCGGATGCAATATTTAATACTACGACAGAAGATCCGGCATGATTTTGATATGATGCAGATGCGGTGCAATTAGGAAATATTAGGTGGAACCGGGGTCCCGACAATTAATTAGACGGTTCAAGTTATTTAGAAACCCCGCAATTTAAATGTTGTATTAACAAGGGGAAACATGGCATTGGTTCGCTACACCAATTTAAATGGAGTCCGAAATAAGACTAGAATAACCCGCATATAGACTCCATATTTAATTATGCGGTGAAACGACTGATGCCCCAAACCACAGACAAGTCGGCATGCATGAACAATTTAATATGCAACAAGTTTATGTTATTTATTATAGAATAGGGGGTCTCAGAAAAGGGAATCACATGTGGCGGTTCAAAGGTCTTGGTGCTCGAGGGTTCGACGGTGTTCGGGATCGGTCTTCGGGGTCTCAGCCAATGGATCCATGATGGAGATCTTGGGGTTCCGGCTTCGGGTTCCGAAAGGAGAACATGGCGGTCTCGGTGGTGTTCAGGTCCGAGAAGCTCTTGTGGTTGTTGGAGAACTTGGGTTAGTGCCATGGTCTCCGAGTAGCAGTCCGTCTTCACACCCACACCATCTTCACAACATTGCAGTACCACATAACCAAAACGTCCATGATCTGGGACTGGTGAGACAATTGCAGGAGACCCAATAAAAATAAAAGAGGCCCTAGCAGCCGCTGTCGAGCACGGGAACAGCAGAGCCGGCGCCCGGGGACGACGTAGAGGCGGCCGGCGCTGACGCGCAGCAGAGGAGGTGCATAGCGCGGAGGGCACACGGCGGGGTCGTCGCTGAGGGGGAGGGCCGGTGGACAGAGAGGGCGCCCGCGAGGCGGCGGCACGGGCCGAACCTGGCCGTGCTCCGGCGAGACGGGGCGCAGGCGGCCGGGCGAGGTGAACGAGGCCACGGAGGCGGCTCGGCGGCGACCGAAGAGGAAGGCGAGGAGGACGGGGGAGGTGGGGTCCGCACGGGACGAGGTGGTGGCGGCGGCGAACCCGAGCGGCGAGAGGAGGAGGCCGGCACGGGGGAGGCGCCGGTGGGGACCTGGGCGTGCTGCAGGGCGCCGGGGCGACGAGAGCGGCGCCTAGCGAGGCCGGCGGCGGCGGATCTGGCCGGAAATGGCGGGGCGGAGGAGGAACTCGCTGGCGGCGGGGTTCAAGCGGCGGGGACGATGGCGGTCACGCGGCCGGGGCTAGTCTGTGGGCTAGAGGCGGGCCACGCCTGGCGATGGGGAAGCCGGAGGAGAGGAGGCGCGGTCGACGGCCGACGAGGAAGCGGCAGCGGAGGGGAGGTGGCCAGCGGGCGCGTCTCGCGCAGGGGAGGCGCAGACGGCCTTGCGGGGGATGCGACGGGCGACAAGGAGGGGAGAGAAGCGGGCGCGGGGCGCGTCTGCGGGAGAGAGAGAGAGAGGGAGGCGGCGGGGACAGGTGGGCCAGGGGTGGGGCCTGGTACGGGGATGCGGGCGGTAGGTGGAGGCGGGAAAAGCGGCGGTCGGTGCGGTGGTGGCGTGCGGGTGTGTGTCCAGGCGGGGGTTCGGGAGTTGGGCGCGGGGCGGGAGATGCTCGCCTGGGGGCGCGTGCCCAGGTGGGGTAGTGGTGGGCCAGGCGGCGGCCAGGTGGCGCGCTGGGCGGGAAAATTGGCGGCGGGGTGCCGCGCGTGGGGGTGCGATGGGTGGCTGGGGAGGCTAAGGTGGCGGGCTAGGATTGGATGGGGGAAGGGAGTTGTGAGGTGGCGGGTGGTGATTGGTCGGGGTGAGGTGGAGGGCTGGATAGGTCTAGAGTGGGTAGAGTATTTGGTAGAAAAAGGGGGTATTTTCTAGGTAGGCAGGATTTTATCTGGAGGTGGCCGGCTAGGCTTTCGGGCCTGGCTGGCTGCCTCCCAAAATAATTTAAATATTTTATTTGTTTAAAACGGGGCGTTTGAAATCTGTTGGTAGACGAAACAAATAATCCGGAGACCCGGGTTTTAATTTGAAATAAAGACGGGGCATTTAGAAAACAAAACCAGGCTTTTCGAAAAATAGTTCTATGCAAACAAATGTAAGATGACATGACGATGCTCAAATGCAAGGTGGCATGATGACATGAGCATGCGGTCATGGCGATGCAATGCACAAAAACAACGCGATTTACTAGTAGTGGTTTTTGCGGGATGCCACATCGCTCCAGGGGAACTTGGAGTTGCGGCTTGAGCCCATGGAGGACGCTCTGATTGGCGCGTTCTGCTTGGCCGTTCGACTCCGGGTGGGCGACTAAGGCAAGGTCGAGTCGTATGCAGTGTTCTTCGCAGAATTCTGCCATGGCGCCTCTAGCGAAGTTGGTGCCATTGTCTGTTATGATGCTGTGCGGGTAGCCGTACCGATGGATGAGTTCACGTAGGAACTTGGTAGCCGTCTTGCCGTCACACTTTTTGATCGGCTTGGCCTCGACCCATTTGGTGAACTTGTCGACCGCGACCAGGAGGTGGGTGAAGCCGGATGGGGCCTTCTTGAATGGGCCGACCAAGTCCATGCCCCATACGGTGAATGGCCATGTGATGGGGATGATCTTGAGTGTCGAACCAGGGAGGTGCGTCTGGTTGGCGTACTTCTGGCACCCGACGCATCATTGGACGATGTCGGTCGCGTCGGCGTGCGTGGTGAGCCAGTAGAAACCGTGCCGCACGGCCTTGGCGAGCAGCGACTTGGCGCCGGCGTGATGGCCGCAGTCGCCTGCGTGGATGTCCTTGAGGATCTTGCGACCTTCTTCTCATTGTACGCAGCGCTGGAACACACCAGTCACGCTGCGTTTGTGGAGCTAGCTGTTGATGATGATGAAGGATTTGCAGCGGCGCACAATCATTCGCGCTTCCGTCTCGTTGCTTGGGAGGATCTTGTGCTCGAGGAAGGCGACATATGGTGCCGTCCAGTCGTTGGGCTCCATGATCATGGCGACTACGGCCGGCTCAGGTTGTAGTGGTATCCCGATGTCGATCTCCTTCGGCGGGGAGACCGAAGGTTTGTGGATGATGTCGAGGAAGACGCCTGCGGGTGACGTTTGCCGACCCGACCCGATGCGGGAAATAGCATCTGCCTCCTCATTCTTTCGCCTGTCCATCCACTCAACTGAGTAGCCGTTGAAGTGTCTATCGCTTGGCGGTACGCTATCATTGTCGGGGAGACGACGTCGCAAGTTCCGGCAACTTGGCCGGCGACTAGGTCGGAGTCGTCGTAGCACCTTAGGCGGTTGATGTTCATCTCATTAGTGGCCCGCATGCCGTGAAGGAGGGCCTCGTATTCTGCCATGTTGTTGGTGCAGGGCTAGAAGTTGAGGTGGAGCACGCAGCGGAGCTTGTCTCCTTTGGGGGAAGTCAGTATGACCCCGGCCCCTGCAACGTCGGCGTTCTTGGACCCGTCTAAATGGAGCGACCAGTAGCGGAGGTATGGTAGCTTCTCCGGATGTTGTGCGTCTTCCCAGTCTGCGAGGAAATCAGCCAGGGCTTGCGACTTGATCGCTTTGCGGGGCTTGTATTTGATGTTGTGGACGCCAATTTCGACGGCCCACTTGGCGACTCTCCCAGTTGCTTCGCGGTTTAGGCATTAAAATCTATAGAGATAGATCAAGACGCCTAATTGGGCTATCACAGAGTACATACCTTGATAAGATATTAAAGAAGTTTAATATGGACGGAAGTAAGAAGGGGTTCTTACCTATGTTGCAAGGCAAGACATTGAGTAAGACTCAAAGTCCGGCTATGGCGGAAGAAAGAGAGATAATGGATAAGATCCCCTATGCCTCGGCCATAGGCTCTATAATGTATGCCATGCTATGTACAAGACCGGATGTGGCACATGTTATTAGTTTGACTAGTAGGTACCAATCTGATCCAGGTTCGGAACACTGGATAGCGGTCGAGAATATCCTTAAGTACTTGAGAAGAACTAGGGATATGTTTCTTGTATATAGAGGTGAAGAAGAGCTAGTCGCTAAGTGTTATGTTGATGCTAGCTTTGACACCGATCCGGATGACTCTAAGTCTCAATCCATATACGTATTTCTATTGGACGGAGCACCAGTTAGTTGGAGGAGTTCCAAACAACCTGTGGTGGCTGGATCAACGACGGAGGCGGAATATGTCGCTACTTCAGAAGCAGTGCAGGAAGCGGTTTGGATGAAGGAGTTCATAACGGAACTAGGTGTGGTTCCTAGTGCATTGGACCCAATGGTGATCTATTGTGATAACAATGGAGCCATAGCCAACGCCAAAGAACCAAGGTCTCACAAGAATTCCAAGCATATTAAGCGCCGGTTTCACTCCATTCGCGAGCATGTCAAGGATGGAGATATAAAGATTTGTAAAGTACACATGGACTTAAATGTAGCAGATCCGTTGACTAAAGTTCTCCCTAGGGAAAAACATGATCAACACCAGAACTCCATGGGTGTTAGATTTATCACTATGTGAACTAGATTATTGTCTCTAGTGCAAGTGGGAGACTGAAGGAAATATGCCCTGAGAGGCAATAATAAAGTTGTTATTATGTATTCCTCGTATATGATAGATGTTTATTTTGCATGCTATAATTGTATTGATTGGAAACGTCAATACATGTGTGTTTAATAAACAAAAAGGGTTCCTAGTTATGCCGCTCTTATAGACTAGCTTATTGATTAACAAGATGATCAAGGTTTCCTGATCATGGACATTGGATGTTGTTAATAACAAGGTCACAACATTTGTGAAATAATGTGATGAACATTCATCCGAAGTATAGCATTACGATCAAGTCATTATGTTTATATTTCTATAGCATCATATGAAGTAATCTTTATCCTTAGACCATGAGATCATGTCAATTGCTAACACCGGAAGAGTATCTTGATAACATCAAACGTCACACTGTAACAGGGTGACTATAAAGATGGGTTTAGTGCTACGAAGGTGTTATGTTGAGGCTCATGGATCAAGAGTGGAATTTGTCAATCCCGATGATGGATAGCTATACTCTGGGCCCTCTCGGTGATATCACATTAAGATAGCTTGCAAGCAAGTGATGTGATCACTAGAATGTTATATCACGAGAACGAGAAAAGAGTGCATGTCGGTAACAAGATCAAACTAGGTATTTGGATACCGATGATCGAATCTTGGACATGTATTATATCATGAGACAAAGGGATTAAGTTACTAGCGTTAAAGGTTCTCACGATCACAGAAGTCATCATTGAATGTGCAGGAGTCATTATGGATCTCTAGGTCCCGCTTCTGATTATTGATCTGAGAGGAGTCTCAATCATGTCTGCATTATTTGCGAACCGTAGGGTGACACACTTAAGGGTTGCCAGACACCATTTTGGAGCACATATGTTTCAGACGAAAGAATTGCAAAGCACAAGAATTGTTTCGATAGAAACCGGAATTATTTCGGGTGAAATTGCAGAAAGTGGTTCTGCATGTGATATTGAAATGTTGCAAGGGGTTTTATGTGAATGTTTGTTAATTAAAGTAATTAACAAAAATCTGAATAAATTTAATAAAAGAGTTTTATTAAATGAGAGAGCATTAAACTTAGAGAACTTTAATGCATTTAAAGTGGAGACTTTAAAAGAGAATGTGAAGGGGCATTTTAATGTGGAGGAGTTACCACCACATGAATGGGGAGGTGAGGGGTCACCCCCATGGGGCGCCGGCCATGGGGAGGGGTACCCCCCTCCTATAAAAGCCCCCCTCTTCCTCCTTCTTCCTCACACCTCCTCGTGAAGGATCTCTCTCCCCCTCTAGAATTATTCCCCCATGGTCTCGGATTAGCAAGATACATGTTCCCGGTGGCATTTCGTCTGGAAGGAGTTGCTGCTTCCGCTGCATCGCTGGAGCGAGGAGGTGGAGGTTGTCCGATGGCTTGAACGTGTGTGCGAGGACGGATGCGCTGCTGATTTGCGGCGCTCGGACTTCCACACGATCTTGAGATCGGCAAGCGTACGACTACATCAACCACGAGTTCCTACTCGTTAACAAAACTCGTTGTCTTCGAGGGTAAGTTCTCCATGGATGTATTCCACCCGTTGCTCTGTATCTAGTAAATAGATCTTGGCGTATAGTTCTCATCGTAGGAATTTTTTTGTTTTCTATGCTGCGGACCCAACAGGACGGATGACCTTATCGTGAAGCTGCAGATTTCTCGTGGAGAATCCAGCACATGGGTGGGACCCCTCAGTGCCCCGCGATCTAGGTGTCTAGATTATCCGTGCATAGCTGTCTTGGTGGAGGTTCACCATAGCTGATGGTGGCTGCCAGGCAGAGCTGCTTACAGAGTCTTCGAGAGGCTACCCGAATTGTACTCGTGGTAAAGCTCTCGGGGGATCGTGTCTTCATGTGGGGTCGCGGAGAGGGCAGTGATTGGCTTGGATCTTAGATTGGGCCCCATACCAAGGAAGTATGGACAATCTCGCGACTTGGATGTGCAACAAGGCTAAGGTCTAGTATGGGTAAAGCAACGCACCTCTATAGAGTGTAAGAATTGTGACATGTTACTCCATGTTCCGGGAAGGAGCTACGGACACGGTAGGAAAGGAACTCCATGAAAGTTCTGGTCAACCTGCGAAGGCTATCGGACATAGTTTTCAGAATGAAAGCAACCTTTGAAGAAATGTTTACGAAAACCTGCATTGCCTATGACCTATGGTCTATGGCTGTAGAGATAGTGCATCAAACACTCATTTTTAGTGAACTTGCTGGGTACGCTCATACTCAACCGTACCTTCTTAACCCTCGCTAGGTTCTAAGCTGTTGAAGATGACGTCAACACCAACTTATGCTCAAGAAGCCATCATCGACAACTCATATTCTTTAATAAAGTCAATGAAGTCAACATATACACCAACTGAAGTGAAGACAAAGTTTCGGATTAGCTAGGAATAGATTCTCTAGCCATAACACCTACTTCTGTAGAGCATTGCACTAGCAGCAATTGCAAGCCAAATAGTTTAGATGCTAGTCTTATTAGCTAGATAGTTGTGAGTTGTTATTTCTGGTTCTTCTTTGTAAAGAGTTGTTTTCTTCCTCTTTAACCTAGAGTGTTCTCTAGATCTTTTGTAAAGAGTCGAGTTGTAATCTATAGTCATGTCTTGGACCTGTTGTGTTTCTGTTGTACCACTCTAGGGGATGTAATACTAGTGAATGGTGTTTCATTGGTGTTATGTCAACGACTATTATGTACTACATCATGCAGTGGTATGCTGGGTCACCACACCAGTTTTGTTCAAAATATTGGGTACTACCTGGGGATAAAATATCATGTATATATATGTGATATATCTCCCAAGGTGTGGAGCTGGAAAACCCGCAAGATCAAAAACACAATAAGATATTCATGGGAAATTCATTTTTGATGAACTAGAGCTTGTTATGAAGATAACCACAAGCTCTAAATCCTCACATAGACAAGATCCAGACAACAACCAAGAAACATGATCCTATGTATGCAAAGGTTTGAGCTTTCACCGAAGAAAAAAACAAGCTACTCACTCAAGAGACCCTCTTGATAGTATGGCTATCTATCCTAAATCCGGTCTCCCAACACTACAAGAGACCAATAAATGAGCACTCCACTTGATCTTGATGTAGGCGGTCTTGTCTTCCTCAAGATGGAACATCTTTCTTGATTGCTCTTGATCGTGCTTTGCTTGACAAAGACTTGTAAATTGCTCCCCATACTCCATGGGAAGCTCTTCTTTGAACTTGTCTTCATCACTCTAGGATCACTAAGGATGGCAAGCTTCAAGCATGTGATCTTCTACATATGGGGCATCTTGAGCTTGTACTTCATTTCTTCTAACTCCATTAGGATGATGTCTTGAAGATAACCATGAGAAACTCCATCTTCTTCAAGACACATTAGATCTTCTTTATTCTTCTTCTTCTACATGATTCCAATAGGCACAAAGCCCTTGGACATTGTGTCTTCTTTATTTCTTATTTTTTCAACCTTGAAACCAACATATGGCCTAAGAGATGCCAATGCACAAATCCTACAAGTGAAACTCAATTCAAACATTAGTCCATAGAGATTGTCATTAATTAGCAAAACCACACATGGGGGCATACATGCCCTTTCACCTTCTATATTAAAAGCCCATACTGAGTTTAGAATACATTGTGTAATGTTTTACCCGTGGTTATTTAACAATTTAATACATATGGTGTGTTTGCTAGATAGGATTTTCATGCCATAGCACCAAACTAAGTTTGTCTAGTACATACCTAGCTTAATTTTGACTTGCTACCTAAGAGAAAATAAAACAAAATAATGTGCACATGTGGAACAACTCAAAAATAGAAACATTGACAAACCATTGTGTCCGGTTCGTCGATCTTAAATTTCACATGACATTCATATCAACATTAGCTTAAAACTATTAAAGTTGAACGGTCTACTTTGTTGTGCACACATGGCCAGGGAGGGGGCGATCACACATGTGCATTCTACTCAAGTAATCTTAAGCCTCGAGAAGGGACCCTAAAGGGGGCACACGCACATTTCACACAAGTAATCTTAAGTATTGAGAAGGGACCCCATGCATCCCTGGCCTAGTCAATTTGACTCCTGTGAGGGTATCTACCCTTGACATTTCTTGAGTGCCTTCTACTCAAGTTTATGTGACATATTTAGACCAAGGGCTGTTCAAAACAAAGATTTGTATAAAATATAGGAAACTAGGTAACATAGAAATGACATAGTATAACCATGGATAGAGAATGCGCAACAAAACTGAAAAGAGAGCCACTTGGTAAAGCGCAATGAAAACAACGCAAAAGAACTATAACACTGGGACCAAATAGTACAACTCATGGTCAGATTTGTCTCCATCCATGTGTTTTGGTGCTAGCAAAGCAATAAAGATACATGGTGTTCTAGCTCAAGTTTCCTTCACTTTATCTCGTGGTTCCACCAAAAAATGAGCTTTCACTATATACTTTACTTCTAGTCAAAATGGATGAAGCGAAAACTTTCCTTTAGAAATTAAGGATCCAAATCCTACATATCGAACTCAGGTTTGGGAAACGTTTCCATGTTTTTTGATTATTGCAGATTTTCCACAGAATTCTTGCTTACTGAACTCACTCTAGGGTTTTTCTAGTGTAGGGTGGGTACGAGAGGTGTAGACATATGCCTATTGAGCTATCTTAGGTCGTCTAGTTGACCATGTCCGTGAGCCTCCTCTCTTACTCCATGGCATATCGTTGTTGCCCATGGCCTTCTCCTACTGTATCTGCATAGAGCATTGTCACTATGGTTACCATGCCTCTAAACCTGTAAAGCGCAATGTTCCTCTCACCTTATCGTAACCTTATTAACAAGGTCTTCGGTCTACAACATGTAAATCCACGCTCTTTGCATCCCTCGCTTTGATTCGATACTCAACGCGAGGGAGAATCTCAAGTCTTGAAAAAACACACCTTGCAAAATCAGCTCTCTTGAGTGAGCTTTTTAGGGCACACGTGTTTGAAAGATTTTACCAACAAAGGGTTATTTACCCAAAAGTTCACCGACCTTGGACAATCTACCCAAAGTTGGTTGTACCTTGGTAAAATATCCATTAGGGACTTAGAGAGTAAAACACAATTATAGTAGGCCCTTAATTAAATCTGGTTGTGAAAGGCTAGATAATCCGATCGCATCGAGTTCATCCTCTTGCCAGCGCCGCTCCCACCGGCGAATCAACAACCACTGTGGAATCGAGCGTTGAGCGACACCGTTGCATCCGTCCGGTCCCGTCCTCCCATCGTCCGCTCCATCGGCTCAGGACCGTCGTCCTTGCCGCCGGCTCGACACCGGCCGCCAGTACCTACGCGGCTACGAATCTCATCTATCCATCTTAATTCTGTTCTTTCTTGTTGACGTATGGGCAGTCGTATGTTGTCTCGTTTCTCTGCACCTGATTAGTATCGCTGTAGCCTGATGAGGTAGTAGTTGTGATCTCATTGATATTGCTCCGGCCTGAACTCAAGTATAAGTCTAAACGACTACAACTCATATGGCGTGTTGCTATGCTACCGTACGTTAATCCATTTTGTCATCATGAATGTCCGCATGAGTCAAGGTGACACTCTACCACTGAGTTATACCCCTTCCCCGTCCCATCGAGAAAGAGAATTAACGAATCCTAAGACAAAGGGGCGAGAAACTCAAGGTCACTCTTCCTCCGGGCTTTCTTTCCGCACTATTATGGATAGCCAAATAATGGGAAAAATTGGATTCAATCGTCAACCGGTCCTATCGAAAGTAGGGTTGACTATGGATTCGAGCCATCGCACATGGTTTCATAAAATATGCTGCCCATCTGAATGATACTATTGTCAGTACTGTACGCCTGAACTCGTTGCGATCGGATCCCATCGATAAAACTGAGCGATCCAGCCTTTCACAGCTACAACTAATTAGGGCCTGCTATAATCTTGTACTACTTTCTAAGTCTTTAATGAGTATTTTACCAATGTACAGTCAACTTTGGGTAGATAATCCAAGGCCGGTGGGTAAATAACCAATTTCCCCAACAAACATAAGCAAAACAAATAGCGAACTTAGAACAAATACACCATAAGGAGAGGGCCAAATTGTCAAATGTAACATTCTGATTTCTGCTGCTTCTCCTCCTCGCACTTTCCACCCTTCGATCCCACGTCTTTTTCTTCTCCACCTTTCTTCAACCCCAATCCAAACCTCAAGCTGAAGAAATCCCAAGGAATTTCACGAAACATCTCATTCTGGGTCAGATCGAGCCGAGAATCCGTTACTATCTTCCGAGCAGCCGAGGTGAGGTGATCCAGATCTTTGGTGGTTTATTTGCATCCTGTTTTAGTCTGATCTCGTGGCCATTGTCTGTTGGATTGTAGCAGTGGAATAGAGCGGCGAGGGAGGGACGATCATGTCGTCGTTTCCCGAGGAGGAGGAGGCCTTCGAGCACACGCTGCTGGTGGTGCGGGAGGTGTCGGTGTTCAAGATCCCGCCGCGCACCACCAGCGGCGGCTACAAATGCGGCGAGTGGCTGCAGACAGACAAGATCTGGACTGGCCGCCTCCGGGTGGTGTCGTGCGGCGACCGCTGCGAGATCCGGCTCGAGGACCCGGGCTCCGGGGACCTCTTCGCCGCTTGCTTCGTGCTGCCGGGCCAAAGGGAGAGTGCCGTCGAGACCGTGCTCGACTCGTCACGCTACTTCGTTCTCCGCATCGAGGACGGCAGGGGGAAGCACGCCTTTGTCGGCCTGGGGTTCAGCGAGCGCAATGAGGCATTCGACTTCAATGTCGCGCTGTCGGACCACGAGAAGTATGTCAAGAGGGAGCAAGATAAGGAGACCGGTGGCGAGGAGGCAGACGATGGCCAGATTGATATCCACCCAGCGGTCAATCGCCGGCTCAAGGTAACAGAAACGGTGATTTCATCTCTTTTCTATTGCTCAGCTATAGGGTGATCTGATTGATGAGAAGTTACATTTTTGCTGCGAAGTTAAATGTTCCTTGTCCGAAATAGTATAATCACAATTCAGCAAATGAGTTACAAATGATGAGTTGGTAAATTATCTAATATTCTGCTACAAAATACTGATCTCTTCCTTGAAAAGCTTAATACTAGGAAGTTACATCATGACCAAAAGAAGAATTGCAGTTATGTTACTCAATTTTTATTATGCCATTTGGTGATGAAGAACTTGTACTTTCTTATTTTAGATAGAAACTTGTACTTTTCTTAGCAAGTAAGAGTGGCTTTGACCAAATCACCAAACTGTTGTGAAACAGATATGTACCTTAGGTAATGTGTTGGCCGAATCACTGCCTTTGCACACTTTATTGTTTCTTTATTGCGTATATCCTTACATTAGTGGTTAAGCAAAATAACAGTACTAATGTTTTGGTGGCTCGACCTAAGACAACCCAATTACATCCCAACTTAGGTCTTGTGAAGAGATATGTTAAGAGCACATATATGAACACAGCTATAGATTCATAATGCGTCACAATGAATTTGGTTTTTAATATAACAGGCATGACACCACGATGAGAAAACGTCGAAGTAAAACACCAAATTTTAGTTAAGTGATTTTGTATTTTGTACGTATAGACGAGAATTATTCTGCTGATGGCTCCTAGTCGTTGCGGCACTGCACCCCAAAAATGGTGGCAGACAATGGTGTCTAGCCATCTGTGTTCTACTGGATTTAATAGTCTACACATGAATTTATTTGTCTCATGTCCTTTCTCATCTTTTTCGATGAGTTTTTGTAAATTGTGCTCACCAAGAAGTCCTACATGCCTGAAGGTTTGCTAGAGTTATCTTTCTTTCATGGTTCTTATCATGACTTGATACCATGATATGACACAACATTTGTTTGGTCTATTATTCTTGTATGTGCAAAAACTGAACCAAATGCATGCGCGCTTTCTTATAGTTTCTCTTTATAAGGGGTTAAGGCGTCAGCATGACATTGAATTGGTTCAGTTTTTACCTGCATGCTCCTTGTGGTTATATCTGTTCTTGTTCATGAGCTTTTGATGATGTCCCTGTGGTTGTAGGAAGGTGAAACCATTAGGATAAACGTGAAGAACAAGCCATCAGCTGGAAGTGGCATGCTTTCCTCTGCTGGTTTATCTGGTGGAGCCACTGAAAAACAAAAGGCAAGCATGCTCCTTGCACCACCGCCAGGTGCAACCGGGAAGCTTCGATCTCCACTTCCACCTCCACCTAATGACTCTGCATCTGCAAGATTGAATTCTGGACAGAATGCTGGAACGAGGGCCCCAAAAGAATCTACCAAGAAAAGCAAAGACCCATTTTCAGATATTTCTGCTATGGAGGTCAGAATAATACCTCGTATTTCTACTAGTCTCTATATTTCTTACACTACACGACTGTAACTAATACCTGTCCAGCTTTCCCTTTTGTTTTGTCTTTTTTATGGCTGACACAATCCCTTTTCTTACTGTACTTCCATTATATGTGGTGTGCAGAGAAGCTTACCCTCATCGACTGAATTAGGACAAACAAAAAGCACAGGTGCTGGCTGGGCGGCCTTTTGACAAGGGATATGACATCTGCTGTTGATAATCTTTGCTCTGCAAAAAGGATGAAGAACATTGTGTAACTGAAAAAGTACACACAACTTCTACTTACTGGAAGCCTCTGTCCTTTAAATTCACATGGCAAAAATGACGATCTGCATCCACTTGGTACTCAAAAAATAAACATTTAGGAAGGTGCTAATTCATCAGGGCATCAAACCACATGGATTCAGGGAGCTCAAAAAAATCTGAATATAAGTGTGGCTTTCCTTGTTTGTCATATTTGTTTTGTCAGATCTGATATACTGAAACCAGAATCGTACTGACATCCACTTGTATTTGTGCCCTGGAAGATTGCAGAGTACTGTTTATGCGAAAAACTTGTTTTATTGGATCATTTGCTAAGATCCATTCGAAACCAGTTCATGTTTTGTTGTTCTCTGCAATGATCTGATATGGTTTGCATAATAACTACATAAAACATAATAACTCTAATAATATGAAGTAAAACTCTTATTCCAAAAAGAAACTGAAAACGAAAAACAACTCTTTGCAGAAAGAACCCAAATGAAGCAAGAGTTGCTGCAAAGTTGTAAGCCTTACGTGATACATGGACGCCAGCACAATCTGGGAATGCCATACGAAAAACAGACAAATATGACAGTACAAAAATACCCCCTCTGTTTCAAAATATAAGACGTTTTAGTCTTTTTCTAAAACGTATGTATTTAGACGTCTTTTAGTGTGTCCAAAAACTAAAACATCCTCCCCCTCATTTTATCCACTCACTAAAAGGCGCCTAAATACATATGTTTTAGAAAAAATTAAAGCATCTTATATTTTGGAAGCGGAGGGAGTAGGTTACAGACTTAGTGCAGCAGCTTCAACAATTTTGCCTGTTAGTCTTACAATGGATTGTTTTTACATTTCTTTTGTCTTAGAAAGCCCTCTCAAGAGCCACTCATTTCACTGTCTATTTTCAGCATCCCTGTTTGTAGCCTGCATGCTGGCTTCTCTTCCACCACCGAAAACTTTTGATGACTATATTTCGACGTGCCTGGGCCTGAAATCCAGGCCAAAATTCCCCATCATTTTTGAGCCAAACAAAATTGTGATCCTAGTCTTTTGGGGGCAGTTCATTCACTTGCTGGTCACACTGGATTTTCACCCCCAAACAAGATTTACCTCGCAAGAGAGAAGTATTGGATGCAGTTTCTGCATAGATAACTGTGCCATATAGGCATTGTGTCTTTGCTGTTCTTCTCCTGGTCGCAATGGATTCTGCGAGGAGCTGGTTCAACAAGCTCCAAACGAGGGAAAAATCCATCGGCAAGAAGAAAGAGTTGCCTCCAAATGGCAAGGAAGGGACCGATGATGCACCGTCCAGCGCGACGAAGCAAAGGGTCGCCGCCGCGAAGCAGTACATCGAGAAGCACTACAAGGAGCAGATGAAACACCTGCAGGACAGGAAAGAGAGGTAAGTGATGACGATCCGTGCCGCATCTTAGGCGATTGTCTCAAGTTTGTCAATGAGATCTAGAGTTTTACCACACCTAGAATGATCATTGTGATTTGTGATACCTTTTGCGTGTTGTTTTCATTCATTCAAGTAATCGCCAATAAGATCACCTGGGGAATGATAGATTCATGAATATTTCGGTGCTAATAAGATCAGATGGGAAATGATAGGACCATGAATGTTTAATTCAATCCTACACTAATCATAAAAAATGTTATATGCTTGTAGCATGATATTGCTCGTGATGGCATTTTACATTGGTGGCCAGTTTAATCTCATAACGCATATTTTAGCTTGTGAATTTTGGTTCATAATGTAGACGGTATAGTTTCGAAAAGAAACTTGCAGACGCCAATGTGTCTGAGGAGGAGCAGCACAACATCCTGAAGCAATTTGAGAAGAAAGAGACAGAGTACATGCGTTTGCAAAGGCACAAAATGAGTGTTGATGATTTTGACATGCTTACAATGATAGGAAAAGGAGCATTTGGTGAGGTAAATCCATTCAAATGTAGACCACTCTTTATCATGTTTCTCTATCTTTTTTTATCTCTCCGATTGCTGCAAATTTTCCTTCTAGGTCAGGGTCTGCAGAGAGAAGACCACAGGGAATGTTTATGCAATGAAGAAACTCAGGAAGTCAGAAATGCTTCGCCGAGGTCAGGTAGGGCTATCTTCTGGTAAGGATTCTGGGTGTGCATTTACATCGATTTTCTCGTTCGCTCTCCATACATACATTGGATTTCATACAGGTTGAGCATGTCAGAGCCGAAAGGAACCTCCTCGCTGAAGTGGACCATCATTGCATTGTGAAGCTGTATTGTTCATTCCAAGACAGTGAGTTTCTGTATCTCAT
The DNA here is from genome assembly GCA_910589775.1 of Avena eriantha. Lineage (NCBI taxonomy): Eukaryota > Viridiplantae > Streptophyta > Magnoliopsida > Poales > Poaceae > Avena > Avena eriantha. The sequence goes on along the minus strand of OU342740.1, from coordinate 176,355,211 downwards.
CATGGAGTACCTTCCCGGAGGAGACATGATGACATTGCTGATGAGGAAAGACACACTGACTGAAGAAGAGGCCAGGTTCTACGTAGGCGAAACAGTTCTTGCCATAGAAGCGATCCACAAGCACAACTACATCCACAGGTATGTGTTCAGAACCTATAAGTGCTACTTAATCTTTCAGCAATGTTCTTCTGAACTCGGTGCTTGATCTTTCAGAGATATCAAACCTGATAATCTGCTCCTAGATAGACATGGCCACTTGAGACTGTCGGATTTTGGGCTATGCAAACCACTAGACTATGCAGCCTTCCCTGACCTTAATGAGAAGGATGTCACTCCTAATAGAATGTCGTCAGCTCATGGTGATGGGAGACAGCAAACCACGCCAAAACGCTCGCAACAAGAACAGCTGGAGCACTGGCAAAAAAATAGAAGAACTTTGGTCAGTATTGCCTAGTACTCCCTCCGTCCAAAAATAAGTGACGTAATTTTGTCTAAATTCATATGCATCTAGACACTAAAACATGTCTAGATACATTTGAGTTTAGACAAAACTCCGTCACTTACTTTGGGACGGAGGGAGTATTTTATTGTACCAGTATTTACGTAGCATCTTATTGCACTTATCATTCAATACTCATTAGAGCATATCTCAATTAAACAATATGAGTAACAGGTGTCGTTATTGGTTCGGTTGCCTTGTCTGATGATTCTTCCATGCATGTTTCTGACAAGCCGCTAAATGATCGCAGGCTTACTCCACTGTTGGTACCCCAGACTACATTGCTCCAGAAGTTCTTCTGAAGAAAGGTTATGGAATGGAGTGCGACTGGTAAATGTAATTTGTGGTATATCACATGCCATTGAATCTCTTGAGTTTCCACCTAAAGTTAAAATGTTTTCCTACTATTTTAGGTGGTCACTTGGAGCTATCATGTATGAAATGCTAGTGGGCTACCCACCTTTCTACTCGGATGAGCCCATGACAACTTGCAGAAAGGTAGTAATGTCTTTCAGGCTTTCAATTATTGTTCTGTGTCCTCCTATTGCCTAGAGCGTGGTGATTTCCATGTTTTGTTGTTTTCTCGTCTAATATCGTGTCATTTTGTTTCTGATGCGCGCATATGTGGGCAACTAAAGATAGTAAACTGGAGAACACATCTGAAATTTCCTGAAGAAGCAAGGCTAACGGCGAATGCTAAAGATCTTATAAGTAAACTCTTATGCAACGTCGACCAACGCCTTGGCACAAAAGGTGCAGAGGAAATTAAGGTTATTATCTGTCCTTTACAAATGCCATGAGACATGAGTCGTTTAAAAACCGATACGCATTTTTGTTCATTGTACTTTGCATGTTTAATATTAGGAGCACTCCTGGTTTAATGAAGTAGACTGGACCACATTGTATGAAATAGAAGCTGCATATTTACCACAAGTAACGGATGAGTTGGACACTCAGAATTTTGAAAAATTTGAAGAGGTAAGAAATTATTTTTCTTCTAACCAAATATTGTTCTTCATCTCCACAAATCAGTACAGAAATTCTAAATCTTTACGTTGTATTTGCAGTCTTCAGATCACTGTCAAGCTTCATCGAAGAGAGGCCCTTGGAGGAAGGTTATTTTGCCTTTATATATGAACTCGTTGTTAGATTTACAAATTTCAACCTATATATACAAGAATTTGCCCGCTTTTTAATGTATATTCACATCTATTATGTCATTGATCTTGTAGATGCTTTCTTCAAAGGACTTGAATTTTGTGGGATATACGTACAAGAACTTCGAACTTGTGAATGATGATGAAGTCCTTGAAATGGGTACTGTGTACTCTCCACCTTCTTTAAACAACTATGTTTGTCTCTTCCATTGCTGTCATTGGTTCTCGTTATATCCAATCAGAACGAATATAATGATGATTGGAACTGTGTAGACATGTTGCAGTTATTCCCCTCATATCATTTTTCATGGCATACATATATTTGGTTGTTATTTTCCATATTAATTCTTAATTAACCTACTGCACTAGTCGTTTATTAAGCCACATGCACCAACTATTCAATTCGAAAGCTCATCCTGATGGAGAAAGATGGACAATATATTTCAGGGGTCATGAGTTTAAATAAGCCACTGGAATATTTCTAAAATAAAAAATCTCCATTAATCATGAACTGTTGTGATTGATCTAACTTTAACCATAAACCATGAAACCCTCTATAATAAACCCTGAACTTCCTAAAACCGTTTCAAGGTTATGAAGAATGGTTTGGTATTTGGAGCCTTTCAAAAAAATATGGAACATACTCATGGATGTACAGAGTTCTATGAAATGATAAGCCACAATAACTCATCCACTATTAATGTGATGTGCAAAAATGACAAGACATTTTTTCTTCTGCAACACAAATGATCATATTATTTGATGAATTTGGTAGTTTACTTATAGCATTCTCCATACCTCTGAATTGTTTAAGATTCTTTGGGAACCTTGGGACACATAACAACCCACGTAATTTTAAAATTCTAAAATGATTTTTGTGACACCCCCGAGATGAGGGTTAGACAAATCCCAGACCTTAGTCTGGTATAAGACAACCTAGAGCTCGAGAGTATACAATGAATAATCAGTAACACAACAGTGACCCTATGACACAAAAATTATCACAAAAAGCTCATAAGAGCATAGAACCAAAATATTACAAGCAAAGTTCATCGACCACAAACATTAAACAACGGAAGGCAAATTATGCTATTAAGTATAGCAAACTTAACAAATGGCCTAATAGGCCTAAAGCATAACGATGATGTCCCATCCCATAGATTTCAGGATGTCGGCCGGGAACCCCAAGCTACTTATTATTGTCGATGTCGTACGAACTTATCTTCAGGAGGACACTTACTCTGCTACAAAAGCATCAACAAAGTAAGGGTGAGTACAGGGTGTACTCAGTAAGACTTAGACTTATGGCTGGTGGAGCTATTTGTACGAAGCTATCTTTGTTTGTAAATAAGAAGGAATAGAAGCTCAACTAACAGATCATTTTAAAAGGGGATAAGAGAGCGACATATCTAACTGTAATGATCATCATCTTTTGATATCCATCAAATCATCATCATCACCTCTCAATTAGGATCACCCCTCATACCTTGAGGAAGCATACTTAAACACACATTGATCCGCCAAGTTTTACGATTAGTTTAATGTTTTATGGGTCTGTTTGGTTTATGCCCCACTCTACCCTACCAAAATATCGGTCATACCAATTAGCCGGTCATACCAATTAGCCTCACAGTTATTTGGATTGGTGCCAATTTTTTGGCTTCCTATGGACTACTTGGTGGTACCTTCACAGATTGTAGCCATTTTTTTGGCCAACCCTTGGCGGTGGAATCCCACGCCAAATAATTGGCTAGCCAATTCTGGTATGGCTGGTGCGGGCATGATCCAAACACACCCTATATGATCTTCACGTTTATTCCCAAGTTGTCCATAACCGTGGACACGACTTTTTAGAAAGATTAAATCTTGCAGGGGTGTACAACTTTACCCACGCGTACTAAACGATTCTTAATATCAAATTATTAGCCCTCTTTCTTGCAAGGCCAGCAAAGGGTGGTTGACCAAAAGGTTTACCTTGCTGCCACCGAGACCATGAATCACGCCCTAAGGGTTTCTCCGCGGTAACGGGTCAAATCCCGAAGCCGGTCCTTAGGGACGTAAGGCAATATTGGTTTACCATAGGATCCGCCTCAAGCAATCTCGATCACATCCTAGATGCAATGCATGTTTTCCATGGAATCTACTAGGCAAGTTAGTAAGTCTAGAGTTTTCCAGGCCCTGTGTGGTTGTACGGCCATCTTGGTTTCGAAGGCAAGAACTCGAGACCTAGGGGTGGTGAGCATGAGACTACAAAAACCACATCCCATTGTGGCGTCCCATACAAGCCTTTAGCATATTTACCTCACTTCACCAATGATCTCACCTCATCAGCATATCCCATTCTCCTGTAATACCAGATTCATTGCATATCTGATACATCTCCGAATGGGATCAGACTTAGACAATTAAGCATGGCTAAGCAGACACAAATATAAGCTCTGGCAGTGCACACAAGCCAAACCTAGTTATGCTAGGAGCAGTGGATCAGATAATATAGGCTTCAAAAGGGAGTGATGCAACAGATAGGATACTCTATCTATCGATAAAAGACCACAGTAGAATCGTCTAAATCATTAGCAAGAATTGAAATACTTTAGAAACATGAGATTGTATAATGGTGAGGCTATGCTTGCCTTTGCCCATTGATAACCAATAAACAGATCTTTAGATATCTTGCACTTGACTTGAGCATGGTTGGTCAAGTATTGATCATCGATCTTCAATGGTCGATCTCTGCCTTCGATCTCCAAGTCGTTCTCAAATTCTACTGGGAATAACCAAAACACTGAAAAGAAAGGGAAACAATCAACACATGACATCGATGCAATGCTCAAGCAAGTATGATGATATGATATGTTAAAAGGGTACTGAATGAACCCTAAATACATGATCGACAATGTTAAACAAGTTTCGAGGGTTGTAAACCCTAAAATAGGAAAAATCTCGGAACACCTATGAGGGGTCATTTCGTTCTTCTAATAAACTTGCAATTGAAGGTTTTTAACAATGCACGAATTTCATACCAAAATATAGATCTTATTTTTTGATCATTTTGATATATTATTTCCGTTGTTCTGAATTACAGAATAAAAGTTATTCAATTTACAGCATTTTAATCAATTTCTGAAAATCAGAAAGAAAATAAGAAAAACGCTTGGCACCGGGCTGCATCTAGGCTGACAGGAGCCCCTAGGGCCACATCAGCAGCCACATACGCATGGTGGGACCCTCTAGTGTTTGACTGGGTTTGACCCGCGCGGCTCTCCCAACTGGGCGCGGGTGCGGCAAGGGCGGGCTCATGCGGCTACGTGCTGATGCGTGTTTGAAATAGCTAAGCAAGGCGAGCACGCGGGTGGTGGCATCGCTAATTTTGGGTCACCGGAACGGCGGCTATGATGGTGACTGGCAGCGGTGGGTGGCGGTGCACAGGGGGCTAGCGCTAGGGCATGCGTGCATGCGATTGGAGGAGACGTGGGGTGTAAGTATCCCACCTATCTCTCTCTAAATCAACTACTACATAGGAATTTAGGGTTTGATTGCTCGTTCCGTCCAACCTCCCTCCGAGCAAGTTCGAGTACACACGGCAGTGCCGTTCCTGTCAATAGTTCCTAGCCTGCCTACCCCCCGAGGATTCCTCGAGTACTTAATCCCATCAATTACCCTTACATGGGCTTCAAGCCTGTACATGGCCTGCAAGCCAGCTTGGAGGCCTGGTCTTGCTGGTGGGCCGGTCCCGTCCTTCTGTATTACCTGTTGGCATCGGGCTCTCTCTGCCTGGTGGGGCTGGGTTGCCAACATCCCCTCCCCCTTGAATTCCTGCTTGTAACCAAGCAGGAGCCCTCAGAAATTGTTGCTTCAGCGAGTCCAGATCCTCACATGTAGCGTTCGTCTCCGGGGAGCCACTCCACTGCACAAGTACCTGCACCACGGTGGCCAGGCCGCACTAGCGCACTCGCCGCTGCAACACTCAAACTATCTGGTGAGTAGCTTCAGCAGAAGGAAGGTGCAATAGTACCTATTGCCCGGGACCAATGCACTTCTTAAGCTGTGAGACATGGAAGACAGGGATGGACTCTGCTGGTCTCCAGCAGGTCCAACTTGTACGCCACCACGCCAATGCGTTGCACCACTGTAAAGGGGCCAAAAATTTTGAACGCCAACTCGTGGTTTGCCCGGCGAGCCACCGACGACTTGATATAAAGTTGGAGATTCAAGAGACCGTGTCCCCCACTGCGAACTCATGCTCAGATCATTGCTTGTCCTCTTGATGCTTCATGCGCTGCTGCATGCGCAATATGTGTTGCTTGGCCGATGACATTACCAGCTCCCTTTCAGCCAGTCACTCCTGCACATCTCTCGAAGCAATTTGATCAGAGGCCGAAATGCCAAAATGGGGAGGTGGTCGCCCATACAACACCTCGAAAGGCAACTTGCCCAAGGATGAGTGCCAATTGGTATTATACCAAAACTCACACAGAGAAATCCATTTAGCCCACTGACTGGGATGAGCACTGATGAAGCAATGAAGGAAACACTCAATGGATTGGTTGACACACTCAGTTTTCCCATCTGTTTCTGGGTGATATGCTATACTCATCCTCAACTGGGTGCCTGTGGCTTTAAATAACGCCTGCCAGAAGTGACTAGTGAACACTAGATCTCTGTCGGACACCAAGGACTTGGGCATGCTATGGAGCTTGTAAACGTTGTCCACGAACAGCTCTGCCACCTTGCTCGCTGTGTAAGGGTGATGAAGAGGAATAAAATGGGCATACTTGGTCAGTTTATCAACAACCACCAGCAAGCAGTTGTACTGCCGAGAAGGAGGAAGACCATCGATGAAGTCTATTGTAGCCATTTCCCATGGTTCCAAAGGAATGGGCAACGACTGTAGCAACCGGTGACAACACCCGTTCTGGCTTTGCCTGTTGACATATATGGCACTAGCGGACAAAGTTCTTGGCTGCTGCTTTCATGCCCTTACATTTGAACAAAGAGATCAAACGTCGATAACTTACCAGAAATCCAGAATGCCCACCCACTGGACTGTCATGGAAAGTTGCAATGATCTGGTTTTGGAGCTCTGGATCAATCTCAACCAGTATCCTGTTCTGGCACCTGATAATACCAGCACTCAATGTGTGGTTCTCTACAGTGTGTCGATCCATAGACAATTTCTGAAGTAACAACTGAGCAGCTGCATCGTTACTGTAACTTTTAGCCACTTGATCTAACCAAGCTGGTTGTACTTCAGTCATAGGAAACACCTGATGTGCATCGAAGGGTCTCCTAGACAGTGAATCAGCAGCACCATTGTGTATACCTTTCTTGTAAACAACACGGTACTGCAACCCGATCATCTTGGTAAGCGCCTTCTGTTGCCAAGCTGTGTGAAGCCGCTGATCCGTGAGATGCGTGAGGCTTTTGTGATTTGTGTGTATCAGGAATTCGCCCAGATGCAGATACTGCCTCCATTGCTGCCCCTGTTATGCACGCCCAGCGATCTGCTGACATACACTAGTGGGTGACCATGCTGGGACAAAACAACACAAATTCCCATGTCTGAGGCGTCCAGTCTCAATCACGGACCGCTCCTCAAAATTCGGCAGAGCGAGCACAGGCGCAGAGACGAGTGCCTTTTTCAAAGTCTAGAACGCCTCCTCTTCAACTGCCATCCATATATAGAGCGCTCCTTTCTTGAGCAACGCTGTTAGAGGTTGGCTAATGGCTGTGTAGTGACGAATAAACTTGCGGTAATAGCCTGTAATACCCACAAATCCCCTCAGCTCCTTCAAGTTCTTGGGTAGTGGCAAGTTGGTAATAGTGGTAATTTTGGAAGCATCAGTGGCGATCCCATCTCCCGAGATCACATGCCCCAAGTAAGCTATGCGCTGCTGAGAAAATTCACACTCGGATGGCTTGACTTGCCACTTGTCCTGTTGCATAATTTCAAGCACTGCTTCAATGTGGCGGATATGTTCCTCATATGTCGGGCTGTAAATCAGGATGTCGTCAAAGAAAACGAGAGCAAACTTCCTGAGTACTGGTGACAACAATGCATTCATGGCGTGCTAGAAGGTTGCAGGTGCACCTATCAGGCCAAATGCCATGGCTTTGAACTCAAAATGCCCACCGTGTGTTTGGAATGCAGTCTTGAATTCCTCCCTCGGGGCGAGGCGAATATGGTGGTACCCAGCTCGCAAATCTAGCTTTGAGAACCAATGCGCGCCAGCCAACTCATCCAAAAGTTCATCAATTACTGGCACTGGGTATTTTCCCTTGATTGTTAATGCATTCAGGTGGCGGTATTCGACAACGAGTCGCCAAGCTTGAGTCTCAATCCCTTTCTCTTCCTTCTTTACGAGGATCACAAGTGACGACAATTGACTTTTGCTATGCATGATCACCCCCTGCTCTAGCATCGCTTGAATCTAACGCTCGATTTCAATCTTCATCGCTGGAGCCACCCGGTAGGGTCGCATCGATACCGGTCAAGATCCTTGTATCAAGGGAATCTGATGGTCATACTGTCGCCTTGGAGGTAGGCCTTGGGGTTCAGCAAAAACTGTTGCAAATTTCTGCAGTAAAAGCTGAATTTCCTCACACTGTTCAGGCTTCTCAGCAGCAGTGCCAGGTTGCACAATGTGTAGTTCCAGCAGCGAGTGTGTAATCGTTGGCATTTCTTCATCGTGAATCACTACTAGTTCCCCATTTCGCATGAATGCAATCCACTGCTGCGCCCAATGCATGATCATAGGGCTATACTACGCCAACTAGTCCAGTCCCACAATGCCGTCGTAGCTGTCGAGCGCCAAGACCCGGAAGGTGTCAGAGAGTTTGTGGCCCTGATAGGTCCATTCTAGGGCTGGAAGATGTTGAGAACACTCAAGAAATTTGCCCCCAGCTACCTTGACGCTGATAGCTGTCTGCATACCACTAACCCTTGTCAAAGATGCGGCTCTCTGCTTGTCAATGAAACACGTTGAACTGCCTGAATCAACTAGGAACTGCATTTTCTGGCCTTGTACCTCCACCTGAATTCACATGGACTTTGCTGATTTCACCATGCTACCAACCGCTGGTTCAGAAAACATATGCAGATGTTGCTGCAACTAAACATGGTTCTGTGTTGCGGCTTCTTCCTCTTTTTCAACTGCGCCCCCTGCCCCTGCTGCTCCTCAGTGTTCTCCTGGAAGCAATCTAGCATCTCTTGCACCACATGCAATTGGATCGATTCGCTGCACACGTGATCCTTTCCCCATCGTTCACCACACCTGAAACAAAGCCCCTTCGACCTCCGGTATGCCATCAGATTTCTCCACCTATCATCAGATATGCTACCCTCCGTTTGCTTCCTTTCTTCTACTAGCTTCGACACCCATTTGGAAGGTGGTGGTGGCGGCAGTGGCGCCTGCACCGCTGGAACTTGAGTGGCTGGCGATGACAGAATCTGGGAACGCCTCCCGGTTGAACTGAAATTTTGCATTGCTGGAACCGGTTCCATGCCATCTGCCAACTCCTCATACAGCAAGGCCAGTGAACAAGCAACATCAAGATCTTCAGGTTGTTGGATAGCCACCAAAACACGCACGGCAGGTTTGAGTCCATCCAAAAACCGTGTCAGATAGAGAAGTGGATCAGAACAAGACTCATACGCAGAAATTTTGTCAATCAAGTATGAAAATCTCTAGACATAGTCCTCCACCAAACCAGTTTGCTGGATATGTTAGAGCCTTCTGAGCAATATCTGATGCTGGTTCCTCATGAGCCGGGCTTGGACTGCCTTCACGAATTCAGACCAAGTTGGCTTGGGAAATTTGTTCAGGTACGCTTCTAGCCAAGTTGTGGCCGCTCTAGTGAACTGATTGGTGATGTACGGTATCCAAAGAGCTTAAGGCGTTCCCCATCGCTGGAAGTACTCCTCACACCGGCGTTGCCAGAGCTTGGGATTGGAGCCCTCAAACATTAGCAGTTCCACGCGAGGAGCAGAGGCAGATGCGTCAGGACTCATGAACGAACACAGAGTATCTGAATTTAGAGTGTGGCGGTAGTTCGTACCTCCTCCCGGAGGAGGCGTGTGGAAGCCACAGGCCTGGCCCGGGTTTGATGTTGCGTAGCGGTGCCCCACTGGGCCAGCGGCGGTGTGCTCCGCCTGTTTGGGCACTTGGGAATTCCTCTCTACCCTGCAGCGCGTGGCATCGGCTGGATCGCCTGGTCTAGGTTGTTAGCGAGCTCCGGGATCTCGGCGCTGAGGTGGCTTTTCGCAGCCGCCACCTCCGATCCCAGTCCTGACTTGACCTCCGCGAGCTCGGCGCTCATGTCCGCATGCACGGTGTCAAGGTTGTCGTTGATATAACGGATCTGCTTCCTCGTGTCCTCCATCGAGTTGCGGACGGCATCCATGACCTGCTTATTGTGCTCGAGGAAGCGCAACTCATACGCCTCTCTCGTCTCCGCCTTGAGGATCTCGTAGATCACCCGCGATTCCTCAGACAACGCCTCCATGGCAGCAGCGCGGCGGCGGGCGGCGTGGCGAGTACTGAATCGGTGGCTAGGAATTTCCATATTGGGGATCGATAGTGTCTCTGATACCACTTGTAAGTATCCCACCTATCTCTCTCTAATTCAATTACTACACAAGAATTTAGGGTTCGATTGCTCGTTCCGCCCAACCTCCCCCCGAGCAAGTTTGAGTACACACGACAGTGCCGTTCTATAACTACCTCCGACCCTAGGTTCTTAGTTCAAGCCTGGATGAACCGGAAGTGGTTAAAATAGTACAGCGAGGGCTCACGGGCCACCCACGTGTAGACCCGTCAGTCGTCTTAACCACTTCCAAGACATCGGGACAAGAGCGAGCGACGTAGGCAACAGGCGAAGAGATCAATACATACACTAGTGAGTATATATGCAAGCTACCATACAATAGTTTTTAGAGCCATTCCATCTAAAAGAAATAGAAATATTGCAACGCCATACGGCAAGATCTAAATATCCTAGATAGAGATAATAGTTTAGGATAGCTCCTCATACATCAAACATCAGAGTATCAGACGGAAGCGGAAAACAAGATCCGAGTACGGATAAGAAGCAAATCGGCATAAGATGCCACATAAATAAACACATCCCGCCCACAGATCTCGCGGATCCCCATCCCCGGAATCTCTACACCGAGTGATCGTTGCCAACATCATCTGTCTCCTCCACCCAGTATCCATCTTGCGAATACACTTGTTCATCTGAATCAAACAATTTATCGTGTGAGACCCTAGGGGTACTCAGCAGTCTTTATGCCTCTAAAGGGGACATATACCTGGGGTGACGCAATTGCAGCAACAGATAATAACTAATAAGTCTATAGATACTCGCTAACCATCCGTCTAACCAATGATAGACGGATGTCCGTTAATTAGGAACAACAGTTATAACAGTATAAAAATAACAGATCCATCCTCCTGCTCGCTTACCAACGAGAAAGCGGCCGAACAACCCATCCGTTGGCAGTTTTATTAACCATACCATGAGTGTTGCACTATTTACTAGTCAGGTGTTTAGTTAATTAAAAGCGGTATTTTAGTTATACTTGTCTATGATCGAGAAACTGTGCTCCAAGTCGTCCATAACCGCGGACACGGCTTTCAGAAAGATTTACCCTGCAGGGGTGCACAAATAGCAACACACACTCGATCAACCTCGGAAAAACCAACTCAAAACCCAACGAGGCATTCACGACAAAGCGATCACAGGATTCATAAAATATTTCAGGGGGCCACCCCACTAAGCTACCCGCAACGAAGTTGGCCGGCTCCGGAACGGACCCAGGGTTTGTGTGGACGGCGGTAAACGACGAGGAACCCGAAAGTGTGACTGGGCTTGTCGATACAACGGAAACATGTCATGATCCAAAATAGTACAGGTGCTCCACGCAGAATCGTAAATATAGCAGTAAAGCATGGCATAAGTACAGGATAGTAATAAAACCCCAAACTAGTTCGTGGCCCCAAGAAATAGAAATGAATCAAGCTCTGGCTCAGGGGGGTCCATAAGGCCTCCTAGATATGGATAGTGCGAATAGTCAAGGAACAGGTATCAAGTACTCGGGGTCCTACAGGACACTAGTGAGCATGAAAAACCAAATAGCAGATATTGCCCACCGGTGCCTTTTCATTAGTTATCCCATTACTACTCAGGTTAAGTTGTTTAGGTACCTCGTTATTCATTAGACACTCACATACCCTACACATGCTGTTCTACGACTCGCACGGCTCAAACAACTCCTGTAGTAATGGCTCATGGGATGGAGGAGCAAGCTCGGTGGGGTTTAAAAGTAAAGGCTATGCAGTACTTGGGATTCAATTTAATGCAATCGCGACTCAATGATGCAAGAATCAGATAGAGGCAATAGGTACTATATGTATGCAAGCATGTGGTAGTGCTTGTCTGGCAGCTCAGTTGAAGCGAGAGACGGATCTGGATAGTAATCCTGGGATTCCTGATATTTCCCCTGCTCGGCGTCTATTCGAAGAAGAACCAAACAAACAAATGCCAACATAAATAAGTGCACAAGCATATGAATAAAAATGCGACGTGCAACCAAGCATGCCATGATGAATGATGCACAATTTACATGGCAATAAAGTAGCATGGCATGGGTGAGGTGTGGGGTACAAGAATAAAGCATTTTATTAAGTTTTAGTCATGTTTTGCTCCCAAAACACTTGCTGTCCACTTAATATTTGTATGATGCATGCTGCAATTCAGAACATGGAATGCATAGTTAGAACGGGCTCGTCGCATTGATCGATTTAGACATATTATTTGTCCAATTTGGAGTTGTAGATTTAAAGTTATTAATTAATTAAGAAAAGGCATTTTTATTACATTTAAACAATTTCGAAAATTTAAAATAGTCAAACACTAATTTGGATGGCAGATTTGAAATCCTCACATTTTTCTGATCAAGAAACATATATCATTTGTATTATTTTGATTTGTCAATTAAAAGTTATTATTTTCTGGATTTAAAATATATTAAACATTTTCCAGAATTATTTTCATTAAAAGAAAAAGGATCTGGAACTTTTGTTACTGGGAGAGATCCACCCACAGCGGCCGACAGGTAGGATCGGTGCTGACTCAGCAGCAGGCGGCGCAGCGGGTCCGATCCGGATTTTTGTACCGCGAGCTCATCCAACCGCGGTCACCGACGGATGGGACCGAGTCCATGGCGGGTCCACGCGCGGGTGGGCGAGGAGAGCGCAACCACGTGGCAGATTCGGGGCGCGGGTCGAAGTCCAAGGATTGGGGGGTGTTTTTGTAAAACGTGCATGGCGACTGGCAGGTGGGCCTGGAAGGACTGCGGGTGGAGGCGGGAAAATCCATAGGGGCTTTTACGCAAAATCTCCCGCGACGCTGACGAATCTGAAAACTGGGATCTGGGGAAAACATTAGCTGCAACCGACTTCGGAGGACGATGGCGACGAATCCAGCGGCAATTTGGAGATGGTGCAAAAACTAAAAATGAAGATCTCACTGCACTCTACAATATTCGTGTACCAAGTTTCTTCGTCAGACGACTATGTGCGCCGGAAATCAACGAGATTCAGAGTCGCAAACGGTGACCGCGACTGTCGGACGAGCTGCAGTTAAAAACGAGGTTCTCCTGGAGACTTTGCGAGAAGATTCCGAGCGCGTTAGTCGACGGATTTGTACGTGGATTGTTGCATTCGTGAGAGGGGATGTTGGTCTACGTTTCTTGTTCAGGGGTCTCCGGTAAAGGGGGACTGCAGCGGTCAGGATCGTCTGCTGAACAGAGACCGAAACGAGCGCCGCGGTGCAACTACTGTCTGCGGCTGTTGCGGGATGTCGTGCACGCGCGCGCGTGGCCGGCTGAGCGGCAAGGCACGACGGCGGCGAGCGGCTCAGGAGCGCAGGTCGACGGCGACAGAGACTAAGGGAGTGAAGAATAGCTGGACGGGGAGGAGGGCTCACCGGGGTTGTCGGTGTAGGAGGCGGCTTGAGGTGCAGGCGACGGTTGACAGGCGAGGCTCGTAGAGGGTTCAGCCACGGCGGCAGCGAGGTGGCTCCGGTGGGTTGGCTGCTCCGGGGCCTTCTCCTCCGTGCTGGTGACTCCGAGACGAAGGGGAGAGGACTCCAGCTCCTCTGCAAGCCGATGCCTCCGGCGGCGCCGCGAACCAGCAGCTAAACATGACGGCTGGCAAGAGGGAGTAGCTAGGGCATGGCTACGGTGGGGTTTACCTGGGAAAGAAGAAGAAGAGATGGGGCTTCAGATCTAGATGGCGAGGAGGAAAAATAGCCTTGCTGCTGGCTGCTTTATGCCAGAGCGAAGAGGGAGGCCACGGGCTTAGCTCGGGCTGTCGCTAGCCAGGGGGGTGATCACGTGCCAGGGAGAGAAGAGGAACAGGGGAGTGCGCCGTTTCCTTCGGACCTGGTCGAACCACACCCGGGAGAGGACGCCCGTTGGTGGTCCGGCGTAGCCTGCTAGCGAGAGGGAGGATGACCACGGTCTGGACAGGGTGCAGACGTCGGTCTTGAGATAGCTAGGTTAGGTTGTTCTGCTACAGGGTTGAAAAAAAAATAGCAAGAGGAATAGATGGTGAAAAAGATGTCTTTGGGTCACTTAGGTCCCTAGATAGATTAGGAGAGGGGAAAAATCTAGTACTAGGTGGTTTAATCTAGATAGATTGGTGGGTGGACAAGGTAGATTAAAGTAAGGATGAAGGTTTGGTTTAGCCAATCCAAAGGGTAGGTTTAGAGTAGGGTTTTAAGAGATGCAAGAATAGAAATAAAACATCTAGTTTGAATTTAAAAGCAAAGCTCAAATAAAAAATAAAAAAATAGAAAAAACAAAGAGAAGAAGACCAAGGGTTATGATTGCATGGGACATGCAATAAGGGACATGCATACATGCATGTGGGCATATTTTGTGAGAATAAAATATGTTGCACCTATGTGTGAGGAGAAGATTGCTAAAATAAATATGCAAATAAACCAAGGTTTTGGATGGGCATGTGCCCATGGTATATCTAGCCTAGTTTGGAGTAAACCATAATAAGCAAGGTGTAGAAGAAGGAGAAAAGAACCATAAGAATATATCTGGCCTGAATTAAACCTAAGAAAGAAAAGATGTGCCACATACATGCATATGGTGGAAGGAGGACATGATCATAAGGAAGTTGATATGGACAAGTTAATAGGTGGAAAGAGTTTAAAAGATTTGCCCTGGATTCAAATTGGGCATCTTGCAATATATCAAAAACCATCTACAATTTATTTAGAGGCAATTACAATTAATATGATTACAAATGCCTGTGAAGAAGAACCAAATTAAAAGGGTTTTATATGATGCTCAAATGCAAGGTGGCATGATGACATGAGCATGATATAATTATGATGCAACAATTATATGTAGGAGGTAGCATTTTATTATTAGACCATGTAGCATTACAGATGTTAGACAGATGGGATGCTACACGTTCCTACCAATAGTTCCTAGTCTGCCTACGCCCCGAGGATTCCTCGAGTACTTAATCCCATCAGTTACCCTTACATGGGCTTCAAGCCCGTACATGGCCTGCAAGCCAGCTTGGAGGCCTGGTCTTCCTAGTGGGTCGGTCCCATCCTTCTGTATTACCCATTGGCATCGGGCTTTCTTTGCCTAGTGGGGCCGGGTCACTAACATGAGGTTAGCGAGCTCACCCTGAGCGCGCTGGTGGAGACAGCGAGGGTGGAGTGAGGACCATGGCGGTGGTCATCAGAGGCGGGGAAGACATCGTCGTTGGCGTCAACTGGGGGCTCCCCTGGTCGATTACTTACATAGGGAGGATGAGAGAGATGAGTTAGATGAGCTAGTGTTGTCTGCGGGGCACGGGGAGGCGTAGGGGAGTAGCGCGATGCCACGGCATGGCGGCCGGCACGACCATGTGCAGGAAGAAAGCCAAGGAGTGGGAGGGGCATGCAAGAGAGAGTAGAGGATAACGGAGAGGGAAGGCATCAGCATAGGGTCCTTAACCCCTTGCCAGGAAGGTGATGGCATCCATCTCCTCGTCAGAATCGACGACCGGGGCAGCGACCGAGCTGCCTCCGGTTGGGAGTAAGAAGACAAGGGAGGTGGGCTGGGCCTTCGCTGGGCTGCGCACTGCTACGAGGGAGGCAGATAGGATAGAGGGAAAGAGAGGGATCCGGGTTGGGCCAAGGGAGCTCCAACAGGGAGAGAAACTCCTTTTCTTTTTCTACAACATTTTCTATTTTTGCAAATCTCTTGTATTTCAAATTCAATTATGTCTTGAGTAGCTCAAAATTTCAAAAAGGTTTATAAAGTTTTTAAAAAATTCCAGGGGCCCTTTATTCAGATTGGGCTCCATACATTTTGGTAGTTTTCAAAATTCGAACTATTTTGAACAGGTTTCAAAGAGAGAGGGGGATTAAGGTTTAGGGTTTTTACTTTAGAGAAAACTATACGATACTCATGAAATGCACGCTCAAACCCTAATTAGGTCACTAATAAAACTAGGGGTGTTACCATTTTGCACCTCGTAGTTTCAGGGGAAAAAGAGAAATGTGCGAGTGCACGAGATGTTGCAGATTAAAGCTACAAAAACTCATCTAAAAATACAAAAATATGTCTTCCATAAGACAAGGACAAAATAAATCTTGTATCTCTTGTTATTTTTGTACATGACATGAATAATCATATTATTTGCTGAATTTCCGTACGTGCAATTTTTGGAAACTTCGAAATACAATTTTACTATCCAAAACTGGACAATAGTTCAGATTAAACATTTTTTTAAAATTTAGGGTTTACCTGGATGAAGTTTCTAGTATAGAGTACTCCTTTTTTTATTAAAAAAATATCAACCATAAACAACGTCTATGCTGCCGTAGTTATCCTGTTCTTGCGTACTAACCTTGTCTTATTTAATCCACTGCGAACACACACAGCTGGGCTCAAGAAGAAGGAGAAGGCAAAGAGACCAAGCATCAAGTCCCTCTTTGGTAGTTACTAGTATACCATTCTTAATTTTAGTTAAGAAAAATCTTATGTTGATTTTGACTTACACTTGGTATTGCCTTACATAGATTCGCCTGAAGGAGAGGAGCAACAACAACCATCGGCCGAAGAAGATGACATCAACGAAGGGAGCGTCCAGAGCGGGGAGACGGAGCCTGAGCTGACAAGGAGCCTCAGCTTGCCGTCTCCCTCTGCGGACAAACCTAGCCTCACCTTACCAACGGATTAACTACAACGCCTTTTCTTTTCCTTTCTCTCCTCAACCTTACACTATGTAATTAACTACTAACAAATGGCCCGCGACACTTCTCGGTTGACCTAGATATATATGGATGCATGCTCCATAGATACATGCCCCCCGTCTAGCTATAGAAGTTATATTGATAGTTTGATACCCTGATTATCGAATGGAATGGAGCAGGCATGTGAACAATGACCTTGAAAAGATTAACTTCAGTCTCAATTGTCATGAAAATAGCTAATTCTACCCGAGGATACATTATCCTACGTGGTAAGCCTAGGAACGACACCCAAAGCTGGTTGGTGTAGCATCCCAATTGTCTAACAATTGCAATGCTATTTGCCTAGTCTATATATTGCTACTTCTTACATGTCATTAAATACATCATCATTATATCATGCTTATGTCACCATGCCATATTGCATTTGAGCATGATATAAATCCCCCTTTTATTTGGTTCTTATCCCATATGCATTACTTGTACATGCCCAAATGGAGTTGAGGACATCACTTATAAATCCTTGTCAACTACTAACATGCCCTTTCTTTTGGATATCTATCTTCTACTTCAACCATCTATATGAATGTGGCCACTTGTATTTTCTTTTGGTATTTAAATCTAGCCACACATATATGTATGGGTTCTTTTATCTTCTCATAGGGCCATATGTTTTAATACAAACTATGCCATGTATTCATGTCCTTTTCTCAAACCCTTGTTTATTGCAACAATTGTAATATGGCAAGTCCTTTAAACTCAACCACATGTATATTTTGTTTCACAAAATAGGCGTACATGTATGGCCCATGCAAACCACATGAAATAATAACACCCATTCCTTCATCTTTCCTCTTTTGTTTGTGTTGGTTTTAAAACTCTTCTTTGGATTTTGATCTTTGGTTTTGGTTCAAATTAAAATACAACTAAAACCTAACTTAATCCTACTAATCAACATCACACCACCATCTACCTAAGCTCCCCCTCTCCTAATCTACCTTGGATCCCTCCTACACATCCCTAACCATGCCATACATGTGGTGTATGTGCGTGTGCACCACCGCCCCTCCTTGATCAGCGCCAGCACCACATCCACCTCTCCCTGGTCCCCTCCCTTTCCTCTCTTAGCCAAGCATCAAATAGAGAGGAGAGAAATCTACCGAGCCACCCCTTCTTCCTTTTGGAAAAAAGATCACTTTGCCCCATGTGCTCCTCCTTCTTCTCTCTACCCCAACCACCCCATCATCCCCAGATCGAGATCTGGAGCTCCCAAGTCAGCTCCCTTACTTCCTTCCTCACCCATGGCCATGCCTCCTCCAAAACCCTAGCCATGAGCTCCTCTTGCTAACCGACGACCTAGAGCACTACAAGCGGAGCCAAGAGCACATGGAGTTTCCTAGAGTTTCGTGCATCGCCTTGACCTGGTTGTCGTGCCGACAGGAGACCGGAGCAGCACCAGCGCCTCCATACCAGCATGAACCAGAAACTACATGGCCACGAGCCACCTACAAGATTGCCACTGCCTCCACTAGCGCAGCTTGATTAGAGTCGTCTTGGTGAGTAAGAAAACCCCATACATGGTCTCCTTCTCCCCCTCTTTCTGCACCTCATCGTCGTGTTCCCCTGCCCCCTCCCCACGGTTTGCCAATGTTGCGCCTTGATGCTTGTTGCTCGCGCCGCGCGTGCACCACGTGCAGACTGCAGGCAACGCCACATCCATAGCACCACTCTTTTCCATGTTGTCTCACCAGCTCCCTGTACCACCTAACACCCTCATGGAGCCACGTTGCTCGTGCCCTGCAGCCGCCGGGCGCAGACCGCCTCGATCCCGCGCGCTCGCCGCACGCCATGCGCTCGAGCAGCAGTAGCAACAGAAACCCCCCGAGCACCCTCCGTTTCCTCACGAATTCCGGCGTACCTAGACCTCTACCAAAGTTGACCCCTTGATAGTTTTTGTTTTTGGTACAATAGGCTAACCACCGGCGAAAACCTCACTTGAAACGGTTGCCTGAATTTCCCGCAATCGCCAATGAAAGATCGATGTTTCCTCTGTCTGGCGTGCCCCAAAAACTCGAGCAGTTTCGTCAGTGTTGCTGCATGAAACCCCCTCTGTTCATCGTCGTTTTCCAGGATCTACAGTCCGCCTCCATCGATACCATAAACATTAATATTGTAGCTCTTGAAGTCCCCTTAATCTTTCGTTTTCGCGGCATGCTAGCTGGCTCAGTTTTACGATGAAGATGGCGAGCGATCCACTAAGAATTTCACCATGTTTCCACGGATCAAAGTTCAGATCGATTCAGTTCATTCCATCAGGCTTGTTGATCTTGTAAAAAGACCCCCTGCCTTTTTTCCTTTCTTCACTCACAGTCCTCCAGGATCCACCACGTGTCACACCCCCGTTGCCCCGCACGCGAGTGGGCCGCCTTCCCTGTTGGCCCACTAGTCTGTGAGAGAGGTGATGGCTCAAAATATGATGAGCTAGTTGGGAACCCCAAGAGGAAGGTATGATGAGCACAACATCAATTTTCCCTCAATTATGAAACCAAGGTTATCGAACCAGTAGGAGCAAGGAAACAACCCCAAGGTGTTATCTCCAACTTGGAATCCTGCACAACACAACCACATAACTTTGCTCCAACTTACAGTGAGGTTGTCAATCTCACCGGTTTTACTGAAACAAAGGATTAAACGTATTGTGTGGAAGATAGTAATTGCTTTGCAGAAAGTAAACAGTAAAACAGTAAATAGTAGATTGTAGACTGATGGTAAAAGACTGGACCGGGGTCCATAGTTCACTAGAGGTGATTCTCCTTAAGATAGATGACATGTTGGGTGAACAAATTACAGCGGGGCAATTGGCAAACACCGAGAAAGCATACATGCATATACTAATCATCTTGACTCCTATGAGATTTGATTGCGGATTACAACATTATACATAGACCGTAATCCAACTGCATCTATGACTAATAATCCACCTTCAGGTTATCATCCGAACCCCCTCCAGTATTAAGTTGCAAGCAACAGATGATTGCATTAAGCAAAGTGTGTAAAGTAAACAATACGATTGGCCCATGGACAAAGGATTGTTGTTTTCTCCCTAGTAGCAACATCACATCTAGTACCTTAGAGATTTCTGTCATTTCCCCAGATTACTAGAGGCATGAACCCACTATCAAGCATAAATACTCCCTCTTGGAGTTGCTAGCATCTACTTAGCCAAGATAGCTACTAACAACGGAAAGCATGCAAGATCACAAATAACATAGACATGATAGAATCAATAATCAATCTGAAATAGCATCCCAATATACATCGGATCCCCGCAAACACAACATGTAAGATTACAAATAGATGATCTTGATCATGAACGAAGCTCACAAGATCTAAACATGGTAGCACAAAGGAGGAGAACCAACCATCTAGCTACTACATGGACCCATAGTCCAGAGATGAACTACTCACGCATCACACCAGAGGCAGGCATGGTGATGAAGAAGGCCTCCAGGGTGAACTCTCCCCTCCGGCAGGGTGCCGGGAAGAGCTTAAGATCCCTCCCGATCTAGGGATGGAGATGACGGCGGCTACAGACTCTTTTGTGGAATTTTGATCATGTCCTTAAGGTTTTCGTCCCGAGGGGTCTTTATAGGCAGAAGGGCTAGGTCGGTGGAGCACCAGGGGGCCCACCAGGTGGCGGCACGCCTAGGGCTGGCCACGCCACCCTAGGGTGTGGCCGCCCTAGTTTCCCTCTTCGGCTCCCCTCCGGACTCCGTGTTGCTTCAGGTAAAATATTGACTTGGTTTTTATCCGGTCCAATTTCGAGAATATTTCCTTACTAACTTTTCTGAAACCAAAAACAACAGAAAACATGCAACTGGCACTATGGCATCTTGTTAATAGGTTAGTTCCAGAAAATGTGTAAAAATACTCCAAAGTGTGGACAAAACATAAGAAAGTAGATATAAAACAAGCATGGAACATCAAAAATTATAGATACGTTTACAACGTATCAACATCCCCAAGCTTAACTCCTGCTCGTCCTCGAGTAGGTAAGTGATAAAAAAGAAGAATTTTTGAGGTGATATGCACCATTTGATCAAGGTATTTATAACATTGATAGCTGGGATCATAGTACTTTAACATAGCATAAAAGATATAGTTCTAACAATAAGACATAGTAACTATGTTGTAACATGAAAATATACAAACAAAAGATTCATGAATAACAATGCTTTGAAAGACGTTTGTTTGTTTCACATATAGAAAACATAATGAGAATGGTATTCAGCTTGTCTCTCATAGTGTAGCAAAACATAAATGCATAGGACACCTTCAAAGTTCATAAGGGTGACTAGATACAAATAGTTTAAAAACAAGCAATATCAAAGTTATGAATCAATCAACAAGTTTTGGGATAATGCACATTAAACTAAGAATGGACACTATGCTCTCTCAATAGGTGCATAAAGATAGAAGATGGAGACTCAACATAAAAGTAAAAATAAAGGCCCTTCATAGAAGGAAGCAGGGATTCAAGTCTCATAAAGAGCTTCCAACAATTATGATACTTATTAGCTTTTAGCTCTCATTGCCTCTATCATAAGCATCTTTAGGTGATTAAAGTTAAAGTGAACAAATATGAGGATATGCTTGACAAGTTATAAGTTGAAATCTCATGCCCCTTACTTACGAAGACCAAACCTCATGCTACTCAACTTTAGTCACGAGTAAGTTCTTGTCATTGTAAGTACATGTGTATCATAGAGAACCGCCAACGGGATACCCCTTGCCCCATGATACATGAGCTTTCCCATATCAAAATGACAAGGCAAGCAGACAATGAGCATCTCAGCGATCTTTTTATTTGCTATTTGCATAGGTTTTTATTGAGGATGCTTCACGGATTTCTCACTATGGTTATGCTGCAAGTTTCCACCATGATTAGGCATGGCTTAGGCTAGCGGCCCAGGCGTTTCTCTAACACATATACAAACTCTATGAGCTTACAAGTTCCCCTTTTATTTCACACCGCCGGGATCCATAAGCAAAAGAACATGATATCAACCAAATAAAGTGCAATGTTGAAAGCGTTCCCCATGGTAACATGGTTCTGCTAATTCACAACTTATAAAGCGCAAGCATATACGCAACATAGATGGGCACAATGGTTCAAGTTTATTAAATGCAAGAAAAGTAAGTGTGCCATCAAGTTTGTGAGAACTTTAATCACTAATTTTCACATTACAAGTTTAATTCGGAAGGTAGATAAAAACATGAATATACTTGGAATAGCAAATGCTAATGGGTAGGTATGGTGGACTCTTTGGAATAACTTGGTTTTATTTGGAGTTGGATGCATGAGTGGAACTCATACTTGGTATGGAGGCTAGCAAAAGACTAGGAGCGACCAACTAAGAGAGCAATAATGGCCATAATCATGCAAAGTGATAAAACATTATTAATTAAAGCATAGAGTGATATTACAAGTCGAAAACTAAATAATCATAGAGCCTATGGTGACTTGGTTTAGTCTTAACATGGTGTGAGCATGCGCCAAGTCAACCCAAATAAAGCATTAGGAGAATACCACGATATTATGCTTTTATATGCTAAAATAATGCACGATTCTTTCAAGGCACATTAAGCAATCTCAGTTATTTGGAACAAGTCACGCTACAACAATAATTACTAAGAATAAAGCCAAAACAATATCAAGCATCACATGATAAAGTCTAAGCCATAGTCAAAAACAAGACTCCTTTTATACCACTTATAAGCATAAGTTTCCTACTCTTTTCCAATCCAAACCAACTTATTTGAAAACTAATGAATGAATGCGGGGGTCCAACCAATTTATTCAAGCAAACTAAGCAAACGAAAACTAAGAACGAAAACAAAGACGCTCCAAGAACAACACAACTTGTGCATGAAACAATAAAAATGAACTACTTCGAAGAGAACCTGCGATTTTATTGATGAAGAAGGGGATGCCTTGGGCATCCCCAAGCTTTGACGCTTGTACTTCTTGAATATTTTTTGGGGTGACACGGGTGGCATCCCAAGCTTGACCTTTTGTCCATACTTCATCTTATCACATTATTCTTCCCTACACCTGAAATTTTTTCTTCATACAAAACTTCACACAATCTTCATTAGCAACATTAGTGTACTCAAGATAATAAGTCTTTCGGTTCAGTTTCAACACAAGTAAAACTTTCATTAAAACACAAGCTATTGTAGCACTTCCTTTACAAAGTTCAAGTGATCAAATAGAACTCAAAGAGAAAGAGATTAAGAGGCAAATGCAAATAATGGCAAAAATTTGTCAAAATAGACCAGCAAGTAAAAACTGATTTTTTCAAAGACCTTCTGTTGCTCAAATCG
Organism: Avena eriantha; assembly: GCA_910589775.1. Classification (NCBI taxonomy): domain Eukaryota; kingdom Viridiplantae; phylum Streptophyta; class Magnoliopsida; order Poales; family Poaceae; genus Avena; species Avena eriantha. Next base: position 176,331,895 of record OU342740.1, on the reverse strand, counting down.
AAAAATGTTCAACTAACGAAAGTTGGATAACAACCTGGGGCAGAAGCCCAAAAAATTACAGCTCAATCCGACGTACAGAGATTTTTCAATTTTTTTTACAGCGAAGCACAAAAATCTGTTTCGGGACAGTAACTTTCCGAAGTCTTACTTCTCTCTCATTAGAGGTTACTCTTGGCACAAAAACCACACAAAAAGGATAATGAGCGATTATTACTGAGGCAATAACTTCCAAGACTCAATAAAAGATTCCTAAAAAATTTGGCTTATCTCCCAATAAGTGCTTTTCTTTAACGCCTTTGAACTAGGCATAAGAAACAAGAATCAAGTATTCTCAAATGAAGAAGCATTAAGAGAAATTTTTGTTTTAATACGAGAGGTAAGAGGAATCTTCTTCCTCTTCTTAGGGAAGTGTTCTGTAACTTTCTTGAGTGGGAATTAATATTTAATAGTGCCTTCTTTCATATCAATAATGGCACCAACAGTTTTAAGAAAAGGTCTTCCCAAAATAATAGGACAAGAAGCATTGCATTCAACATCCAAAACATAGAAATCAACAGGGACATAGGCATTATTAACCATAATAAGAACATCATTAACACTCCCCATGAGTTTCTTTTTAGCATTATCCTCAAGTTGGACATTTAAATAACAATCTTCCAATGGTGACAAATCAAGCATTTCATAAATCTTTCTAAGCATAATAAAAACACTACTATCAAGATAACATAAAGCTTTGAGATCAAAATCATTCACTTTCATATTAATGATGGGTTCCCAACCATCTTCTAGTTTCATAGGAATAGAAGTTTTATGTTTCATCTTTTCTTCTTTAATTTTTATGAGAGCATCAGTAATGTGTGTGGTAAAGGCCATATTCATAGCACTAGCATTAGAACTTTTAGCAAGCTTTTGCAGGAATATAATTACTTCAGAGATATTGCAACCATCAAGATCAAAATCATAATTACCATCTAAGGTAGTAGAACTATTGTTTCCCATATTTCAAAGAATTTTAGCATTTTTATTAGAAAATGTTCTATTGGTTTTAGATGTTGTTGCAATAGGAATGGGGACTTCATCAACATTAGTGGTGGTGATAGTATAAATACTATTTCTAGCAATTTCATCTTCCCATTTCCACTTAGCATGCAATTCAGCTAATAGTCTAACATTTTCATCAATCCTAACTTGTATGGCATTAGTAGCAGCAAAGGGATTTTCAATAGTTTCAAGTTTAGCAACCATTTTATTCAAAGAAAATTGTGCTTCAAACAATGATGCTATATTTCTCTCAACATTATAGAGTTTTTCCTCAATAGTTTTATTGAAGGCAATTTGTTTACTAATAAAATTTTTAAGCATGACTTAAAGTTCAGAGGGTGCACTTATATTATTGTTGTAGGAATTTCTATAAGCATTACCATTATTGGGAGGATATGGTCTATAATTTTTATTACCAAACACATTATACGAGTATGGATATGCTCGCATATGATCTCCATATTTAATTATTAGGTGAATCGACAAAGTACCCCCCAAAAAATAAATAATATGCAACAAGTATAAGGATGGAAATTTATAAAATAGGGGCTCGGATCGGGGTCACACATCATGGTCCGAAGATCTTGAGGCTCAAAGGGGATCGGGTCTAAGGGTCGACGGGGTCGGTCTTCGGATCTGAGAGGGAGAAGAACGTCGGGTACGGTCTTCGGGTTCAGGATTGGGATCTCAGCCATCGGATCCATGACGAAGATCTTGATGGGCCAAAGGGGTCCGGGTTCGACAAGGTCTTCGGCTTCCGGGATCAGGGTCTTCGAGGTCTTGGCAATTGGATCCGTGTCGACGGTCTTGGAATATGGTAAAAAGATCTTGGGACACGGCATCAGATTGGTCTTGTCAACGAGACGATCTTGTCGCTCCCAAACTTGGCATGGGTTCTTTCGGAAGAGCTTGGTGATGGTCTCCGAGCTGCCATACTAGCAAGACATGTCCACAGAGACAACATCTCCACGTCATAAGCATCACTGAAACACCGGTATCACACCTCGTTGTATCATGAGTTGCAACCGTGTAGAAGTAGCAGTAGCACAACGAGCTACAAATACCGAAGGTTAGGTCGCGGTAGACGGGGTCGGGCTGGAGGACGCGGTCTCGGGGTCGAGGAGGAGCACAGGGAGCCCGGAGATGGGGCCGGTGCCAGCGCTACCTACATTAGAAGGAGTACAAATCCACACGTAGCCACTACCGACAAACCGCCCCAGCGCCCCGACCCCGTCATTCATACAACGTTGGGAGATGGGATGCACTAGGTAGGTAGGTGGGGTGGCTAGGGTTAGGGTTTTGGGGAGGTGGGTGGCAGCGGACTGGGCTTTTGGGCCTTGCCTACGGCTGCCTCCCGATACAAAACATTTTAATTTAAAAAAAAACTATTTTGTAAATAGGTTTTAGACAAATAGAAGATTCGGGCGGACCTAGGGTTTTGATTTGAAATAGAGAGGGGCTTATTTAGAAAATAAAGGTAGGCTTTTAGAAATAAGTTTTAGGCAAACAAATGCATGATGACATGACGATGCTTAAATGCAATGTGGCATGATGATATGAGCATGCGGTCATGATGATGCACAAAACAAAAACACATCGATTTTCTAGTAGTGGTTTTGCCCGGGGTGCTACAATTCGACACCACTAACAATGGATCTCGCCCTCGAGATCCGCCTCATGGTACAGGGAAGAAGGCTGATGGTCGAACTCTTCTCACTTCGTGTAGATCAATGTGACACCACTAACAAAGACTCTTGCTTTATCTTGAAATCAGCGACACCACCAACAAGAGGTCATAGCTCACGTTCGTTGAGAGAACACTCCGAAGAAATGAAGGTAAAGATCTCAAAAGATAAGGCCACCTTTAACTTCCGTGGAATGAGCAAAATCGTATTGATCCACCATTCAATGTACAAAAGCGAATGATTAGAGTAGTGGTATAGTAGCTACTCCATCCCGCACTCAAAGCATTACTCTGTACATGAATATGATAATTATACAACCACTCTCGGAATTCATACTTAAGATCTTTACAAGCGATGTTCGGAAACAAAGGATTAATGTAGGATCTTCTAGTGTAGATGATGTCGTCACTTTGGGAACCACCTGAAATACAAAGAAAATCGTATGAAAAGACACAACGATTAGGTTCCACAATGTTTCCATTAGCATGAACAATACATGCTCAAGGTACACTCCAACTTCACCAATGATTATCCTTCTCATATGTTTTTCAACGATACGTATATTCATCAAGGTGCAGATACAAATAAAGAGTTCCAGGACCAAAAAGATTGGATGAAAGTTACAAAAACGAGATGGAGATTGATGATTGTAGCACCATCGTTATAAAAGCGAGGAAGCGAAACCCTGAAGGTACGACAAAAACCCAACCATGAGAAATCCTGGACTCGAAGAGAGGTAAGGGAATAGATTGAAAACACGTAGGGGTAAGAGGAGAATATCATAGGGGTAAGGAGTAAAAAAAGACCTAATCAGATCTATCCAACTGATTTTTTGCAAAATAGTTTTGGACACTCTACTTCATCCGTTAGATAGGTTATCCTACAGGCTAGACCACTGGGGTATCACAACAGCTGAGCTCTGATACCACTTTGTAACACCCTTGAATTGGCCCTATGCAAGTTTTAGCGATTCACGCCAAACCGGTTGAGAAACGATTCAAAGGTGCCCAATAGGCACTTTCGTGCGGGTGGAAAACGAAGTAATACCATTACACATTAGTCCACGATGGAACCCACAGAACAAATATATATACAACACGAATCCAAGAGTAAAGAATACAAATATACAGTACAAAGATCCAAATCACCTTGAAAAAGATACAACATCTGAGTACGGACAAGGTGCAAATGGGGCTAAGAGCCCTCAAGAATAACCATTGGCATCCATAACCCTTCCCAGGCCAAGCCAAAAGGGTAACCCTGCTAACGACGTCAATCTCAAACCTGCTACAACAAAAGGGGGTGCCAACAAAGGGAAAAGGAAAAAGAGAGCGGTCAGAACTGAGGCCAGTACATGGCAAGTCTAGAATTCGGCGGCTCTCGCCTACATAGGTATGGTGGACTGAAGCAGCAGCGAAGCATGCACTACACAACCTATAGAGACTCGATACAACCGTCGGCTATTAGAGAGGGATAAGAAAGACCTATTTGGAACCAACCTGATACTAACACTAAGCATACACATCCTGGTATTTCCCCCTCGAGACCAAATGAGGAAGTCATGCCGAGGAAACTCACACAATTGGCAGTTTTATTCATTCATTCCATGCTGGTTGTCCAACTTACTAGTCATATCAGATACACGTCATATTATAACAACAATTCTTTAGTTATAGTTGTCTATGATCGAGAAACTATGCTCCAAGTTGTCCATAACCACAAACATGACTTTTCGAAAAGATTTAACACTGTAGGGGTGCACCAAAGTATCCACATGCACTTCAACCCTTATTGTCAGATCCGAATATGAGCAAGATCCTGAACATACACCCAACGGTATGCTAAGGGGCCTCAAACACGACGTTTGCCAGACCCAAAGCAAGTACATGGGGGATACCCCACTAAGCTACCCGCAACAAAGTCGGCCATCTCCAATATGGACCCAGGTTATGTGGCGACGACTGTAAATGACCAGGAACCCGAAAGTGTGACTGGGCTTGTCGATACAGCAAAAACGTGGCACAGGGTTCCTAAACAATACAGGCGCTCCACGCACAATCATAAATAAAGTAGTAAAGCATGGCATAAGTACAGGATATTAATAAATCCCCAAACTAGTTTTTGGCCCCCAACATAGTACTTTGAAATCAGGTAGTAACCCGATGGGGTGCCCACAAACCCACATGTTGTTAGCGCGCCCGATCTCGGAATAGGTGTTAAGAACTCGGGTCCTAGGTGGACACAAGTGGGCGGTTAAAAACAAAATATTGACTATTACCCATCGGTGCCTCTGCATTATATCTATTTCCAACATTTAATTAACAAGTTATAATGAAAGCCATGATCATCTCCACCATTAAGCATGTGCCAACCTTCCATCAATGCTGGAACAACAACGATGCGAAGCAACACCTAAGCAAGCAACTACGACTCGTAAGGCCGATTGTCTATCAAACAACATGCAATAGGATGTGTCCAAGGGAATATAGAGGCTGCAAGGAATATAAATGGTGCACGGAAACTAAAGCATCACAACACAGATAACAATAGATCAACATGAGGAAATAAAGACTAAAAGCAAAAATAGGTAGAAAGGGGGATATTGCTCGCCTAGAAAAACTGCCGAAGATACATTATCCAGAGAACTTGTAGATACTCGCATCAACTCATTAGCCTAATCTGTGAAGAAGCAAAACACTAAAAGAAACACTGGCTACACTATTTAATACTACGGAAGAAGATCAGGCATGATGTATGTATGATGCATGGCATGGAAAGGATGCGATGCAACTAGGCAATATTAAGCAAAACCGGAGTCTCGACAATTAATTAGAAGGTTCTTGTTGATTAGATACCTGTAATTTAAATATTGTCTTAAAAAGGCAAACATGGCATTAGTTTGCTACACAAATTTAAATGGATCCAATATAAGACTAGATTTGCCTGCATATGATCTCCATATTTAATTATTAGGTGAATCGACAAAGTACCCCGAACAAATAAACATGTATGCGAGTATGGATGAATTAATATGCAACAAGTATAAGGATGGCAATTTATAAAATAGGTCTCGGATCGGGGTCACACATCAAGGTCTGAACATGTTGAGGCTCAAAGGGGATCGGGTCTAGGGGTCGACGGGATCGGTCTTCGGATCCGAGAGGGAGAAGAACGCCGGGTACGGTCTTCGGGTTCGGGATTGGGATCTCAGCCATCAGATCCATGACGAAGAGCTTGATGGGCCAAAGGGGTTCGAGTTCAATAAGGTCTTCGGCTTCCGGGATCAGGGCCTTTAGGGTCTTGGCAATTGGATCCATGTCGACGGTCTTGGAATCTGGTAATAAGATCTTGGGAGGCGACATCAGATTGGTCTTGTCGATGATACGTACTTTTAGAAGAGCTTGGCGATGGTCTCCGAGTTGCGGTACTAGCAAGACATGTCCACGGAGACAACATCTCCATGTCACAAGCATCACTGAAACACTGGTACCACACGTCGTCGCATCATGAGTTGCAACCGTGTAGAAGCAGCAACAACACAACGAGCTGTAGAGACCGAAGGTCAGGTCGCGGTAGACGGGGTCGAGCTGGAGGACATGGTCTCTAGGTCGAGGTGGAGCACATGGAGCCCGGAGATGGGTACGGTGTTGGCGCTGCTCGCAGGAGGACAACACACAGTGAGGACAAGCAACAGGGCGTGTGCGGACTCGGCTCGCGGACGAAGCGGCTCGGTGAGGACGGGACAGACAACACCGGCGGCGCCACAACGAGGCAACGAGGAGGCGGAGGTTGGGGTAGGAGGCTGAGGTCGCACGGTCCACAGGGCGACCGATGGAGTGGCTCTAGTTTGAGGAGGAGATAAGCGGTCGGGGCGGCGGGAAACCATGTGAGATACAAATAAATGGCTTAATAGGATTGATAGGATACTCATACTAACAAGTTTCAACTTCTTTTCCGAAAGCTCATTCGAAAAGAACTCTAAGGTTAAGTGTGCTTGTCCTAGAGCAATTCTAGGATGGGTGATCGACCGGGAAGTGGGTATCGGGTGTGCACTAGTGAGGACAAAGTGCACAGAAAAGACTTGTGTTGGTCTGTGGGGCCAGTCTAGATATCCTATTAAGCTGCCAGGACTGACACCCCTAGGGCCTAGTGGACATGGTGTTACAAAGTGGTACCAGAGCCAATCCTCGCGGTTACACGGGCGTATGCGGGTCAGTGGCGGGACATGTGGAGCATGGCGCGTGTGGCCCAGAGTGGACACGACATGGCACATATGCCGACACTGGACGCACAAACGTGTACCAAGAGGGGACGTAAAGGGCATGGCCTTGTTCAAGATCATGCATCTACCCAAGGAGTCCATTCATTCCTGGTCTAAGTTGTGTACTCACTTTGTTAGCGCATTCCAGGGAGCCTTCAAGCGCCCGAGAACACTCATTCAGCTCCACACAGTGGTCTAGGGGAGTGGAGAGCGGCTACGAGACTTCATGCTACGACTTTCACAGATCACACACACTATCTCAGAGGTCGAGGATTGATACATTGCAAATGTATCTATAATTTTTGATGTTCCATGCTTGGTTTTATCTACTTTCTTATGTTTTGTCCACACTTCGGAGTACTTTTCATATGATTTCTTGGACTAACCTATGAACAAGATGCCACAGTGCCAGTTGCCTGTTTTCTGCTGTTTTTGGTTCCAGGACAGTCAGAAAATCAATATTCTCGGAATTGGACCACACAAAAGCCAAAGTTGATATTTTCCCGGAAGACTCACGGAGCCAGAAGGAGAGTCGGAGAGGGGCCACATGGTGGCCACACCACCCAATGGCGCGGGTCCCCCTAGGCCACGCCAGTGCATGGTGTGGGCCCCCGGGCCACCCACCGACCTTGCCCTCTCGCCTATAAGAAGCCTCCCGATGCATAAACCCTAAATAGTCAAGCCTCCAGCCACGAAAAGTTCCGCAGCGCCGCCGCCACCGAAGGGAGATTCGAGGGATAGAAAGTCTCTGTTCCGGCACCCTGCCGGGAAGGGGAAGTGCCCCCGGAGCCATCTCCATCGATCTCCACCGCCATCTCCATCACCATTGCTGATTCCCATGATGAGGAGGGAGTAGTTCTCTCTCGAGGCTAAGGGTTCTACCGGTAGCTATGTGTTCATCTCTCTCTATGCATGATCTTATTGAGGTCATGAGCTTTGTAATCAAGTAGATCTACCTTGCTACTCAAGTGCTTTAATAGATCTCTGCTCTCCCCATGTGTGTGAAAGTGACAGCGTGCTCACCATGGTGGCACTTAGGCTAGAGATTACAAATACTTGTTATGAGTTATATTTGGAGTTGGATGTCTTTATGAAATTGTGGTGTTTGTTGGACTCATCTAGTACTCAAGGTGACAGTGTGGGGTTATCTAGATGGGAAATGCTTACTTTGAGGTGTGCTGTTATAGCCCTACCATCGATTAGAGTGTTCAACCGGAGAGTAGTTAAGAGTAGTATCATGAAGAAGAATATATTTATATGAGAGTGTTCGCTAGTGAAAGTATGATCCCTAGGCCTTGTTTCTAAGCACTAAAACACCATTTGCTACTAGATCTGTTAGATGTTTGCTTGCTTCTATCTTTATTTCAGTTTTGCTTTAGTCTTTTCCACGCCATCAAGTTATTTTCTAGCACCGTTACCACTTATATCTATACCACTTGTATTTCACTATCTCTTCGCCGAACTAGTGTACCTATACACCTGACAAGTGTATTGGGTGTGTTGGGGACACAAGAGACTTCTTGTATTTTGATTGCAGGGTTGCTTGAGAGGGGATACCTCTGACCACTTCCTCCCTGAGTTCGATAAACCTTGGGTGATCCACTTAAGGGAAAACTTGCTGCTGTTCTACAAACCTCTGCACTTGGAGGCCCAATAACTGTCTACAAGAATAGAAGTGCATAGACATCAAGGATGCCACTGTTTGGAATATTCCCTAGAGGCAATCATGTATGATGTAATGCCCAATGTATTCATAAAGTTATTGTCCTAGTATGAACTGCTGATATGTATCATTGAATATGTGATTCGACTGTGGAACTATATATTCATAATGTTCATACTAGTTGTCCTTGGTCATTGAGGTTGTGCTGGACACTCAACTTAGACTAATGTGAAAGTCGGTTGATGACTCGGTTCCACTTGTCATGGGCATGGAGATGCTATTCCGACTTACACGGATTCGGCTAAAGAGTTTAGCGAGTCAGACTGACCCATATTGAGGTACAACAAACAAATCGTCATTTGTATGTCTCAATCTATGTAATCCTTGGACCTAAGGTTATTGCATAATCTGAGTTGTGGATCATCGACTTACGTTCTATCAAACGTTGTTCAGTCCAAGGGCAATTATAAAGGCAGAGTTCAGGTCGACTGAGAATCAAGCTACGTGATGTGGATAACCAAGATGAGATTTGGCCCCTCCAGCTTGAGAGATATTCTCTAGGCCCTCTCGGAAGATATGATTCAGAAAGCATGGCCATGCATGACTCGGTTAAGTGTTAACCGAGGCGATCGACTAAGAGTTAGTTGGATGAATCATTTATCTCGGATCGATAAAGAGAGTCGAACTATTTAAGGGATGTTGATTATTTTCCTATAGTACGACAAGGCATATCGTGAGACAAAAGGGACTTGGACGAAAGTCACATTGGAAGGTATGTCATCATGACTCTTTGGTACTTGGGAGTCGGCACGTTCTGCTAGGAGCCGCTACCAACTGATCGGTCACGAGTGAGACTCGGATCGTGTCTGAGTCACCATGAGCCTGTCGGGTCACACACTTAAGAGCGGGAGCAAGTTTGGGTTAGACCCGAACCAGAAATCTATTTGGGTTGGACCCGAATCAGAGACAGACTGAGTCAGTGAGTTGGCCATGCAGTGACTAAATATAGGACTTTTAGTGAATGGGCCACAAGTGAGTGGATCCCACTTTCACTCCCTATATAAGCTAGGGCACAGGTTCTTAGAGCACACGGTTAGGTCATTCCATGTGTTGGAAACCCTAGCTCTAGTTTAGTCCAGCCGCCGTATCGGACCTAGCAGTCCACCGCCGGCGCTTCTCCTCGTACGTGTGGATACTGGTGGAGGTGCTGTACGTTCAGCACTTCGACGATCAGATCATGAGGACCGAACTGCATCAAGCAACGTGCTTCATCAATTCTGCAACTGCGCATCTAGTGACAATTCTCGTGGCCTACTACCTCAGCTAGATCTTGGGATCACCGCGTAGGGCAAAAGTTTTTTTATCTCTGCATGGCCGAACAACCGCCATTATTGGCGCATTCACCATGAATGTGCATGACAGCAAGATGCGCGAAGAGCTTAACATGCATCCCGTCAAGAGCATCCATGAGTTGTGGGTGTTGGCTAACCTCTGCTCCTTAGCAAAGGAAGGATGCCTCGTGCCTGAGGACGTTAGCCGGGAAGCTGCTGGAGTGGTGGACCCGGGAAGCATTGCTGCAAAGAAGAATGTCTCGTGTAAGCGGGGCATCCGACAGGCTTTGTCTACAGAGCCTAGTGCTCCCACTAGGCCGAAAATAAGACCAAACCGAAGGAAGAAGTGGCAATTGCCAAGCCCACCACGTGGAAGTGGTGCCCTGTGCACGAGTCCGACGAGCATGACACTAGGAACTATCGGTCCATCCTCGGTTACACCAAGGACAGAAGAGGCGCATCACTGAGCAGGGGATAACGGTACCCTCGGGAACTGTGACCGCTGCAACAAGGCCTTCCATCATGCAAAATACTGCTTGGTACAAGCCTAGGAGCCCCCGCTAGAGGTCGCGGGGGCAACGTGGGTGGTGCACAAGGAGGAGATGGATGCGGTGGAGGCGGAGCAAGAGCAGGGTGCGGAGGGGGCCGCGCTAACGCAACCCCTCAACCAAGGTGGCGACGATGACGACAGATAATACCCACAAGTACAGGACTGTGTGCGCACACGGGGGAGCCTACACCATGACTTCCCATGGGGAGTTTAAGTGTTTCTCCCATGAACTGAGTGCCGTGCAGCCCAACCCGGAGGCGCAACTCCCACTTCAGTGGTATCATGTGCCGATCACTTTTGATGCGGGAGATCATCCGGACCGCCACACCGGGGTCGACACGCTATCCCTAGTGGTCTCCCCATCATAAAGAACGTCCGAGTTACCAAGATGCTAGTGGATGGAGGGGCTAGCCTCAATATTCTCTCGGCAAGCTGCTGGATAAGCTCTAGATCACTAAGGATCAATTGGCCCCTACGGGGCCTTTTCTAGGCGTAAGCCCGGGAGCGATCCAGCCGTGGGGGAAGATTGAGCTGCCAGTCACATTTGGCACTCAAGACAACTATCGCACTAGGAACATCATCTTTGATGTTGCGGACATTGCCCTGCCGAATGACGACATAATAGGGTGCCCTGCTTTGGCAATGTTCATGGTGGTCTCCCACCATGCCTACAACTCGCTCAAGATTCCCTTCTTGTGGGGGACCTTGATCGTGTAGGGTGATATAAGGGACGATGTGTTCTGCTCTGAACAACTATTCAAACGGGTAGCTACCACTTCCCCTATGACTCACATTGGCTCTCTCTCCGATTCGGACCAACCCTTGGCCTCGATTCTTGGCTCGTTGGTAAAAGGTTGCAACACTTTCCGTAACTTAGTTCCAATGACCTTTCTGGTATTGGTGGCTCTCCGAGTAAGCTAACAACTTCTCGCATCCATCCTACTAGCTAAAAAGCCTGGGTGTGAGTGGAGGTTCCCCCGACAAATGAAAGCCCCAGGAGTGTGCGTGGTGCTCCCGGCAACCTTTAAAAAAATATTTATAATAATAGCCCGGGTGTGAGTGGAGGTTCCCCCAACAAATGAAAGCCTGGGAGCGTGCGTGGTGCTCCTAGCAAACCTTAAAAGCCCAGGAGTTGGCGTGCTACTCCTAGAAAAACCTTAAAGCCTGGGTGTCAGTGGAGTTTCCCCCGGGAAATGAAAGCCCGGGAGCGTGCGTGGTGCTCCCAGCAAACCCTAAGCCTAGGAGTGAGTGTAGTACTCCCGCCAAATGCGATGAATATTAGCGTATCTGGCCTGGCCCGCCTATGTGTAAACCGCTCATAACCTGGGGGCTACCTGTGTTTTGGAATGGAAATCCCGTTGCTCTCTCTCTTCCGCCCGTTTTCATTTGCCGACCCTTTTCAGGATTTTCCATTCCTTTGGTTTTTCTCAGGGTCGGACATGGGTAACGAGACTGTCAGGCCAGGAAATTTCATACTCTCATGATCCACTCTGAGGTATGAGCGTTGTGCTCTAGGCATTGCCGACGAGCACAAAATCGCGAAGACACACCTCCCACGTCAGGCCTCCGAGTTGGCAACGCCGTGCGCCCTGATCAAGTGCATGACACCATGTTTTAAACCTAATGCATGGGTAAAATGCTATAAGGTGTGTTCATCATGTTTCAAGATGAGCATCGGATGGATACACAAGATGAGGCCAGGGCAAGGTCTCTGCAAGGGTGAAGGGCTCATCACCGAATAGCAGCAATCAGGGGCGGTTGGCCCCGCCAGCAAGGAATGAGACAATCGCAAGGCTAGAGCTAAGGAAATGGGAGCAAGCTTTCTGAGACGATGAATGACGCCCCCATGAGCCCCACGGAGGCATGGAGGCGGTAACAGATAGGCGAACCAAGGGAAACCATGATGACGACACAACCACGAAAAGAGCGAATAATATAAGGCAAAGGTAAATATACTAATGGTAGCCAATTGGCATTACATATGAAAAATGTACAATGCAGCAACCAGATCATAGAAGACGCTCGACGGAAGGGTGTGGGCAAAAGGTTGCGCGCTGGGAAAAGGGTGCAAGTGCCGCTCCCTATCGTTCCCAGCGGCATCGCATTGCCTAGTCGACCCCCTGGCATCCTCTGCATCAGGAGGAGAGCCCCCGACCCCTCATCATCGGGGAGGTAGGGATAGTAGCTACAACAGCACAAGGAGTCATCAAAGGTCTTCACCGTAAGCTACCTGTTCTTGTGGAAGCAGAGCTTTAGAACATGAACAACTCGAAGTTGGTACCAATTCGTGAACAAAGGCCACAGTTTTCCCATGAACATGTGACCCTCTTCACCTACCTCCACTCAGAGGTTCCGTATAGGATGACCACCGCTTGACTCCTGTAGCTCTACCTCGCGCAGTAGAACACTGCTCAGTTCATCTGCAAGCAGATGGGGAAGCACCAGCCACTTCTTGTACCCAGTGCCTAGGACAACCAAGAACTCAAAGACCACCAGATCCACCATGTAATCCTTCTGGGATTGGGAGGGGGAGTGATGGATTGATCCGGCGAGGAAGATGACAACCGCCCTGCCCGCCACACCGGGGGCTGCGTCCGGCCTTTGGAGAATGAGAACGGTGACCAAGAGGACCTCCCCGTCTGTTGCTGCCTTCCCGGTGGCCATGACGGGGTGGGGCCTTAGTTCGTAGTTACGGGAGGTCCGTGCCAGCGCCAGAGGAGACGCGGTGCCCTTGGTGCCCGCGCCTATGTCGCGGCCCCTATGACGAGGCCAGAGCCATCCCCCCACTAATGACTACAAGTGCACAGATCAATTGTAGCTAGATTCAAAGTAAAGATATCGAACCCACAGAGAGCTATTGGTAAAGGTCTTTATGCCCCTCGTTACTCTCTACCAAAGGATACTTGTAAGATGCCTTTGATCTCAAGTAAAGGGTATTTGAAAGGTTTATGGTTGTTTGCGGAAAATTAATTAAAACAAGTAACAAATTTGACATGTCCAAGGAAGTTGTTTACTCCTTTTATATCTGGCGAAATCGGCAGCATTTCTAATGTAGCCAAATTTGAATTATCAATCTCAATATTCTTTTCAGAAACCTTATGCCCGAAAACTATACCTTCCCTTACCATGAAGCGGTAGCGCTCCCAATTGAGAACCATCTAGGTTTGTTTACGTCGCTGCAAAACTCCATTAAGATTATATAGACATTCCTCAAAAGTAGTTCCATAAATAAAAAATTGTCCATAAGAACCTCCATGGAACTTTCCACTAAGCTGTCGAATATTTTTAGAACACACTCTTGAAAAGTAGCAGTTGCGTTACACAAACCAAAAGGCATTAATTGATAAGCACAAGTTTCATAGGGAGAGGTAAAAGTAGTCTTTTCTGTATCTTCAGGCTGGATAGCTATTTGAGAGTATCCAAAATATCCGTCAAGGAAACAAAAGTAAGAATTAGCGGACATCCTTTCCATAATATCATTAATGAGGGGTAGTTGCTTATGAACTTTTATGGTTTCTTTATTCAATTTCCTAAAGTCAATATACATTCTATATCCTGCTATCATTCTAGCAGGGATTAATTCACCCTTATCATTATTAATGATTGTTATACACCCTTCCCTAGGTATGCAATGAGTTGGACTCACCCACTTACTATCTGAAATTCGATAGATAATACCACTGTCCAACATACGTATAACTTCCTTTCTTACTACCTCTTTCATTTTAGGATTCAACCTCTTTTGATTATCAACAAATGGTTTGGCATCTTCAATCATAGATATCTTGTGAGTTACTATGGAAGGATCCGTACCTTTTATGTCATTAAGAGTGTATCCAAAAGTTTCACGCTGTTTGACAAGCACCTCTAACAATTTCATGTTTTCCTCGAGAGAGAGCTCATTATCTAAAATCACTGGGCATTTACCTTCCTTATCTAAGAATTCATACCTGAGACCTGGAGGGAGAGATTTTAAATCAAGGGGCTGCGGATCCTCATCCCCTTTTCTTTCAAGTTCTTCAAATTTACCCCTGAGGCTCGGCTCGACCTCCGGTGCAGTGTTGAGAATCTCATCCAAATCTTCTTTTGTAGAGTTGTTGACAAGCGAATCATCGCTTGTCAAACTCCTCTCCAACTTAGATTACGGAGTGCAAAAATAGATTGCTGCCAATTCCTCAATAGACTTCTCCTCTGTAATCTCTACTTTCTTTTCATAAGGTAATCTCGTGAATTGGCTGTAGTTTATTTCTATAGTTTCTTCACCAAACTGCAAAGATAAAGCCTGCTTTTTGTTGTCAATATCAATGTTCATAGAGTTGTAAAAATGATTGCCAAAAATGACCGGGAAGGAGGAGTTCAAAGGTATTTCAATAATATGAAAATCAACTAGGTACACAAAAGCCCCCACAGGAACACAAACATTGTGGAGTATCCCGTGAGTAGGATGCAAAGTTCGATTAGAAAACATAAAAGTAGCTTGTATAAGGCATGATGGCTCAAGGTAATATTCATCAAGGTGATCACACATTTCTTCATAGATTGTATAAGGCATGATGTTTATGGAAGAACTTAAGTCACAAAACCCTACATAAGTAATTCCTCCTAAACAAAAAGGAATTTTCTGTTCACTTCTATTCTTACCATCAAACTTTCCTCCTATCATTTCAGAGGATTCTTTACTTACCATTATCACTTCATCCTTAAATAATTCAGGTTCCATAAGTTCTTTTACTATCCCAATATTCTCTTTAATGGCTCCCAGATCGTTAGTTAACCCTCCTATTTTTTTATTCCCTTCACCCCTGCTATCCATTACTTTAGATATAATAGTTTCTTCCTTGGCTAACATTTTCTTTTGAGTTTTCAAATATTTATCACTATGGCAAGTTTTAGATGGTTTTTCTTCCACAGGTGGTGTATAGCATTCCCAATCTTTCGGAATCTGCAGGTAGTCAGCATAAGATCTAATAATTTGAATAATCATGCGATGGTCAAGATTAAAATTTCCAAGCAGTTTTTCTATTTTTCCCGAAGCTAGAAATCTTTTTAAGCAATTGTACTCTATGGGATTCTCTTTATTAAACTCGGCCTCACAATAGGCTTTGTCTATCCTATTCACCATGTCTAGCAAATTCCATGCTCTTTCAACACTGAATTTAGTGAACGACCCATTGGTAAGGGAGTCGAGTTCATTTCTGTTATTATCATTCAAACCTATGTAGAAGGTGTGTATCACCAGCCAAGGTGGAAAATTATGATGAGGAAATCGATAAAGCAATCCCCGAAACCTTGTATATCCTTCATGCAAGCTTTCTTCAAGTTTCCCTTTACAATTTGAGATCATGCGTCTTGCGCCTAGAGTTTTTGTCCTGGGAAAGAAATTTAGTAATTGGATGCTTTATCTTATTTATCTGCAATTTCCCTATGTCTTGATTGCTATGTGAATTGTCTTGTCCATGCAACGCCCGTCCATCCATCCCTATGCCTACCGCGCTTTAATCCTACTGTTTGTTGTTATTGTTACTACTATCTTTACTTTTACTACTACTGTTACTTTGCTATTGCTACTACAAAACTGTTGCTACTAATAAACTGCTGTGAGCAAGATTGTTTCCAGGTGCAGCTGAATTGACAACTCGGCTATTAAGGCTTATAAATATTCTTTGGCTCCCCTTGTGTCGAATCAATAAATTGGGTTTCACTTCCCTCGAAAATTGTGCAATACACCCCCTATACTTGTGGGTCATCAAGACTATTTTCTGGCACCGTTGCCAGGGAGCATAGCTCTATTTATCAAGTTCACTTGGAATCACTATTGTTCGATGCCATCCATCCATCATGGGTAAGTCTTGTGATGGCAAGGTTCCTATTTTACCATCCACTACAAGGAGAGGTACGGTTCTGAACACCTCTGTTGCTCTTGATTCACCATCTGTGATGAGTAAGCTCCTTACACCACCACATACACATGCTACACATACTTCTACTACTGCTGAATCTGAAACTTCTGATACTTATGATGCTGCTTCTACTATGCTTGATAAGAGTGGTTCATTAGGTCCTTTCCTAGATGCTATGATTGCTAGGACTATAGCTGAGAATACTGAAACTCCTAATGAAGACACTACTTGACGAGGGTTTAACTCATCAATGCCCATTGTTATGGACTTGGGTTTTGGAGAAGGAGGGAGTGCTGGAGACAACTATCGGCTAACAAACAAGCACACAGGGGACAAAGGATTTACCCAGGTTCAGGCCTCGTAGAGGTCCCTACTCCTGCTTTTCTGCTCGTGGAATTATCGAGGGAGTCGAAAGTTACAATGGTGCGTAGATGTAATCTGGCGAGGGTTGTGGAAACTAGGGTTGCGTGTGTCCTCCTCGCCGCCCCTCCTAGCCTTTATATAGATAGGCTAGGTCTCGGGTAGCAGGTCGAGTCGGTTACAAGTTAGTGTTTTCCCCTTCAAACTTTCTATCTTTAGCTTCTTCTTGCCTCTCAAGCAATCGAGAGTCCGCAGATCACGCGAATCCTTTCGTCTGGGCCTTGGCGACACCGTGGGCCCGTACGTATTTAGACCGTATATACCAAGCTTGAGTACCTGTAAGGTATACCCATGTCAGTAGCCCCCGAGTATCCAGTGGAATCGCAGATTTGACTGGGTACTTTTTGAAGTTTCGAGTGCCTGAATGAGTGCATTTCGACTGCTTTTATTTGTGTCATAGGGATTGTTGATATACGTGCCTGATATAACCGAAGTATCGGTACCAGTTAACCACCTTAGGGTGAAACAACGCAATCTACTCGAATTCGAGTCCCCGGACTCGAATTCGGAAAAGTGCTGGCGTAATTCGACTCAGGCCGCGGAGGTCTTACAGGAGTCGAATTCCAGTTATATGGGTGTGAGCACTTGACGCGTCCGTCAATGCATGTTCATCGTGCCTGTAGGCACAGATATGTTTCTGGTAGTGCGCAGTTAAATGCGTTGCCAGGCCTTTATTCAGGTCTTACCTTCACGCTGTAAGCGCGACATCCGAATTTTATCATCGCGGAGATGATTCGGGCAACCCAGGAGACGTAATCTCTTTGTAGGGAAAATTATGAGGCGGTGTCGCCATGATCTGCGAATGCTGATGTAATCAACGTATAGCTTTCGTGCAAATAATCATAGGGTGCGCGACCAGCGCTCCCTATGGGAGTAGCCCCTGAGTGCCTGGTTGAGTCGAAGACTCAGGCAGGGACTAAATAACTTTTGTGACTATTGTCATCTTTGTTTGTTTGAGTCGAAAAACTTGGGTTGCGACTGCTGTCGTCTTTTGCTTGCTTGTTTCAGTCGAAATTGTTTCTAGCGCTCCCTATGGGAGTAACCCACGTCCATAGTCGAAGCATTTTTCGAGTGGTTGGGTTTGATTGTGATTGCCTGTATCCCTGCAATAAGAAAAGAAATTCATAGGGTGCGCGACCAGCGCTCCCTATGGGAGTAGCCCCCGAGTGCTTGGTGGAGTCGCAGACTCTAGCAAGGACTAAAGTAGTCGTAGTTTTCTGCTGCGTAGCTATTGATGACGTCAGTGCTGACGTTTTCATGACCTCAGTTGCCCGCGTGAGCGGCTTTGACGGGACGTGACGAGCGGTGGGTCCCACTTTCTGACTTTGATTTGACTGGGCGTGCGTAATCTTTTTATTAACTGTGCCTCCTCGATTTCCGCGTAGTGGAGGGACGGTTCACGCTTCCTCTTCCCCACGTGTCGAGCGCGATATGTGCCACGCGTCCAATAGGGTTTTTGTGAGCCATTGGATTGCATCTCTTAGGGGTTAAGTAGCGATGCTACGTTGGTAAATTTCCATCTGCGCCCCTTCTTCCTCGCTGCCATCGCCATTGCCACTGCTCCTCTGCTTTTCTCTTGCGCTCATATTTTCCGTAGTTCTGGACCATCTCCGCTCGTTCCCAAGTTACTTTCTGCGTTCTCATCGCCGCCGCGCAATGGGAAAGAAGAAAGGAGGCGCTGCCGCTGAATCCGCCGCCACCGCTGCTGCGGCAAAGAAGGGTGGCGCCGCTGCTGTAGGCACCAGTGCCGCCGCCGGCGGGAAGAAGAAAGTAGCGGGCACCCGCGTGACCAATGGTGCCTGGCGCCCCTCAATCATCAAGGCGTCCAATCTTCTTCTTCTTCGCCAAGACGGAGTTATTTCCGCCGCAGTCACCGACGCGCGCGTCCCCAGTGGTGAGACCATTCCTATGCCTCCCGCTGGTTTTCGAGTGATGTTTCTGGCTTTCATCATTCGCGGCCTTTCTTTGCCTATCCACCCCTTTCTTAGGGGTCTCCTCTGCTTTTACGGGCTCCAGCTCCATCAGCTGTCCCCGAATTCGATTCTTCACATCTCTTGCTTTATCACTCTCTGCTAGTGCTGGCTCGGAACCAAGCCGCACTTTGGCCTT
Organism: Avena eriantha; assembly: GCA_910589775.1. Taxonomy (NCBI): domain Eukaryota; kingdom Viridiplantae; phylum Streptophyta; class Magnoliopsida; order Poales; family Poaceae; genus Avena; species Avena eriantha. Next base: position 176,312,935 of record OU342740.1, on the reverse strand, counting down.
TTCAAGCGTTTGTTTAAGATAAAGCGTCAGTCCGCATCTGGCTCTTTAGTTTATGACGTAGGTGGTTGTGGAATCCATGTCGACCCATCCACCACCTACTTCGACATCAAGCTCGCCAAGTCCGTCCAGGGATGGAGGGACAGATGGTTTTATGTTCGCGACCTGAAGGCCAAGGACGAGCACTTTGGACTCACTCCTTTTGATCCCGCGACTCACTGCAAGAAGATGCGTTCTTGGAAGAACATGATCATGCCGTCCGAACTCGCGGAGACGGACATGCTTTATCAACGCGTCTGCGACCTCGAGAGTCGCATGGGCACAGAAGAGGGAGGCTGCGCCCTTATCAGGACTTGGCTGCGTCGTCGTGTCCAGCCTCTCCAGGCTAGAGTCCATCCCATGTTTCAATGGGGTGGTGCCGATGATGCCACTCGCGTGTCTGCCGATGGCATGTCCGCGAGTGAGGTAGATAAGAGGGTGCGACTAGTCACGAAGTACACATTCAAGGATGTGCTTCCGAAGGAGCCAGTCGTTCCTCCCTTCGATGCTTCGAATCCTCCTCCCGAGGTACAGTCGTACTACGTAGTAGCTTATATTCACGATTGCTTTTCTGTTGCTTACCTGCTCCTTTTTGCTTTTTGTATGCAGGATTGGGCGGTCTCGCCTTGCGTACCTCCTCTCCCTGAGGGCATTATTCCTCGTGAAGCTTTTGAAGAGGACGAGTCTGAGTCGACTGTCCCTTCTAACGTGGAAGAGGAAGCCCCCGAGTCGGAGAGCCCAGATACTCGCAAGCGTCCGCGCAGCGAGGACTCTGATGCGTCGACTCCTTCAACTCCAGAGGGCACAGTTGCTGACGCGGAGTCACCAATTCTCGCCGTTCCTGTGAGGGCTATAGTACCAGCTTCTCGCAAGAAGATGCGATTGCCCAAGGAGTCTTTGTTGGAGTTGGCGGAGGCCACCTTTGATCTTGACAAGTTTGACTGGTAAGTTTATGAGTTCGTTCTTTCTTCTCTGTTTTCTTTTTGTTGGCTTTACCCTTGAGTTTTGCCCTTTCTCAATGTGAATTTGGTCTTGCAGTCAAGAGGCGTCGTCATCTTCTGGTGACGTTGAATTTTTGAAGGAATCAGGAGTCGCGACCTCAAGGGCCAAGGTAGAGGTCGAGCGTGCTCGTTCGCCTCCGGCGGCGGCCCACTCCGGGCACAATTCTTCGAGTTCTCCTCACGGAGGGGAGCATCGAATAGTTGCTCGGATGATAGCTCAACAGACTTCTACGGAGTCGCTAGAGGACCATGTGAGTATATCTTTCCTTCTTCTGTATTTTGGCATTCGAAGTCTTCTGTTGCCCTTATCCGATTCCTTGATTGGTGCAACAGCTCCTTGTAAAGAGGCCGCGCAAGTGGCGGAGGAGGTGATGGCGATGGGTCGTCAGCATGCGATGCTGGAGACGCGTCACCGCATGGTCGAAAGTGAGTGCTTCCATGCTTGTTTCTTTCGTCGTTTTCCTGTTCTGGTGTGTTTGACTGATAGCCAATTATTTTTGACTGCCATGTAGCCGAGCATAACGCCCTACTGCGCAATGTCGCATCCTTGGAGAAGACACTGGCCGCAGCTGTCAAGGGATGCGATGAGGCAATCGCGGCTCGTGATGAAGCCCGAAAGCGCGAAGAGGATATGCGCGCCTCTTTTGCGGCCAGGGAGAAGTTGTTCGAGGAGCAGCTATTCTCAGTCGCCAAGGCCCTCTCAGGTACCTTTACTAGTGGATTTTTGATTGATGCTTTTCTCTGCTTCTGGAGTTTTGCCGTTGGCACCAGAAATCTGATCCGTGTTTTTTGGTGTAGATGCTGGCGACTTGAGTTTTGACCCGCAGGCCCTTCGTCGTGATGACGCTCTGGCTGGCACGGTATCCGCGGTCGAAGACCGAACCGCCATCGTCCAGAATACGTTGTCCAAGGCCAAGGTCGCCCTTAGTCGCCTCTGAGAGGAGTTGATGCCAAAGGCGGAGCAGGTCGACAAAATGGACGAGCTGGTGGAGTCACTCGCCGGGGGTGTGCCTTCTACCTATAAGAACTCCCTCCGGGCGGCTGGTGCAACGATGTCAGTCGCCATGGTACAGGCCCACGGAGTCGAGATAGATCCCTCTACGGTGTCGAAGACAATGCCTGTTGGCGCGGATGGTCAGCAGGTAGTTTTCGCCCCCTTTGCGTCTGCCTGTGCCAAATACAGTCATTCTTTGATTAATACCGTTGCCAAGTATTCGGAGGAGCTCCAACGCGCTAAGAAGGCGGCGAAAGCTTCGGCTTCAGGGGCAGGTGGAAAATCAGTGGCGTCTGATACTGCCACGGATTTGATGAAGCCCCTGAAGGCGTCGAAGTCGAAGAAACCAGCTGCTCCGTAGTTAGCTTTGTGTAGTAGACAACAAATTGTCCTTTTGCCCTGAGAACATGCCTGCTGGCGAGTGTGCTTGTGAATATGTTTTATGCTTATCCTGAATGCATCTGCTATCCTTGCCTTTGTGTTAGTTTGGTCGCCTTATTTTGCTTCTGTCTTGATCTGTGGTAGGGCACATCGAGTGGTCCCGTAGGGGGAAATCAGGATCCATCATCTCTTGACGAGACAGTGGTACCGCCGCGCTCCAGGGTAGAGGAGCAGTCTTTGCTGTCGCGACTTTGTGACCGCGTGAAGCAGCTGGAGCGTGAGTTGCCCTTGATCCACGGTAACGCAGATGTGTGGAAGTCAAAGGCGGAAAAAGCCGCCGCCCGCGAGCAGTATCTGCTTGGCGCGGTGATGCAGCTGGGCGACCAGTTTAAGTGTTAGTTTGCTCGTCCTCATCGTTTTCCTTTGTAGATAGTCGCAGTGGTACGTTGTACTCATGCTGTTGGTGCTGCTTCGTGTAGTTGTTAGCGCACACCGTCCGCAGGAGGAAAGGGATAGGATTGCGATCCGCCTTCATGGTCTTACCCAGGAGCAACTCCAAGAGAGTGGATACTTCTGGGTGGACCATGATCGTGCGACTGCATTGGCGACCCTGCAGGATCGCGCTTCGCGAGTGCTGCTCTTCTTGAAGAAGTCGCAGTCATGTTTGAAGAAGATCTACCGGGCGATGTTCCCGTTGGATGACACGCCGTCAAGCCTGTTGGCTCTTCTGGCCAAATTTCAAGATATGTCCGCGGTTCGCGAGTGCGTGAGGCAGCAGTTGGTGGCTGGTGCCAAGGCTGCCCTCTCGATGGTGCGATTGCACAGGCCTGACGTGGATGTCGCCACCGTAGCTTCTGGTCTGCCAGCGCCGCCAGCCGGATCTTCTTGGAATATGGTGCCGCACTATCAAGCGGTGGACCGCCCAGCAGAGGAGATCGTCAACTTCTTCGAGGAGCAAACCAATGTTCTTCTGTTGCAGCAGTAACCAAATTTGTATCCTGCATATAAGTGTATTTGTGTTGTAAAGTTTATATATATATATATATATATATATTTGTATGTAATTTATTGTTGAACGCATATAAATAGCTCGTGTAAGCGTAAGGTGCGTTGCACAATGCGAGTCCTTTTCGTTAGCCTGGCCATCCCTTTTTATCAACCTGCCAGGTGCGTTGCAGCTGGGTTGAATTTGCGTTAAGGGGTTCGACTGATGTGCCAGCTAGTCAGGATGTCGCGTTTATTAGTTCGAAGAACAAATGTGTGTAGGGTGGCGCAGCCCCCGAGTACAATAGTAACAGAAGTGAAAAAGAAAAAGCACAGAGTTTTGGGGCACTTAGCTTTTATTTATTTGGAGAACAGTACGAGGTACAATGTGTGGCTAAGTAGCCTTGGCTGAGTAGCCTTATTTGCGATGTAAAAGTAAAAGTAGCTAGGGGTAGAAGCGTCGCAGTTGTGCGACGTTCCAAGGGTTGGAGTATGCGACTCTTGTTTCTAGGTCTTGAAGGCCATAGGCGCCACCTGGGATTACTTCTGTAACCAAGTATGGTCCTTCCCAGGGGGACTCGAGCTTGAGATGCCCCTGCTGCTTCAGTCGTAGGACCAGGTTACCTTCGACGAAGGATCTGGGGCGAAGCCTTCTACTGTGGTAGTTGCGCAGGTTCTGCTGGTAGATCGTGGATCTTTCTGCGGCGATTTCTCTCACCTCGTCGAGGAGGTCGACGGAGTCTTCGAGTGCAAGAGATGACTCTTGTTCGCTGTAAGCGACTATGCGCGGCGCCTTGTACTTACTTCGGCGGGTAATACCGCTTCTGCCCCATTTACCATAAAGAATAGCGTGTAGCCTGTGGCGCTGTTTGGAGTTGTACGTAGGCTCCAGAGTATGGATTGGAGCTCATCTGGCCAGCAACCCGCGGCTTGTTCGAGTGGTCGAAGGAGTCGCTTCTTGATGCCGCTGCAGACGAGCCCGTTTGCTTTTTCCACCTGACCGTTGGTCTGTGGATGCGCGACTGAGGCATAACTGATGTTGATCCCCAGTTTTTCGCAGAATTCTTGGAACTCCTTGGATGTGAAGTTCGTCCCGTTGTCAGTGATGATGCTGTGTGGCACGCTGAAGCGATAGACGATGGACTCGAAGAACTTGACTGTGTTGTGCCATGATTGCTTGGTTACTGGCATGGCTTCGATCCACTTGGTGAATTTGTCGACTGCGACCAAGAGGTAGATGTATCCTCCTTGCGAGGACCTTGGAAGTTTGCCAACCATGTCGAGACCCCATTGTGCGAAGGGCCAGGCCAATGGAATAGGCCGCAATTCCGCGCCTGGTGCGTGTGGTTTGTCCGCGAATCGCTGACAAGCGTTGCACTTTTGGACTATGTCCTTGGCGTCGCGCATGGCCGTGGGCCAGTAAAATCCAGCTCGTAGAGCTTTGGCAACGAGGGCGCGACTGCCGGCGTGGTGTCCGCAGGTTCCTTCATGTATGTCGAGGAGGACTACTTTTCCATCGGCCAGGGAGACGCATCGCTGTAACACGCCTGTGATACTGCGTTTATACAGTTCGCCGTTGATAATGGCGAATGCTTTGGAACGTCGTGCGATGTGCCGTGCGTCCGTCGGGTCGTCTGGTAGGCGCTTGTTAAGGAGATATGTAATGTACGGCTGTGTCCAAGATTGTTCTATCATCATGACGCTCATTGGCCCTTCGAGTCCTGTGTCCAGCTCCAAGTCATCGAGTGCCATTGGCTCATTGGGTGGCGTAGCCCCCGAGTCCATTGCTGCCCTTGTTTTCTTCTCTGCGGCCTTTGGCTTGATAGATCGTTCGCAGATGCGCTCGAGAAATACCCCAGGTGGTATGGGGGCGCAGGTAGAGCCTATGTTGGTGAGTGCATCCGCCTCCTCGTTGCTTTCGCGACCTACATGTCGTAACTCGCAACCATCGAAGTCTCCCTCGAGTGTATCGTAGAGGTCGCGGTATGCGATCATGTTGTCATTGAGTGCGTCGCACTCGTGCATTGTTTGGTTGACGACCAGCTTGGAGTCACCATATATGATGAGCCTCTTTTCGCCGCAGGCTTTTGCCATCCTCATCCCGTGCAACAGGGCTTCGTATTCAGCCTCGTTGTTTGAGGCTGTGAACTGCATTCGCAGGATGTATTTCAGCTTCCCTCCTTGAGGTGACGTCAGAATGACGCCTGCTCCTGCTCCGTCCTTCCGCTTGGATCCGTCGAAGTGCATGGTCCAAAGGTAGGACATATCTGGCTTGTCCGGGAGTTGGTTTTCCATCCAATGCACGAGAAAGTCAGGGAGAACTTGCGACTTGATTGCGTCGCTTTTTTCCTATGTGATGTCTCGTGGAGACAGTTCGATTCCCCAGAGCGCGACTCGTCCCGTGGCATCGGGGTTATTGAGGATATGTCCCAATGGGGCGTCGCTGACTGCCACGATTGGGTGTTCCTGGAAGTAATGGCGCAGTCGCCGGGTGGTCATGAAGACGCCGTACGCCAGCTTCTGGTAGTGCGGGTACCGCTGTTTTGTTGGTGTGAGGACTTCCCTGAGGTAGTATACCGGGCGTTGTACGACATGGACCTTGTTTTCCTCAGCCCGCTCGATGACGAGCACTGTACTGACCACTTGGTTGGTAGCGGAGATGTATAGCAGTAGTGGCTCCCTTTCTCGTGGAGTCACCAGTACTGGCGAGGTGGACAACAGGCGTTTGAGGTCTTCGAATGCTTCTTGCGCTTCCTTGGTCCACTCGAATTTGTTAGCTTTGCGGAGGAGCTGATAGAAGGGCAGTGCCTTTTCCCCCATTCGACTGATAAATCGACTGAGGGCCGCGATTCGTCCGGCTAGTTGCTAGACGCCTCTTACGTTCTTTGGCTTCTCCATGGCCAGTATGGCCTTTATCTTTTTCAGGTTTCCCTCAATTCCCCTCGCGGAGATGAGATACCCGAGCAGCTGCCCAGATGGTACGCCGAAGGCGCATTTGTCCGGATTGAGCTTAATCCGGTAACGATCAAGGTTGGCGAATGTTTTGCGCAAGTCGTTGATTAGAGAGGCTTCCTCCTTGGTTTTGATTACTATGTCGTCGACATAGACTTGGATGTTGCGACCCAATTGCTCCTTGAGGCAAGCCTGCATGCACCGCTGGTAGGTGGCTCCCGTGTTTTTTAGCCCGAAGGGCATTGTGTTGTAGCAGAACACACCGAAGGGCGTTGTAAACGCGGTCTTCTCTTGGTCTTCCTCCTTCATTCGAATTTGGTTATAGCCTGAGTAGGCATCGAGAAAGCAGAGGCGCTCACATCCGGCGGTGGAGTCGATGATTTGATCGATTCGTGGTAGCGGGAAGTGATCCTTTGGGCAGTGCTTGTTTAAAGAAGTGAAGTCCACGCACATCCGTAGGATATCCGTGTCCTTTTTTGGCACCGGCACCGTATTGGCGAGCCAAGTGCTTTCCTTGATCTCGCGTATGAATTTGGCCTCGAGGAGTCTGTTGATCTCCATGCCAACTGCCTGTGCTCGTGGCTCAGATAGTCGCCTGATTGTTTGTTTGACTGGCCTTGCGTCGGGGTTGACGTTGAGTGCGTGCTCGGCGAATTCCCTGGGAACTCCTGGCATGTCCGCAGGACACCAGGCGAAAATTTCCCAGTGCTCACGGAGGAATTTGACGAGCACGAGTTCCTATGCGGGACTCAAGTTGTTGGCGATGAGGGCCGTTTTGGCGGGATCTGTCGGATGGACTTGCACCTTCTTTGTGTGCACGGATGAGTCGAAGGAGAGATCAGGTGAGCTTGGCCTGCTCAGGGGAGACATACTATTGTCTGTCGTTTCCTTCAATCGCGCGAGCTCCTCCTGCATGCCAAAGGACTGGGAGATTCTGTTGAATTCCCTGTCGCAACTGTCGGATCGCTCAAAGCTTCCGTTGATCGTGATGACGCCGTTGGGACCTGGCATTTTCATCTGCAGGTAGGCGTAGTGGGGTACCGCCATGAACCTAGCAAACGCGACGCGTCCGAGGATGCAGTGGTATTGTGAGGGCCAGTCGACGACCTCAAAGTCAATGCGCTCGCGCCTAAAGTTCTTCGGGGTGCCGAATATGACGTCGAGGTTGATTTTGCCCAGGGGGTATACGCCTTTCCCTGGGACGATGCCATGGAACATTGTGTCCGATGTCTCCAAGCAAGTTAGAGGAATTCTCATTGCTCGCAGGGTACTTGCGAATATGAGGTTGATGCCGCTTCCGCCGTCCATGAAGACGCGACTCATGTCGAAACCTCTAATTTGCGCCTCGAGTACGAGGGGGCAATGACCTGGGCGAGGTACTTGAGGCGGGTGGTCGCGTTTATCGAAGGTGATGCATGACTCACTGCCACTGAGGTACTCAGTGGTGGATGGTGGTGAATGCGTGGCCAAGTTGACTTGGCGAGTGATAGCTTTCTGCACCCTATTGGAGGGGCGCCCCTTTTGGATCATCATGGTACCCATGGCCCGTGGGTACGGTTCTCCTCCGTGGTGCTGGTCCGGTGCAGCTCCGTTCGGGGGTGGCCCTGGTGGTGGTGGCGGTGCGCCATGTGCCACGGCGCCTGGAGCGGCCCTGTAGCCTCTTTCGACTGTGTTGTGGTTCATCTGAACCAATCCCTCGTGTAGCTTGAGGAACTCCCGGCAGTCTTTGAGGAGGTGGCTGGACTTTCTTTTGCCGTCATGCTTGTCGATGTAGAAGTGTACCGTGCATGGTCCGGACAGTTTCTCCTCGATGGAGATCGCGGTTGCCTCGTCGCGAGTGCGGCGTTGCCACACTTGCATGGTCTTCCCAGAGTCGCGGTATCCGCCGTTGCGGTATCCACTGTTGCGGTTGTCGTCGCGTCTTTCGGCGTAGCCGGCTGTGACCATATTAACGTCGTCACGGTTGTCGTAGATGCGCATGCGGCGTTTGCCTCGGCGGTCGCGTCTGCGTTCGAGCTCTGCTTCTTTGTCAGAGTGAGCGTGGTTCTTCACTGAATCTTCTCCATCAGCCCATCGATTCGCGATTTCCATTAGGTGGTCGATGGTCTGGGGCTTTGAGCGGCCCAGCTCCTCCCTGAGCTCTAAACGGCGAACGCCACCGTTGAATGCATCAATCGCGCGGTCCTCTGAGATGTTTTCCGCGGAATTCTTGATGATGGACCACCTTCGGATGTATGAGCGCAGTGATTCGCCAGATTTTTGCTGGCGGCATCTCAGTTCTTCGATTGATGCGGGCCGTTTGTACGTGCCCTTAAAGTTGCGTACAAAGCTATAGACCAGCTCATCCCAACTGCGAATGGATCCGCGTGGGAGGCTATTGAGCCATGCCCGTGCGACGCCCTGCAGCTGTAGCTGCAAACATTGCATGGCAGTACTTCGACTGCCTCCGTGGAGTTTGACGGAGGAGATGTGGTCCTCTAGCCAGATTTTAGGGTCTTGTAGGCCGTCGAACTTCGGGTTTTCCGACGGAAGTTTAAACCCCTTAGGCATTCGTTTCTGCCTAATGGATCTGCTGAAGCATCTGGCACCGCAGAGCTCCCCGTCTTCCTCCTCTGAGTCAGTCGACCGGGCACGTCGTGCTCTTGATTTGTCGATTTTACGTTGTGTGAGGTCGCTACCGTGTCGATGCGAACGACGGTGTCATGACAGGTCGTGACTGTCATCACTAGACGAGGGCGAGGAGTAGCGTTTTGCTAGCGTTTTGCCCTTTTTGGGGTCTGGTACTGGCTGCTTGTCGAGGGCGGCCTCGATTAACCCCAAACCCGCGATCGTGGATCGGTGCATGGCGGTTCGGGGATCTCCAGCCGGTGGCAGGTTGTTGAGGAGGTACATGGTGGCTGCCGTGACCACAGCCTGCGGCGTTCTGGGGACCACGTTGCCTCTCGTGTCGACTGTCATAGAGCTGAAGTCGAGGACTTCCGCGGCGTCTATGTGCTCTTGTTTGGTGAGGTGAGCCATTCGCAACTGCCTCTTCTTGGCGACGTACTCGTTTCCTCGTGAGGAGGATCCTCCGTAGGAGGAGAGCCTAGCACGACGAAGGCTCGATTCGTCCTCCACCCTTTTATGCGCCTCCAGCTGCGCGATTGTTTCTTTTTGGCGCTTGAATTCTTCTTTCAGGAGCCAGTGGTAGCCCATTAGTAATTCCTGTGGGGATCCAAGGGGTAGAGGTGTACCTCGTAGGGCTTCGCGGCAGCGCTCCCACTCTTGCTCGTTGAGCCTGATTACGACGCGTTCGCCGGTTTGTTCATTGATTATGCTGGGAGGTTCGACTGCTCCACCGTTGGCGCCGTTACCGCCGTTTCCACCGTTGCCACCGTTGCCGGTGTTGACGACGCCGCAATTGGCAGAGGTGTCGCCTGCGTTGATGACAGCGCACATGAAGTGATTGGGGAAGCTGTTGCTTCCGCAACTTTCAGATTCGGAACCGCAGGTTCCATCTTCTGTGGCTAGATCGCTCAGATCGGAATCGCGACTGCTGTCGCTGGTCGTGTTTCTGACTGCTGCCGGAGTATTGAGCTCGCTGAGGGTGCCGATCGATGGAGGGAACCATGATGCCGGGACAATCGCCGGTGTTGTCAGTTGATCAGGCATGCGAAGCGTGCCCATCTGACCAACTTGGAAGCGGAAGCTCCCAATCGCCAAGCTGATTCCGTCTCCCACGGACTCGAAAGTCGGGCAGGTGGCCGGTGCGTGGACGGTGAAGTCGAAGGCGCCGAAGAGCTGGCGAATCTCCGCTGTTGCGGAGTTGTAGATCGTGGTTGATGGGGCCGAAGAAGCTGCAACATCAGCACTCCCACTTCCCACAGACGGCGCCAATTGACGAGGGTTTAACTCATCAATGCCCATTGTTATGGACTTGGGTTTTGGAGAAGGAGGGAGTGCTGGAGACATCTATCGGCTAACAAACAAGCACACAGGGGACAAAGGATTTACCCAGGTTCAGGCCTCGTAGAGGTCCCTACTCCTGCTTGTCTGCTCGTGGAATTATCGAGGGAGTCGAAAGTTACAATGGTGCGCAGATGCAATCTGGTGAGGGTTGTGGAAACTAGGGTTGCGTGTGTCCTCCTCGCCGTCCCCTCCTAGCCTTTATATAGATAGGCTAGGTCTCGGGTAGCAGGTCGAGTCGGTTACAAGTTAGGGTTTTCCCCTTCAAACTTTCTATCTTTAGCTTCTTCTTGTCTCTCAAGCAATCGAGAGTCCGCAGATCACGCGAATCCTTTCGTCTGGGCCTTGGTGACACCATGGGCCCGTACGTATTTAGACAGTATATACCAAGCTTGAGTACCTATAAGGTATACCCATGTCACTACTACACCTGTTAGTTCACCTGACTCTAGAGAAAGCTATGATATTGAAGACGGATATATAGAAATGAATGATGAATTTATTAAAGAATGTCAAAATACTCATGGTAAAAGTGCTATTAAGAGTCTCCTTGAGAGGCGTACCATAAAACCTACATTGTCTCCTGATGCTATGTTTGCTACATCTCCCATAAACATTAAAGATAAGGATTATGATTTCTCTCTCAATTTATCTTACATAACTATTGTTGAGAAATAACCTTTTTGTGGAACTAAGAATGAAAGTGCTATAGCACATATGACTGAGCTTTCTACCATGAGTGGCCTATTTTCTGATGATATTAAGATGCACACCTACTTTGTTGCTAAAATTTTCCCTTTCTCACTAAAAGGAGAAGCCAAAACTTGGTTTAATAATTTACCTCCTGGATCTATTGATAGCCTTGATTGCTTGATTAGTATGTTCCTTCAGAAATATTTTCCTCCTAGTGCTAGACATGCTATTTTGCAGGAACTTTTTAATTTTAAACAGGGAGAAAAAGAGGTATTACCTGAATCATGGGCAAGGTTCTGTGCTTTGATTCATGCACAAGCTGGATGTCCATTACCTAAGAATGAGCTTCTTGATATATATTATAATGGACTAACTGAAGAATCTAGGACATACCTAGATAGTTGTGCTGATTGTGTTTTTAGGAACAGAACTCCTGAAGAAGCTGAGGAATTAATGGCTAAAATAAGCAAGAATTATGATGACTGGACTTCGCCTGAGCCAACTACTCCTGAGACAACTACACCTGAGTTAACACTGCCTGAGCCAACACCAACATCAAAGAAGAGAGGAGTTATTGAACTAAATGATGAAGTGATGAAGGAAGCTAAGAAATATCTTAAGGAGAAGGGTATTAAAGCTAAACACGTGAAGAATCTACCTCCTATAGAAGAATTATGTAAGCCAATCTCCCACTCATCCACTATTGAGCTACACTCTCTCCAACACTTTGATGAAGGTGATATTCCTTACTCTAAACCTCCCGATCAATACTTAGAAGAATTTGATATTTTTATTGCTAACCAGGATAATTTCAATAAAAGAGTGCAAAATCATCTAATGGAAAACTCTAGAGCTATTATTGAGTTGAAAGATATTGTGGAAAGAACCTCTAATGCTGTTAAAATGCTTGTTAAACACTTCCAAATGGTTCAAACTCAAATTGATCAGCTTATTAAAGTACAAAAAGACTTGCTAGTTAATGCTGCTAAAGAAAAACATGCTTATGAAATTAGAACTAGAAGTGGTGCTGCCACTCAAGATCCTCTATATCCTGAGGGGCATCCTAAAAGAATTGAGCAGGATTCTCAACAAATTGAAAATAGTGGCACTTCTCCTAAGAAAACAAAAAAAGAAACATAAAACTATTGTAGAATCTCCTGAACCTGTTATAGATCCCAATAGTATAGACGTCTCTGATGCTGAAACTGAAAGTGGGAATGAGGAAAATGATGCTCCTGATAAACAAAAAAATTGAAGAAGAACCTAAAAGGCACACTAAGAATACTAAATACACTAAAGAAGATTTTGTTGCTAAGAAACATGGTAATGAAAGAGAGCCTTGGGTCCAAAAACCTATGCCTTTCCCTGATAAGAAACACAAGTCAAAGGAAGATGAACACTACAACAAGTTTTGTGAGTGGATGAAACCTTTATTCTTGCAAATTCCTTTGACTGATGCTATTAAATTGCCTCCTTATTCAAATTATATGAAGGATATTGTCTCTAATAAAAGGAAGATCCCTAGTGAAGAAATTTCTACTTTGCTTGCTAATTATTCCTTTAATGGTAAAGTTCCAAAGAAACTTGGAGACCCTGGGATTCCAACTATTCCATGCTCTATTAAAAATAGATATGTTAGAACTGCTTTGTGTGATTTGGGAGCAGGAGTTAGTGTTATGCCTTTTTCTCTCTATAAGAGACTTCAATTAGAAAACTAATACCAACTAATATATCTTTGCAAATGGTTGATAAATCTACTACTATTCCTGTTGGTATATGTGAGGATGTACCTGTTCAAGTGGCTCATAATTTCTTGTTGATATTAACTGACTTTGTTGTGCTTGAAATGCCCGAAGATGACAATATGTCTGTTATTCTTGGGAGACCTTTTCTTAATACTGCAGGAGCTGTTATTAATTGTAATCAAGGAAAGGTGACTTTTAATGTCAATGACAAGGAGCATACTGTCTATTTCTCCAAGAAGATTGATAGGACCTATGGTTTAAATTCAATTGAACATGTTGAGGGCATTCAAGTTGGAGAAATATATTGTCTCATACCAAGAGAAAAATATGAAATTATTATGGTTGGGATCATTGCTATCGAGGTTGAGGTAACATAATCATTTAGTGGACTACAAAGTTTTGTTTCATATAAAATTGTTTTGGTAACAAGACCTGATCAACCTTGTTAACAAAAGGATTTTAATGAACAAAACAATGTTTCCACCATGATTATCTTTGTTTACTTTTATCCATTTTAGTTTTTGCTTTCGCTTAGTTTACTTTTCTGTTGCTAGTTGCTTTCATAATAGAGTGTCTTAGAACTTCCAAAGTTTAGGTTTCGTTTTGTTTTTGCATCCTTTCAAAATCATCTTTTTGCAGAAAAATCATTCATCAATACCTGAAAATTTCTCAAAAATAAAGTGTCTCAAAAAATTCTAGAAAATTAATATTAAATTTTTACATAAAAAAGGGGCAGAGAAGTGCCTGGGGAGTACAAGGGGGCCCCACCAGGCAGGCACACCACCTGGTGGCACGGCCACACCAGGGGCGCGCCTAGCCATGGTGTGGGCCAACCCTAGACCTCCACTCACTCTCTCTCACTTGCCACTGCTCTCTCTCTCCCGAGAAAACATCAGTTCATTGCTCAAACTCGCGTTCTTGCTGTTCTTGTCCACGATATTTCGATCTCCTTGCTCAGCCCATCTTTGCTGCTGAAATTTGGAGCATTTGTTCTCCGGTATGTGACTCCTCCGCTTGTCCAAGTAGATTTGTGTTTAGTGGATTATATCTTGAGTATTTTGCTACTGTAGGTGACATGTTATGAGAGCTTGTAAGCTTGTTCAATTCTTAGAGAAATTATTTTGATGCATGTTTAGGCCTCTTACAAGTACCTATAAGTAGTCCCTTTCATTTTGTAATCACTTTGCAATCACTTGTATGATGGTTGTCTAAAATTTCAGAAAAGAGGATGGATGAAAACCAACTCAACCAACATGAATTAAGGGTGCCTGCAATAATAAAGGTCCACCGTGAGGAGGAGGTTTTTCCTTCTATCTATCCATGCCCCGAATTCATGGGGGCTACGAGGATCTCTCAAGATTTCCATACTTTAATCACTAATGCGGGATTGGCGCACTTTGTGGGAGATGAACCTTACCAATTTGTGAAGCTAACCATGTCTGTGGTGCAGGACTTTCGATTTAGTTGCTCCTTGCCTAACCCCATGGTTCACTACAAAATTTACAGTATAGTTGTCGACCTTCCTTTTGATGATTTTTGTGCAGCTATTAGAGTACCTCAGTGGGGATCATGTGAAAGGATTAGGGAGCGACCTACACCACTCATGGACTTGTATGCAGAGATTTTCCAAGGGACCAGCTTCTCAAAGGAGAGTGGTAAAATTCTTAATATTCATCTCCCTTCTATTCGCTACTTCGCCTACTTTATTGCCAAGTGTGTTCTCGCTAGGAAAACTGCTAATAAATTGTCCTCATATGATCTAGCATTCATCTTAGCTACTTTAAAACGAGATAGAACTTATAATTTGGGTGCCTTGATAGCTTTCCGTCTTGCTACGAACCGCGAGAAAGGTGGAATTTGTGGAGGCCTCATCGGCTCTCGTTTATTAGCTCTGCATGGTTTAGTGCCTCATCATTTAGACCTACAGTTTCCCATAGAGAGACTTCACCTTAATTCCATGATACAACATAAGTTTGTTTCCTCTTGGGATAATTTGAGTGATTTGTCTTATGAAATAACCTTTCTTAAGGCCGGTTGGAGAAAGAGTAAGTCAGAGCGTGTTGTCCTTCTTCCTGCGCATGTTTTGTTTAATCTTGATACAAGGGTAAGATGGTCACTCACTGAGGAAGAACTCAATGCGTATCTGGGGGAGCTCTCCCAGCAGGAGCAAGATACTGGAAGGGAGGCTACGGATGATTCGGTCCAACCCTCGAATGAGGGGGAGTCCTCGTACCAGCAGCCTACATATGATTGGGGAGCTTCTTCTTCTTCCCAAGGGCGTAACTACGATCATTCTTTTGATGACCCGCTGGCGTGGAATCCTTACCCGCACTAGGATTGATAGCCAAAAGCCTAAGCTTGGGGGGATGTACTCCGACAGCACACTCATCTACTTATCATGTTCAGTCGACACTTTGTTTATCCATGTTTCGCTTTCTTTTTATTTTTCATTCTTGCTTTGTTTCTGCTTCCAAAACACAAAAAGACAAATATTTTCGTTGTTTCTTTTTGTTTGCTTCCTTTTCTTTTTGCCTTGGTTTGCCTTTCTCCTTTTAGCCTTGTTTTGATTATTCGAAAACCCCAAAAAGATTTCGCTTTTCTTGTTCTTTCTTTTGGTTCTTGCCTTTAAAAATTGAAAACCCAAAAATATTTGTTCTTCTTCTTTGGTTTTGTGAAGTTTGTTGCAGGGTTTAGTAGTCCTCAGTGGAGTTTGGTTTCATGTTATTATTCAAGCCACACAAGTGAAGGGCAATAATGAAGATTAATGACAACTTGAGGTGTGGTAAGAGGCTGGTAACGAACTCTATTTGTTTTCATTTTTTGTACATATACTCATCATTGTGGGCATGCTTAGTCCGTTCATGTAAGGTGTATGTTATTTATAGATGCTTAGTAGTTCTTGCTTTCTTATGATTAGCTCCAACTTGCTAATAGTTTGTAGCATGTCATATGAATGTTTGCTTGCATTGTTCTATTCATAACTTGGTATGACACCATGGTATCCTCCTCTGAATGTTTCACTTGAATTGACTTGGCACATGCTCACACATGCAAATGACTGAAACAATCAGTTAAGCCTCGATGAATTATTTTGCCTCAGCGTTCTTGAATCACTTTCATGCCATAATTAGTCATGTTTTGTTGCAAACATGATTATGACAGTTATTGCTCTCTCGTTTGTTGCTCCCTTTCTATTGCTAGCCTTCACTTGTGCTGAGTATAATCTTTACTCGTGCATCCAACTCCCCAAAACCAATATTGCCAAACAAGTCCACCGTATCTACCTATTAGCATCATTGCTACTCCTTGCATATTTAGTATGCTCTGTTTTCTTCCGAATAAAATGTTTGCTTGTTGTGAGAAAATTAGTTAGTAAAGCTCTCACGAACTTGATGGCACACTTTACTTCTTGCACTTAATAAACCTGAACTATTGTGAATGTCCATGAAAGTTATATGCTTGCAAATTATAGGCTAGGGATTAGCAGAACCGTGTTGTCACGGGGAATGCTTTCAACACCTGTAAATATATACCCAGTTGATATCATGCTCTTTTGCTTACGGATGTCGTCGGTGTGAAATAAAAGGGGAGCTTGTAAGTCCATGGAGTTATGTATATGTGTTAGAGAAACACCTGGGCCACTGGTCTAATCCATGCCTAATCATGGTGGAAACCTGCAGCGTAACCATAATGAGCAATCTATGATGCATTCTTCTCATAAAAAAAGAGACAGAGATTGAGAAAAAAAGAGAAAGAGAAAAAAGATACGAGAAAAGAGGAAAGAGAGAAAAAAGCACCATTTTCCCATGGTAAATAAGAAGATTGCTGAGATGCTCGTTGTCTGCTTGCCTTGTCATTTTGATATGGGGATTCTTCCGTATCATCGGGCAAGGGGTACCCCGTTGGCGGTTCTCCATGATACACATGTATTTACTATGACAAGAACTTACCGGTAACTAAAGTTGAGTAGCATGAGGAGCGGCCCCCGTATTCAAGGGACATGAGATTTCCAGTTTATTGTCTGTCAAGCATATAACTCGTATTGGACCTCACTTTCACCTTAACCATTTAAAGATGCTTATGATAGGGGCAAGGAGAGATCAAAGCTAATGAGTACCATACTTTTAGCATTTGGAAGCCTTTCAAACCTTTCAAAACATTTTCACTTCCTTGTTGAGTCACCACTTATTCTATGAGCACTTTCTTGAGAGCATAGTTATCGTTCTTAGTGTAATATGCTTGTTTCAAAATTTAATTAATTGTTTCATGACTTTGATGCTTGTATCTCTGATATCTTTACTTATAGTCTTCACTTAAACTTCGGAGGTGCCTTGGCATTCACAATCAAAGGCAAGCGAGATACCACTCTATCATACCTTTTTATGAGCATTGCAATGTTGCTTATGTTTATGTTCCATGCCACTTATTATTTTTAGTTGAAATCTCTTCATAGCTTGCAATGACTATTGAGTGACCTTATTTGCATACTCCTTATTATGAATTGTCTAAGTACTTGATCATATGCTGAGAATATATACATCATATGAAGCAAATATGTTCGTGAAAGTTTTCTTTTATTGCACTCAGTTTTCAACTGAATTGCTTGAGGACAAGCAATAAGCTAAGCTTGGGGGGAGTTGATACGTCCAAAACTTATCTACTTTCCCGAACACTTTTGCTATTATTTTCCCTCTAAATTTGTGTGATTTGGATACAACTAACACGGACTGACGCTATTTTCAGCAGAATTACCTTGGTGTCTAGTTTTTGTGCAGAAAATCAACTATCACGAAAAATCCCGGAAAATATGCCAAACATCCTATTTCACCAGAAGACTCATGGAGGCACAAGACTAGACGGAGAAGGGCTATGAGGGGCACCTGGCCGCGCGGGCCAGGCCTGGCCACGCCAGGGGGTGGTGTGGCTGCCTCGGCTACCCCCTCGGCCTCCCTCTTCGCCTATAAGATGCCTCTTGACCTAAAAGCCAAGGGGGGGTTCGACGTTTTTCCAGAGAGAGTTCCGCTACGCTGCCACCATCAAATTTCGTGATTCGGAACCAGAAACTCCATTCTGGCACCCTGCCGAGACAGGGAATTGGAGGAGATCATCGCCATCATCGCCACCATCGCTTCTCCATCGATCATCCATGTTTCCCCCATCTATGAGTGTGTAATCCCCCGCTGTAGGCTATGGGGATGGTAGGGATTGGATGAGATCGTTCATGTAATGGCATCAGATTGTTAGGGCATGGTGCCTAGTATCTATTATTAGTGCTTTTTTACTTTGTTGCAACTTGTTATGCTTAATGCTTGTCACTAGGGCCCGAGTGCCATGATTTCAGATCTGAACATGTTATTGATTCATTATGATAGTATTTTTATGGTCTTACTTGCAAGTTGTATACACACGTTATTGTCTGGAACCAAAGGTCTCAAAGTGACACTAATCGGGATAACCGGAGGGAATGGCTTTGATGTGAGGATAACATGTGTTCACGGAGTGTTAATGCTCTTCGGTGCTCTATTAAAAAGAGCACATTAATTGCCAGTAGTTCCCTTGAGGCCCCGCTGCAAACGGGCTAGCAAGACAAAAGATGTTGTGCAAGTTCTCATTGCGAGCACGTATGACTATATATGGAACACATGCCTATGATTATTTAGTACTTGGATGCTTTATCTCATTTATTTGCAATTGCCATATGTCTTGATTGCTATGTGAATTGTCTTGTCCATGCAACGCCCGTCCATCCATCCCTATGCCTACCGCGCTTTAATCTTACTGTTTGCTGCTATTGTTACTACTGTCTTTACTTTTGCTACTACTATTACTTTGCTATTGCTACTACAAAACTGTTGCTACTGATAAACTTCTATGAGCAAGATTGTTTTTAGGTGCAGCTGAATTGATAACTCACTTGTTAAGGCTTATAAATATTCTTTGGCTCCCCTTGTGTCGAATCAATAAATTGGGTTTCACTTCCCTCGAAAATATTGCGATACACCCCCTATACTTGTGGGTCATCAACATCCAAGGTCCACTACACGGATCGCAAGACCTCCTACCCGGACCCAAAGACCGAACCCGATTCCCTCTGATCCCAAGATTTTCGAACCCAATGTGTGACCCCCTTTCAAAGCCCTATTTTATAAATTTCCATCCATATACTTATTGCATTTCAATTGTTCATGTCACATACATATTTTGTGGTTTGGGGGCTTTTCCCCGATTCATCTCATAATTAAATATGGAGTGCATATGGGGGCTATATTTGTCTCATCTCGACTCCATTTAAATTTGTGTAGTGAACCGATGCTATGTTTTGGCATGTTAAGACAACATTTAAAATGCGGGGTATCTAAACAACACGAACCTTCTAATTAATTGTCGGGGCCCTGGTTTCACTTAATATTGCCTAATTGCATCACATCTTTGATATATCATGCATCATATCATGAACATGCCTGATCTTCCGCCATAGTATTAAATAGTGCATCCGGTGTTTTTTTAGTGCTTTGGTTCTTCACGGATTAGGCCATTGAGTTGATGTGAGTATCGAGAAGTTCTTTGGATATTGTACCTTCAACAATGTTTCCCAGACGAGCAATCTCCTCCTTTCTACCTATTTTGCTTTTATAGTCTTTACTT
Organism: Avena eriantha; assembly: GCA_910589775.1. NCBI lineage: Eukaryota > Viridiplantae > Streptophyta > Magnoliopsida > Poales > Poaceae > Avena > Avena eriantha. The sequence goes on along the minus strand of OU342740.1, from coordinate 176,293,559 downwards.
CCTCCCATTGATCTACTACTATCTTTGTTGTCAATGCTTTAGTCTTCCGTACTAGTATATCCCCTGCAACCTATATTGCCTTGGAAACCTCCTATTACCTATTGTTAGATAGACCATTGGCCTTACGAGTCGTAGTTGCTTGCTCAGGTGCTGCTTCATGTTGTCGATGTTCCACCGTTGTTGGGAGGTTGGCACATGCTTAATGGTGGAGATGATCATGGCTTTCAATATAGCTTGTCAATTAAAATGGAAATAGATATAATGCAGAGGCACCTTGTAGCATCCCATCTGTCTAACATCTGTAATGCTACATGGTCTAATAATAAAATGTTACTTCCTACATATAATTGTTGCATCATAATTATATCATGCTCATGTCATCATGCCACCTTGCATTTGAGCATCATATAAAACCCCTTTTCTTTTGGATCTTGTCTCATATGCATTTATCAATTGTATTTGGTTCTTAATAAATTGTATTTGGTTCTTGATAAATGCTTGATGCCCAAGTTGAGTTGGGGGCATATCTTTTATTTAACTCCACCACCTCTCTTTGTCACCACCCCATAATTCCACCATCCAACTCTATGTGAGCTTTGCATTTAATTGGGTTTACCTCTAGCTCATGGGGGTTGGGATGGATCTACTTCTAATTCCACATGCTCCCATATATGCATCATGTTGTTTTCACAATGTTGATATGTGGAGAGTCACATGGCCACCTTTGCATGTTATGTGAGTATTTTTTTTCCTTGTCTAGCTTCTATATGGTTTGGTTTGGAGCATTTGATCATGTATGAATATAATTGTGACTATATACTTACCTAATGGAACATACACACTAGCATGCCCACATTATATTCAAATATGAGCATTTCCATCTGTTCTACTTGGGACACCACTCTTGTTCTTTTGGCTTGGTCTTAACCCCATATTTTGAAGCATGTGCTAAATATATGCCATGTTCTTTTACCATTGTTTTCACCATAGTAAATAATGCATTTATTATACATGCATGGGCCATGCAAGATCATCTCCTTTTCTTTTTCTTTGGTTTTTATTAGGTTTTGAGTGGGGCATGGGTATTTTTCCCCATGATCCAACTAAGTGTCTCTCCCTTTCTTCTTCTATTTTGGAACCATCCCCTAACCTCACTTCCACCACCAACTTAATGCATGCATGGATGGGATCTTAATTGTACTATACAAAAGAAACCCTACATCTTCCTCTTACTATTTTCTTTTCCTTGTTTTGGTTCTACTCCATTCTATCCCATCTAGCTTGTGCTTTTGTTTTACACTTCTTTTTCCCTACCTTTGTCTCATACCATATCAAACCCTACTCCTCCACCTCCTCATCACCCCATGCTTGATCTAGGGAGGGCATTTTAAAAAAACCCTAACTTTAACCCTTACTCCTAGCCTCGGCTAAACCTAACCCCTACCCTTGCCGAGCCTCCCAAGCCAACCCTCATCTAAACCCTAGCCGAGCCTCACCTCCCCTCTTTGCTTTTCTCTCTTTCCAACAAGCAAGCCCACCCGAGCCACCTTGCCTCACTGCCATCTGGCCCCAGCTGGAGAACCTCCCGGGTTCCCCTCGAGCCCCAGGTCCACCGGCCGAGAGAGAAAGGGTGGAGAAAAAGGTGATCACCACCTTTTTACACCGAGCCACCCCATGTGCCCCTCATCCCTCGTTCTTATCTACCCTCCCTTGCCTGGTTGCACACCAGATCCACAAGGCCCTGCCCATCTACTCTTCCTTCCCCACCTGCCGCTGCTTTCTCCCCTCCTCCATCTACCCCAGCGTCGGCATCGCTCCACCACCACCATAGCTGAAGGCGGGCATGGTGTTGAGGCGTTGGGGAAGACCGAGGAGACCCTCTGGACCGTCCCCGTACACAGCAGCAAGGAGGAGGCGGCCGGTACCTGCTACACGTCGTCGAGCCCGACACAAACCCTAGCTCGCCATCCGCCAGCATCGCCTTCGCTCTCCTGCGTACCAAGCCGATCCAATGCCACCGAGAGCCCCGCGGTGAGCCACTGACCCCCCTAGGCATGCCCCTGTTCCTCTTGGCTTCCTGGTCGCGTCAATCTTTCCGTCGAACGCCCTCTGTGCACGGCGGCCGCAGTTACTTCTCCGCCGTCGCAATGCAGTAGGGCCTTCTAGTCGCGTAGCTGGTACCCAACACCAACCCCTGCTAGCCCCAGCGGTAGCCGCCACCGCGCGCGCCCGCCGTGCCGTGCTCTGTCCGTCAGATTCGTTAGAAAACTGACGAGAAGAGAAACAGTACCCGCGAGCCTTTTTGTGAATACCCCCTGGCTTTTTGTTTCACTCAAACCCGCGCTCCACCTGGCCCCACATGTCTGCTTCTGTGTACAATTATAGAAAAGTACCCGGTGCTTTTAACCCTCTACCCGTACTCTAGACAAGGCCCACATGTCATATGTTGTGGCTGTTTTACAAAAAGGCACCCGATAAAACCTTGTCCTCAACCCGCGCTCCCCAGCTCCCCCACGTGGCAGGCCCCCGCTGGCGCGCCCGCGTGTGGCCCCGTGGCAGCCGTGGCCCCGCTTGTCAGCTGCTGTGGCTGACTGAACGTGCGGTAAGAAAATTATGCCACGCGTTGTTTGCGCCAGCTCAGCGCAGGCCCCACCTGTCTGTGTCTGTGGCTAGCTGCCTCTATGTGCAAAAAGTCTGAGATCTTTTCTGTTTAATAAAAATGTTTTCCAGAAATGTTTAATATGATTTTCAATCCAGAAAATAATAACTTTTAATTGACAATTCCAAATAATACAAATGATATATGTTTTTGGATCAGAAAAATGTGAGGATTTCAAATCTGCCATTCAAAATAATGTTTGACTATTTTAAATTTTCGAAATTGTTTAATTGCATTAAAAATGCCTTTTTCTTAATTAATTAATAACTTTAAATCTATAATTCCAAATTTGACAAATAATATGTCTAAATCGATCAGCGCGACAAGCCCGTTCTACCTATGCATTCCATGATATGAATTGAAGCATGCATCATGTCATTATTAAAAATCAGAACTGTTTATGGCAATAAAACTTGACCAAATAATTAATAAAATGATTTATTCTTGTCCCCACACCTCACCCTTGCCATGCTACATTATTGCCATTTAATTGGTGCATCATTCATCATGGCATGCTTGTTTGCTTGTCGCATCTTATTATATGCTTGTGCATTTTATTTATGTTGGCCCTTGTTTGTTTGGTTCTTCTTTCGAATAGACGCCAAGCAGGGGAAATATCAGGAATCCCAGGAGTACTACCCAGATCCACCTCTCGCTTCAACTGAGCTGCCAGGCAAGCACTACCACATGCTTGTATACATATAGTACCTATTGCTTCCTTCTTATTCTTGCATCATTGAGTCGTGGTTGCATTAAATTGAATCTCAAGTACTACATAGCCTTTACTTTTAAACCCCACCGAGCTTGTTCCTCCATCCCATGAACCACTACTACAAGAGTTGTTTGAGCCCTGCGAGTCGTAGAACATCATGTGTAGGGTATGTGAGTGTCTGATGGATAACGAGGTACCTAAACAACTTAACCTGAGTAGTAATGGGATAACTAATGAAAGCGGCACTAGTGGGAAATATCTGCTATTTGGTTTTTCATGCTCACTTGTGTCCCGTAGGACCCCGAGTACTTGATTCCTGTTCCTTGACTATTTGCACTATCCAAATCCGGGAGGCCTTATGAACCCCCCTGAGCTAGAGCTTAATTCGTTTCTATTTCTTGGGGCCACAAGTAGTTTGGGGCTTTACTACTATCCTGTACCTATGCCATGCTTTACTGTTTTATTTAAGATTGTGCGTGGAGCACCTGTACTGTTTTGGAACGTGCCACGTTTTCGCGGTATCGACAAGCCCAGTCACAGTTTCGGGTTCCCAGTCGTTTACAGCCGTCGTCACAAACCCTGGGTCTGTTCCGGAGCCGGCCAACTTTGTTGCGGGTAGCTTAGTAGGGTGGCCCCCCTAAAATGTTTAATGAATCATGTGATCGCTTTGTCGTGAATGCCTCGTTGGGTTTTGAGTTGGTTTTTCCGAGGTTGATCGAGTGTGTGTTGCTATTTGTGCACCCCTGCAGGGTAAATCTTTCTGAAAGCCATGTCCGCGGTTATGGACGACTTGGAGTACAGTTTCTCGATCATAGACAAGTATAACTAAAGTACCGCTTTTAATTGACTAAATACCTGACTAGTAAATAGTGCAATACTCATGGAATGGTTAATAAAACTGCCAACAGATGGGTTGTTCGTCCGCTTTCTCGTTGGTAAGTGAGAAGGAGGATGGATCTGTTATTTTATACTGTATAACTGTTGTTCCTAATTAACGGACATCCGTCTATCATTGGTTAGGCGGATGGTTAGCGAGTATCTATAGACTTGTTAGTTATTATCTTTTGCTGCAATTGCGTCACCCCAGGTTATGTCCCCTTTAGAGGCATAAAGACTTGCTGAGTACCCCTAGGGTCTCACACGATAAATTGTTTGATTCAGATGAACAAGTGTATTCGCAAGATGGATACTGGGTGGAGGAGACAGATGATGTTGGCAACGATCACTCGGTGTAGGGATTCCGGGGATGGGGATCCGTGAGATCTGTGGGCGGGATGTTTTTATTTATGTGGCATCTTATGCCGATTTGCTTCTTATCCGTACTCGGATCTTGTTTTCCGCTTCCGCCTGATACTCTGATGATTGATGTATGAGGAACTATCCTACACTATTATCTCTGTTTTAGGATATTTGGATCTTGTTGTATGGCATTGCAATATTTCTATTTCTTTTAGATGGAATGGCTCTGAGGACTGTTGTAAGGTAGCTTGCATACATACTCACTTGTGTATGTATTTGATCTCTTCGCTTGTTGCCTACGTCGCTCGCTCTTGTCTCGATGTTCTTGAAAGTGGTTAGGACGGCCGACGGGTCTACACGTGGGTGGCCCCTGGGCCCCCGCTGTACTATTTTAACCACTTTTGGTTCATCCAGGCTTGAACTTAGAGCGTAGGGTCCGAGGTTGTTACAATTGGTATCAGAGCCATCCCGCCCTTCAGGGTCTCAGCCAAATGTTCGTTGTCAGTCTAGCAAATATTTTGGTAGTTATGTATACTAGGGAAAAACAAAACGTGAGAGTAGGACTGCTTCCATTTTTCTTCTTACCCACCCACCCACCCTTTTCTGGTAAGGAAGTGTAACGTTTTCAATCCTCTTCTAAAAATTCAAACTAGGATTCATGTGTTCGGGGTTCCGTAGTACCATAGGTTGTGTGAGTGTGTGTGTGTGTAATTCCTTGTCTATCTGTTGCATCCAACTTGTTGTCGCTATCTGCCTTTTGGTTATCAACTGTTGGTACATTCCATACCGACAGGCTTTTGTAAACCGACGCGATCTGTCTTACTCTTTGTTATCTGACGCTATCTTGTTAGGGGTGTTTGTTTCCGTAGTTGCTAATCTTTAGGTTCATCTAACAAGGAAAGGAGTTGGGATATGTGTTTTACTTATTCATGTGCGGAGTAATGATTTGAGTGCGGGATGGAGTCGCGACCATACCACTACTTGTATCATTCGCTCTTGTATATTGAATTGGTAGAGTTACTAATCTTGATTCGTTAAGTGGTTTTGCCCCTATAGCGGAATTTTAATGCTGAAATTTGCGGAAATTTTTTATTTGATAGCTTTGTGTACCACACTCCTTGTTCAGTCGTGTGCGATATGCTTAATATCTTCTAGGTGCTTTGAACTTTGTTGATATTTTAATATCATCTTAGTAATTTGTATCCTTTAATCTTGGTTAAATTCCATTTTGGTACTATTTTGGATTATTATTATTCTCCATTATGGTACTGACTTGAGTTTTATATCAATCACAGGATGGCACCACCGCGCTGTTTTGAGGAGGACATACCACCTGAACTGGGGGCTGCGTTGGCAAGTATTGCTAATGCCTTGGGAACAATGCAACAGAACCAGCAGTGCTTTGAAGAAAGTGTCAGGAGGAATGAGTTTGTTCCACTACCTCCACCTCCCAAGCGAGGAGACATCAAGAGCTTTCTGAAGTTTAACCCGCACCACTTTGAGGTGTCTGATCAGCCACTAGATGCTGATGATTGGCTGCGTGAGATGTCAAGGTTGCTGATGACTGCGGATGTTCCTGAGCAAGAATGGGTAAAATGGGCCACTCACCTTCTGAAGGGCGACGCAACTCTGTGGTGGGAGAATTACCTCAAGGCAAACCACTCTGGTTTTCAGCCTACTTGGGAGTAGTTCACTGGGGCTTTCAAAGAGCAATATCTATCAGAAATTGTCATGGAAAGGATGAAGGAAGTGTTTCTCAACCTCAAGCAAGGCAATGACAATGTCAATACCTATATCAGAAACTTCATGAATCTTTCTCGGTATGGTGGCGATGAGATCTCTGATGACAATAAGAAGCAAAAGAGGTTCAGGCAAGGTCTCAATGCATCTATCAAATATGCAATCACTCATGCAAGGCCGGGGTCTTTTCTGGAACTCCAACATACAGCTCTAGAGGAAGAAGCAAGTAGGTAAGTGTTTGAGGAGTCCAAGAAACACAGTCGTGATGCAGCAAGCTCTTCAGCTATGACAACTCCTTCTAAGCGCCGCGTGTGGGTTCCTAATACCGCACCGCCGCTCCCGGCTCCACCAAGACCTTCAAGCTACGCAGCAAGGCCACCAAACTCCTTCACTGCTACTCCTAGGGGCTACAACCACAACTACCCTAGAGCACCTGGCGGAGTCCCTGGCTATGTTGCTCCACGTCCACCTGGTGCTTGCTACACTTGTGGGAACACTGGGCATCAACACTGGAGTTGTCCCATGGACAACAAAGCTCTTCCTCCACCACCTCCAAGACCTGCAGCAAGTTCTTCTATGGTTCGTGCACCCCCACCTCGGCCTCTCAACATCAACACCAAGCCCGGGTCTACTGCTGCTCGTTCCAACTGTGTCAACGTCGCTCAAGCCGAGCATGCACCTGGAGTTGTGATGGGTATGCTTCCTGTTAACTCAGTTCCTGCACGAGTTTTATTTGATTCTGGTGCATCATATGCATTCGTGTCATACAAGTTTGCGGAGAGTAATGGGTTACCTTCTAATGCTTTACCAACTCGCCTCATGGTGCAATCTCCTGGATCAAACATGAGGGCTTCTAAAATCAGCCATGGCAATCAAATTGAGATTGGTGGCTCTTCGTTCCCGGCTTCCTTAATCATTCTGGGCAATTCTGACATTGATGTTATCTTGGGCATGGATTGGTTAACAACAAATGCAACTATGATTGATTGCGCTGAACGCTCGGTTTCTCTGAAAATTCCTGAAGGGCATATAGTCTATTCTCCAAGTCTGACTCCTGCAATTCAGCTTTTCTCTTTGGCGGCTCTGAATGATGATGCTATGGATGTTATTCAGAGTGTTCCGATGGTCCGTGAGTTTCCAGATGTTTTTCCTGAAGAGTTACCAGGTATGCCTCCTGACCGAGAGGTCGAGTTTGTGATTGATCTTGAACCTGGTACCACTCCTATCTCCAAGCGGCCTTATAAAATGGGTCCTGCTGAGTTGGCTGAACTCAAACGTCAGCTTGATGAACAAGAGAAGTTGGGTTTCATTCAACACAACACTTCTTCTTGGGGTAGCCCAACCATCTTTGTGAAGAAGCGAGACCGCACTGATAGACTTTGTGTTCACTATCGGGCTCTCAATGCTAAAACCATCAAGAATAAATATCCCCTTCCACGGATTAATAATCTCTTCGATCAGCTAGCTGGAGCTGTGGTATTCTCTAAGCTTGACTTGAGAAGTGGTTATCATCAAATCAAGATTCGCAAGGAAGATGTTCCCAAAATAGCTTTCACCACCTGTTATGGCCTGTATGAGTACACGGTCATGTCTTTCGGTCTCACCAATGCACCTGCCACCTTCTCGAGGCTTATGAACTCGGTTTTCATGGAGTATCTTGATAAGTTCGTCGTGGTCTATCTGGATGACATTCTAGTCTATTCTAAGTCAAAGGAAGAACATGAAGAACACCTTTGGTGTGTCCTAAACAAGCTTCGTGAGAACCGCTTGTATGCAAAGTTCTCCAAGTGTGAGTTCTGGCTTCCTGAAGTCACCTATCTGGGTCACGTCATCTCTGCCAAGGGCATTGCCATCAACCCAGAAACTGTTCGGACAATTGTTGAGTGGCTTCTACCCAAAAATGTCAAAGAAGTCCGGAGTTTCCTTGGTTTGGCTAGTTACTGTCGTCGCTTCGTTCAGAATTTCTCGAAGATTGCGAAGCCACTTACCGATCTCCTCAAGAAAGGCAAGAAATACCTTTGGTCTCCTGCATGCCAAGCAAGCTTTGAAACACTCAAAGAGAAGCTCACTTCCACACCAGTCTTGATTCCTCCAGATACATCAAAGCCTTTCCAGATATTTTGTGACGCCTCCTTGCAAGGATTGGGTGCGGTCCTTATGCAAGAAAAACAAGTTGTTGCTTATGCCTCTCGACAGTTGAAGACGCATGAGATCAACTATCCTACACATGACCTCGAACTCTCAGCAGTTGTCTTTGCTTTGAAAGTATGGAGGCACTACTTGCTTGGCAACCGTTGTGAGATCTTTTCTGATCACAAGAGTCTGAAGTATATCTTCACACAACCTGATCTCAACCTTCGTCAGAGGAGGTGGATTGAAGCAATTAATGATTTCGATTTGACCATCAACTACACTCTAGGCAAAGCTAATGTCATGGCCGATGCTCTCAGCCGAAAAGCTTATGTCAACAACCTCATGGTGGAAGAACAACAGCCTCTCTTGTGCGAGGAATTTCGTCAGCTCAACCTTGAAATTGTGGATCAAGGGTATCTTCTGAATCTTCTAGCAACCCCTCTCTTGGAAGAAAAAGTTTGCTCCATTCAACTTGGTGATCCTTACACTAAAAAGATCATCTCCAACATTCAGCTTCCGAAGTATGAGTCCTTCCATGTCGACGACCAAGGCACTCTATTCTTTGAACACCGGATGTTTGTTCCGAACTACCCGGGTTTGAGAGAGCAAGTTCTGAAGGAGGCGCATGATTCTATTCTTTCTATCCACCCTGGCAGCACGAAGATGTACATGGACTTGAAAACACAATATTGGTGGCCTGGGTTGAAACGATATTGTGCCAAGTATGTCTCGAAGTGTGATGTCTGCCGCATAGTTAAAGCGGTCCATCAGAAACCTTCTGGTCTTCTACAGCCATTGAAGCCTCTGGAATGGAAATGGGAGAAAGTTGAGATAGACTTCATAACTGGTTTTCCAAGGTCGCAGAAGGGCAACAATGCAATCTTTGTTGTCATCGACAGGCTTTCTAAAGTGGCTCACTTCTTTCCCGTCAAGGAAACAATTTCAGCAATTCAGTTGGCTGAGCTCTATATCAACAGAATTGTCTCTCTGTATGGGGTTCCTCTTGAGATCAGCTCAGACCGTGGAAGCATCTTCACTTCCAAGTTCTAGGGAAGTTTCCAAAATGCTTTGGGAACAAAGTTGTACTTCAGCACAGCTTACCACCCTCAGTCGCAAGGACAAGTTGAAAGGATCAACCAGATTCTGGAAGTATGCTCCGTGCTTGCGTCATCTCTTTCGGCATGAAGTGGGAAGAATGCCTTCCTTATGCTGAATTCTCTTACAACAACAGCTTCCAGAAGAGTCTAAAGATGGCACCATTTGAGGTTCTCTATGGCCGCAAATGCAAAACTCGGATTGGTTGGTCAGGCGCAGGTGAAAGAACATTGTTTGGCCCCGACATTGTAACTCAAGCGGAGGAGAAGGTTCACATCATTCTCGAAAACCTGAAGGTTGCTCAAAGTCACCAGAAGAGCAACTATGACAGAAAGCACATGAACATAGAGTATGTCCCTGGTGATCTCGTTTACCTTCGTGTCACTCCCATGAGAGGCACGCACCGGTTTGGTATCAAAGGAAAGCTGGCTCCCAGATACATCGGTCCTTTCAAAGTTCGTGGAAGAAGAGGAGAAGTTGCTTATGCTCTTGAGCTCCCTGAAAAACTCAAGGTCCATGATGTTTTCCATATCTCTCAACTCAAGAAGTGCTTCAAGGATCCCGGCAGGACCGTGGACCATGAGCTCATCAATCTCCAAGAAGATCTGTCTTATCAAGAACACCCCACAAAAATCCTAGAAGTCGCAGAAAGAAAGACTCGCAACAAGTCTATAAAGTTCTGCAAGGTGCAGTGGTCGCACCATTCCGTTGATGAAGCCACTTGGGAACGCGAGGATGAGCTCTGTGCCAAGTATCCTACCCTCTTCATGTATTCTTCTTCTTCCTAGAATCTCGGGGCGAGATTCCTGTTTAGTGGGGGAGAGTTGTAGCATCCCATCTGTTTAACATCTGTAATGCTACATGGTCTAATAATAAAATGCTACTTCCTACATAGAATTGTTGCATCATAATTATATCATGCTCATGCCATCATGCCACCTTGCATTTGAGCATCATATAAAACCCCTTTTCTTTTGGATCTTGTCTCATATGCATTTATCAATTGTATTTGGTTCTTAATAAATTGTATTTGGTTCTTGCTAAATGCTTGATGCCCAAGTTGAGTTGGGGGCATATCTTTTATTTAACTCCACCACCTCTCTTTGTCACCACCCCATAAACTCTATGTGAGCTTTGCATTTAATTGGGTTTACCTCTAGCTCATGGGGGTTGGGATGGATCTACTTCTAATTCCACATGCTCCCATATATGCATCATGTTGTTTTCACAATGTTGATATGTGGAGAGCCACATGGCCACCTTTGCATGTTATGTGAGTATTTTTTTTTCCTTGTCTAGCTTCCATATGGTTTGGTTTGGAGCATTTGATCATGTATGAATATAATTGTGGCTATATACTTACCTAGTGGAACATACACACTAGCATGCCCACATTATATTCAAATATGAGCATTTTCATCTGTTCTACTTGGGACACCACTCTTGTTCTTTTGGCTTGGTCTTAACCCCATATTTTGAAGCATGTGCTAAATATATGCCATGTTCTTTTACCATTGTTTTCACCATAGTAAATAATGCATTTATTATACATGCATGGGCCATGCAAGATCATCTCCTTTTCTTTTTCTTTGGTTTTTATTAGGTTTTGAGTGGGGCATGGGCATTTTTCCCCATGATCCAACTAAGTGTCTCTCCCTTTCTTCTTCTATTTTGGAACCATCCCCTAACCTCACTTCCACCACCAACTTAATGCATGCATGGATGGGATCTTGCTTGTACTATACAAAAGAAACCCTACATCTTCCTCTTACTCTTTTCTTATCCTTGTTTTGGTTCTACTCCATTCTATCCCATCTAGCTTGTGCTTTTGTTTTACACTTCTTTTTCCCTACCTTTGTCTCATACCATATCAAACCCTACTCCTCCACCTCCTCATCACCCCATGCTTGATCTAGGGAGGGCATTTCAAAAAACCCTAACTTTAACCCTTACTCCTAGCCTCGGCTAAACCTAACCCCTACCCTTGCCGAGCCTCCCAAGCCAACCCTCATCTAAACCCTAGCCGAGCCTCACCTCCCCTCTTTGCTTTTCTCTCTTTCCAACAAGCAAGCCCACCCGAGCCACCTTGCCTCACTGCCATCTGGCCCCAGCTGGAGAACCTCCCGGGTTCCCCTCGAGCCCCAGGTCCACCGGCCGAGAGAGAAAGGGTGGAGAAAAAGGTGATCACCACCTTTTTACACCGAGCCACCCCATGTGCCCCTCATCCCTCGTTCTTATCTACCCTCCCTTGCCTGGTTGCACACCAGATCCACAAGGCCCTGCCCATCTACTCTTCCTTCCCCACCTGCCGCTGCTTTCTCCCCTCCTCCATCTACCGCACCGTCGGCATTGCTCCACCACCACCATAGCTGAAGGCGGGCGTGGCGTTGAGGCATTGGGGAAGACCGAGGAGACCCTCTGGACCGTCCCCGTACACAGCAGCGAGGAGGAGGCGGCCGGTACCTGTTGCACGTTGTCGAGCCCGACGCAAACCCTAGCTCGCCGTCCTCCAGCATCGCCGTCGCTCTCCTGCGTACCAAGCCGATCCAACGCCACCGAGAGCCCCACGGTGAGCCACTAACCCCCCTAGATATGCCCCTGTTCCTCTTGGCTTCCTGGTCGCGTTAATCTTTCCATCGAACGACCTTTGTGCACGGCGGCCGCCGTTACTTCTCCGTCGTCGCAACGCAGTAGGGCCTTCTAGTCGCATAGCTGGTACCCAACACCAACCCCTGCTAGCCCCAGCGGTAGCCGCCACCGCGCGCGCGCGCCGCGTCGTGAGTTCGATCCCTCGCCGCGCCGCGCTCTGTCTGTCAGATTCGTCAGAAATTTGACGAGAAGAGAAACAGTACCCGCGAGCCTTTTTGCGAATACCCCCTGGCTTTTTGTTTCACTCAAACCCGCGCTCCACCTGGCCCCACCTGTCTGCTTCTATGTACAATTACAGAAAAGTACCCGGTGCTTTTAACCCTCTACCCACACTCCAGACAAGGCCCACATGTCATATGTTGTGGCTGTTTTACAAAAAGGCACCCGATAAAACCTTGTCCTCAACCCGCGCTCCCCAGCTCCCCCACGTGGCAGGCCCCCGCTGGCGCGCCCGCGTGTGGCCCCGTGGCAGCCGTGGCCCTGCTTGTCAGCTGCTGTGGTTGACTGAACGAGCGGAAAGAAAATTATGCCGCGCGTTGTTTGTGCCAGCTCAGTGCAGGCCCCACCTGTCTGTGTCTGTGGCCAGCTGCCTCTATGTGCAAAAAGTCTGAGATCTTTTCTGTTTAATAAAAATGTTTTCCAGAAATGTTTAATATGATTTTCAATCCAGAAAATAATAACTTTTAATTGACAATTCCAAATAATACAAATGATATATATTTTTGGATCAGAAAAATGTGAGGATTTCAAATCTGCCATTCAAAATAATGTTTGGCTATTTTAAATTTTCGAAATTGTTTAATTGCATTAAAATGCCTTTTTCTTAATTAATTAATAAATTTAAATCTATAATTCCAAATTTGACGAATAATATGTCTAAATCGATCAGCGCGATGAGCCCGTTCTAACTATGCATTCCATGATATGAATTGAAGCATGCATCATGTCATTATTAAAAATCAAAACTGTTTATGGCAATAAAACTTGACCAAATAATTAATAAAATGATTTATTCTTGTCCCCACACCTCACCCTTGCCATGCTACATTATTGCCATGTAATTGGTGCATCATTTATCATGGCATGCTGGTTTGCTTGTCGCATCTTATTATATGCTTGTGCATTTTATTGATGTTGGCCCTTGTTTGTTTGGTTCTTCTTTCGAATAGACGCCAAGTAGGAGAAATATCACGAATCCCAGGAGTACTACCCAGATCCACCTCTCGCTTCAACTGAGCTGCCAGGCAAGCACTTCCACATGCTTGCATACATATAGTACCTATTGCTTCCTTCTTATTCTTACATCATTGAGTCACGATTGCATTAAATTGAATCCCAAGTACTACATAGCCTTTACTTTTAAACCCCACCGAGCTTGTTCCTCCATCCCATGAACCACTACTACAGGAGTTGTTTGAGCCCTGCGAGTCGTAGAACAACATGTGTAGGGTATGTGAGTGTCTGATGGATAACGAGGTACCTAAACAACTTAACCTGAGTAGTAATGGGATAACTCATGAAAGCGGCACCGGTGGGCAATATCTGCTATTTGGTTTTTCATGCTCACTTGTGTCCTGTAGGACCCCGAGTACTTGATTCTTGTTCCTTGACTATTCGCACTATCCACATCCGGGAGGCCTTATGAACCCCCTGAGCCAGAGCTTGATTCGTTTCTATTTCATTGGCCATAAGTAGTTTAGGGCTTTATTACTATCCTGTACATATGCCATGCTTTACTGTTTTATTTAAGATTGTGTGTGGAGCACCTGTACTGTTTTGGAACGTGCCACGTTTTCGCGGTATCGACAAGCCCAGTCACACTTTTGGGTTCCCAGTCGTTTACAACCGTCGTCACAAACCCTGGGTCCGTTTCGGAGCCGGCCAACTTTGTTGCGGGTAGCTTAGTAGGGTGCCCCCCTAAAATGTTTAATGAATCATGTGATCGCTTTGTCGTGAATGCCTCGTTGGGTTTTGAGTTGGTTTTTCCGAGGTTGATCGAGTGTGTGTCCTGCAGGGTAAATCTTTCTGAAAGCCGTGTCCGCGGTTATGGATGACTTGGAGTACAGTTTCTCGATCATAGACAAGTATAACTAAAGTACCGCTTTTAATTGACTAAATACCTGACTAGTAAATAGTGCAATACTCATGGAATGGTTAATAAAACTGCCAACTGATGGGTTGTTCGTCCGCTTTCTCGTTGGTAAGCGAGAAGGAGGATGGATCTGTTATTTTATACTGTATAACTGTTGGTCCTAATTAACGGACATCCGTCTATCATTGGTTAGGCAGATGGTTAGCGAATATCTATAGACTTGTTAGTTATTATCTTTTGCTGCAATTGCGTCACCCCAGGTTATGTCCCCTTTAGAGGCATAAAGACTTGCTGAGTACCCCTAGGGTCTCACACGATAAATTGTTTGATTCAGATGAACAGGAGTATTCGCAAGATGGATACTGGGTGTAGGAGACAGATGATGTACACATATCATCAAAACCCAAAATCATGGGGGTATGAGTATCGCAAGCGGAAGCAAAAACAACATGTTTGCAAACAAACCATATAAAAGAGCAAGTGGTCCTTATGTTTGTTGCAACAACAATACAAGAGACTTGGAAGCTCTCGTGACAATACATGCTCAAATAGCATTATGGTTGCACACAAAACATCAGAAAGAGAAATTGTTCAACATTTTTGTGGCAACACACAAAGCATCAATATTCAATGGCAACGAAACTTGATTGTCACAAGGTGAAAGAATACCATTAACATGCTTGCAAGCGAACCATAGGAAAGAGCAATTGTTCAACATGAAAGATGCAAAGCATGCAAAAGGTATCAGAGCTGGGTTCGATCTTGAACTCACTTGGGGGATGCTCTCTAGAGCTCTTTTTGTCAACTCGTGCTCAACCGAGGTTGACATTCTTGTGCGGGTACCTACACACATCAAACAAAAAAAGGAAGAACATGTGTGCATCGTAGAGAAACACATCATCCATCATGACATATCTCTTCTTGTGCACGTCACCATGAGTGTCAATCAAGTATGAAATAGATGCATGGTGAGTATGCAAGTGGGGAACATGCTTATCATGGCATTTACCAAAACCTCCAAAATTTGAGAAAGCTATGGGGTCCAACTCAATATAAACCATATTAGTATTATTGTTGCAAGCAAAACAAGTGAAGGAGCCATCATCCATATTGCAAGCAATGGGAGAAATTGTAAAACACTCTTGACAAAGCATTATCCGAGGGGTACCATTGGTAACATCATTGCAAGCAAAACATTGGAAAGAGCAATTGTTCAACAAAGTGCAAGCAATGATATCATCAACGTAATGTTTAAAGTATGGCATGTCTATGGTAACATCATCACAATCAAATAATTTCACATGCTCCACATTATGCAAAGGCAAAGAATCACATGGAAATATCAATGAAGCATATGTGATATCACAAATATCATCCATCGCATGTCAATCGTCACAAATCATCATGTCCACTAGTGGGATCATGGCATCATCAACACCCGTATTCTTACCTTGTTCATACCTCACATATGATGTGGGTGTTGTTGTAGCATTGGCCTCCATGTGGGCGACTTCTTCATCATGTATGAGGATGGCATCATCTTCATCCACCATGTACATCTTGTTGGTTGGAGGCATCATCATCTCCAAGCTTGGCTCTTCTTGATCCATGGAACCTAGCACAACATGAGGAAACACACTAGAGGTAGAGGGTAAGTCGTTAGAAATCAAAGTGGTCTCACATGATCTATCAACTACCACTCTCAACTCACTCGGTGTATCACTCATGCCCTCAAAGTGGAAGCACTCAATCTCACATATGGTGGAGTCACTCATCTCACTTTTGTTTT
This sequence comes from Avena eriantha, assembly GCA_910589775.1. Taxonomy (NCBI): domain Eukaryota; kingdom Viridiplantae; phylum Streptophyta; class Magnoliopsida; order Poales; family Poaceae; genus Avena; species Avena eriantha. Next base: position 176,277,451 of record OU342740.1, on the reverse strand, counting down.
CACTCAAGTGGGCTAAGTGGCTCTCATACTCACATGGGATTTGTACCACATAATCACTCAAGCATGTAGGGGTAGGCTCAGTTTTCTCAACCCCATGCGCCTCCTTGGGTGAAGGGAAAATCCCATGCTCACCATTCTTGACCTTGTCGTCGGCGTCTTGCACCTTGGCTTGTGTAGTCCTCTTGACATACTCGTCCAACTTAGCGAAGTAGACGTCTTCATCTTCCTCATCCATGAAGTTGCATGAGTCACCTAGGACGTCAAGGTTGGGCGTTGAAGCTTGATGGCGTATAGGAGAGCTTGCTCTTGGTGCCATTTTGGTGGTGGCACGAGTAGTGGAAGGTGCCTTTTGATGGTGTCGACGGAGGTCATTGGCGTGCCTTGCCAAAGGTTGATGTAGATGGCGCACTTGGTCATCCACATGATGCTCGCGACGATGCTCCTTGTCCTTGGCACTCTTCTCTTTATGGTGGTGCGTTCTTGAGCTTGGTTGAGCATTATGGATGGTGCTCAACATATATTCTCCGTCTTCATGGCGAAGAAGCCTTGAACGACGTCTTGTATACTCTTGATGTTGGCAATGATCTCTAGAGGATGTATGTTGATGAAGATTCTTGCTTCGTGGCGCCTCTTTTGGAAGATGATGTTGGTGCGCCACTCTTCTTGTAGGCGGTGGCACTTGTTGCCTTGGAGGTTGTTGCACTTGATTCCTTCGAGGCTGTGGTGCTTGGCGCCTTGGAGATGGTGGTGCTTGGTGCCTTGGAGATGGTTGCGCTTGACGGCTTGGAGGTGATGGCGCTCGTCGCCTTGGAGATGGTGGCGCATGGTGCCATGTTGGTGTCCACGCTTGACGCCTTGGAGGTGGATCATCAAAGTAGGTGGTGCCCTTTGGTGTGGCATGCTTGGCCTTGAAGGTCATGGTTTCTTGATGATGCGTCTCTGCTAGCTTGGCGTAGTAGTCCTGCATCTCCAAGAGGTGGAGGTATTCTTCATGGCTCATGGAAGAGCCCTCGAAGTGGGTGAAGCTCGCCATGTCCTCCATGCTTGGTGAGGCGTCATCGTTGTAGCACTCGAAGTCGTCCATGCTTGGGGAGTCGTTGTTGATGTAGAACTCCATATCACCCAAGCATGTGGAGCCATTGTCGGTGTAGTGCTCCATGCATGAGGAGCCATTTTTGATGTAGAGCTCCAATTCCTCCATGCTTGAGGAGCCATAGTTGATGACATGCTCCATGTCTTCCATGCATGTGAAGCCGTCATAGGTGCAATGCTCCGGGTCCTCAAAGCATGCGGAGCTGTTGTCGGTGTAGTGCTGCATCATGTCCTTTATACTTGTGGAGTCGTAGTCGTGGTGGCTCATCATGGATTCTTCATAGATATCATCCTCGATTCCGGAGTCCCTAGACATGATTCACGAGACCAAGTGGTGTATATGGAAGTGGTAGGGGGTTAGGGATGCAACGCCAAACCTTTCTTTACCTTGGAAGATAGTATCGTGCAAGTGGTAACACTTGAGAGCAATCAAAACCAAGCAAAGTGAAGTCCACGTGGAACACCAAAACCAACTAACCACTAAAAACACACACACAAAGCTTATGGTGGATAGCTATGGAAGGTGGCGTGTCTAAGAACAATCCGAAATCAAGATATTGTAATGGCAAGAAAAGAACCATGATGATCACAAAGCAAACTAGTCAATCCACAAGATAGAAATTATGTACAAGGAAACACACACGGTGGGATAAACGGGACTTGTGCGATGGAGAAAGTGAGCTAAGAACCAAATGATTACCTAGCGAAGACTATAAGCTCGTGTCGCACAAGTGCAAGGAGAGACGCTAGTTCGATTGCAATAAATTGGTGGGCTACAAGATATGCACAAAAGTACCACCTATTTGATATTCATCGAGCTTGCGCTTCCTTTTCTATGAGGGACTTGTTTCTTTCTTTCTTTTTTCTTTTTTTACTGTCTTTTTCTTTCTTTTCTTTCTTTTTCACTTGCCTTTTTCTTGTGCCAACAACTATACAAGATAACTATATGAGATAGCGGAATTCTACAAGGTATCAAATGTGCATAGCCCAAGCAATCATAGGAGGAACTAGTCTCAATAGGTGTTTGTTGAACTCAAACATAGTGTAGCTCACAAGGTAAAGCAAGTGGGGAGAAGTCGCGGAATTTTTTATACCTTTCGTCGCCGATCTTCACCCTTTAGTGGTGGATTCCACCTTGCTCACGGAATTTGGATAGAGTAGATAGCATGAACCACTTAGACGATGATGTAGAGATCCTTCTCCTCTTCGAAACGAGCTAAAGAACACCAAAATCCGAGTTCGTATGCAAAAGTTATGCTCAAAACGGTGAGAAGCTGAAATCTACGAATTCTGCTATTTTTTTCTCTGTACCGGGCGGTAGTAGCGGGTTTCTGAGCGGTAGTACCGGTCTTCGGGGGGGCGGTAGTACCATTTAGGTACCAGGGATGTGCGGCAGTACGGGGTTTTGACCCCGGTAGTACCGGATGTCGCATAAACACCCAGTTTTGACGCGTTTTCGCGATTTTTGGGCGATTTGGGTGGAAAATCTTCAAGAAAAACACCAAATCAGAGGGGCAAATGATGGAATTAGGCCATGGAAACACAGGGGAAGGTAGATCAACAAGTTTTGCAAGTAATCTATGGATCAAAACCTACCAAAACGCACTCAAATCACAGATCGATCCAAAACACGAATTGGGGCTATTTTTGGTTGAAATTTTCGAATTTATGGGGAATAGACCAAATCGATGAGGAATCCATGGCAACCAAAAGCTGCTGATACAAGATGTTATGGGGTAACCCCGTGGGTGGCCCGATCTTCACGGATCTCGTGGTCAAATCGATGGGAAAACGAGGGGAAAGGGAGAAGGTAGCGGAAGCAGACACACACCTCGCGAAGAACACGATGAACACACGCAGAACTCACACGATACAAGGACGATTGCTATCATCGGTGGCCACCGGTCCGATAGAATCCTCGCAAGAAAAGATCGGTCAACGTGCTCCCTCGATCCCACACGGAGAGAGAAGAACACCTTGGAGAGGGTCTTGACGTCTTGGCAAAGGGACACCGATGCCAAGGCCTTGTACAACGAGGGAGGCGCGATGCAAAGTCCGACGAGGTGGTGACGATAGTCGATCCCCTTTGGTAGAAGGGGATGAGGCAAAACTAGAGATGCCACAAAGGGGGTTGTCTTTAGTCTATCATCTATGCCTAGGGTTTACAATAGAGGTGGGGGCTATATATAGGCCAGCCACAAGTTCAGGGGTAGTTTAGGCAACTAAAGTATCAAAAGGGTGCGTTACAAGGCCAAAGGGCCGAGCCGGAGCGCGCATGCCCTAGGGTGTCCGGTAATACCGGTCGATTGAGCGGTAGTACCGGTCAGACGCGGTAGTACCGCTGGAAGGGCACAGTAGTACCGGAGCGGGCAGAAGCTTTGGCATGAGTCTTCAGGTGCGCGCGGTAGTACCGCTTGCTGAGTGCGGTAGTACCAGTGGGATCTGGGGCTTCGGGTCCATCTCTCTGTCCGGGGCAGTAGTACGCTGCCCATGAGCGGTAGTACCGCTTCCAGGGGCCGGTAGTTGTCACATCCCGAATTTTAGATTTGGCACTGCATAAATACATGTCATTGCATCATGAGCATCTTTGCAAAAAGTTTCAATTTTAAAGTTTTTGCCAAAACACCTCCTCTTTGCTAGCTCCTCCTTTTTGCAATCTTACTAGGGCTTTTGCCTTGCATCTGCAAGGATGACCCCTTTTGGGCATTCCAGATGAATGATTGCGTAGAGCTCGTCTCTACGAACCCGTAGAATTTTGTTTCACTCAATTCGGAACTGCAGATCAAAAGTTAGGTCGATTTTGGTTTTCGCTGAATTTTTAGTTTCAGATAAAACAGTACAGTCAGTTCAGGTTCAGTTAGCAGACAGAGCAAAAAAAAAAATCGGCGCAGCCACCGCGGCAGCCAAGCCGGCCCAGCCGCGATGGCCCGCCCGGGGCCCAATACCGCCCGCCGTACGCCACCGCACTCGCGGCGCGTAACAACCCGCCGCCGCCTCGCGCAGTGCCGCCAACAGGTGGGCCCCACCTGTCAGCGCGCCGCCCGCCACCGGCCGGGTCCGACACGGACGCCAACCGACCCGTCGCCGGACTCCCGTTTTCCGTGGGATTCGCTCCGCCCCGCGACCTCTCTCCGCCACCCCCTTTATCCCACGACTCCCTCGTCGAAACCCCCTCGAAAACCCTACCAAAGCCGCCGCTAAGCCCCGGCAATTGCTCGTCGGAGTTGGACCGCCGCCGCCGCTCCGTCTGCTGCCGCCGCCGCAGGAGCTCGCCGCCGGCCGCGCCGACCATGCCCCCGCAACCGTCACCCCCGGCCGCACCCCGCCGTCCCCTCGCCGACCCGTCGCCGCCACTGACAGCCGCCGCCGCCGCCAGGTAAGCCGCCGCCGCAGACTGTTCCCGGCCGTCGATCTGGCCGCGAACGGCCCAGATCACCCCTTTGACCGCGGGCTGACCGCTGACCGGTCAACCGCCGGTCGACTGGGACCCGCCCATCAGCGGGGAATATTCGCCGGAATATTCCCGGAATATTCCTCCGGTTTTAGCAGTTTTTATTAAAAAGGCAGAAACTTGGTTTAACTTCAAAAATTCATAGGAAAAGATCTACATGGCCAAAAATTGCAAATAAGGTATCGTTAGATTCACAAAATTGTGTAGAGTTTTATTCTGCAATAATATCCCAGGTTTACTGTATATATTATCCTGAGATATTAAAAAGTTATAAAGTAGTACTTAATTCACAAAAAAAGATCTGTAAATCTTTTTGACGTAATTCCTTTTGGTCTAGGCTCTATTTGGAGCTATCTATCCAGTAGTATTTTTTTGTCAAACTTGAACTGCACTGTTTATAGCTTTGGTTCAATGTTTTGACTAAAGATCTGTTAACTAGTCCTCTTTTATGCATAAATTGGTTTCTTTGCATTAAAGGTTTTCTCATGCATCATCCAGTAGTAGAATTGATCAGAGAACTTGACCAAGCTACTGTAGCTTTGTTAAAGTGCCTTGCATGCATTGTGTTGCATTTATTTGAGTTCCTATGTGTGGTTTGTTTATTGGATGATTTGCTTCGTGTAGATTGTGAGGATTGTAACCCGTGTGACTGTCCGGATTGTGCTTTTGACTCCGGCAACTACCAAGGCAAGTGGAGCTTCATAAATGTCCTACTTACTTTCTATATGCATTGTAGCTTGTTTTGTTTTACAAGTATTATCTATTGCTAGGCTATATCCCATTATGCCATAGTCTATCTCGTTAGGCGAGCCGTCGCAAGTAGCTGTGCTTATGTAGACGAGGGTGGGATACACCATGGCAAAGCTTGTTTTTGAAAGAACGTGTTTTGAAAGTGAAAACAACTTAAGTAACGAACTTTCTGGGTGGATTGGTAATTGCTTGGTTCGTGAATGCCGGGCCCATGTCTATGGTTTACCCGAGTAGTTCATTTGTGGATGGCCACCTAGGTTTCTGAGAAATGATTAGTGTCTTGATTTGGTAGCTTCCGTGTGCAACCATATGCCAGTGAGTTATGGGTGGCTGGATGGACTTAGTAGGTTGTGGCGACCCGAGCTCTTCGTATCCAGAGATGTAGTGAATGTGATAGGTTGGTACAGTGCGTGGATGGGCTTGGGGAGCTACTTCCCGAATTGTCTCTTCTTGGACTTCTCCCTATCATGACTCAATATGAGTGTCGTGGTACGAGCGGGTCAACCAAGTCATATGGGTAAAGTGTGCAACCCCTGCAGGGTGTAAAACTAAGTGCTTAGCCGTGTCCCCGGTAATGGACGTTTGAGTTGCTGAATTGTGGGTGCTATGACATGTTCTCATTCATTCCAACTTGTAATTGCTAAAACTTGTGGTTGAAACTTAATTGGGTTGTTTGTTGAAGATTAAATGATTTATAAATGTTAGGATAAAGTATTTTGCTGCTGCAACTAAGCCTGGACCCCACAAGCCAGATATGCATATAGCTATTAGCTTTGTTGTTCCTCTCATTGTTCCACTTGCCAGTGCATTCCAAGTGCTGACCCTTCGGGGCTTTTACGTTTCATGTTGCAGGTTATTCTTCCGGTTATTCTGAGTAGTAGTGTTGGTTGCTACCCTCCACTCAACATTTTGTTCGCCTGTGGCGTCTAATGGAGACTGGAGCTACTTTATTGATGCTATTTATCTGCTACTTGCTTATTTGTGCGAGCATTATGCTTTGCAAACTTTGTAATAAATACAATATTCTGGATCATACCGCTATAATAATGATGCACTGTTAATTCTTTGATGTCTATCGATACTATGTATGCCAATGAATCAATCCAGGGATTGGCGTGATACATAGAGGTGCAATCCTTGCGGGTTGTACCGTTTCAGATGGTATCAGAGCCGTGTGTTGACTGTAGGATCGTGACCTAGGATTGGAATAGGAAGCCTTATGTTTACTTAAGCCTATTTTAAATTCTGTCTTTATTCTTATGCCATTCACTCTAGTAAATTCTTTGCCTTTGCTGTTCTCACTTTTTCCTCTTTACAATTGATAGATGGGAGATGCCACCAGAGTTGAGTATGTTGGGTTCCAATCACCAAGGCCCTTTGCAAGACAGTTGGCGGAGCTTTGCCAGACACTGGGCATGCTAATGCCGATGTTCAAAGGGAGAAGGATGAACACCTATGTGCCTAGAGATCGCGTGTGGGAGATCACCGCGATTGTTCTTGCAGACCCCACCGTGTCTGGTATTTAGAACCTGAACCTCACCAAGAAGTACCTTACCTGGGAGCAAGGAGTGGAGTCGGCCATGCACGAGACCTTGTCACGCCTGTGCTATCTCCACCGACACCGACTACCAACAGGTTCACCCTTCCTTGCATTTGGAGGTCGGAATGAGCAAGGGCTTGTGATGGTTACCACAGGTGATCGGAACAACATGCCACTCCAAGTGAAGCAGTTAGAAGACATGGAGATCAAAGCTTGGGAGAGGGAAGAGAAGTTGATGCAGCAAAAAGAGGAGTTGGATTATTTTCAGGGCACTGTGCATCTGCAAGGGTATGAGATGGAAACCTTGCACACTGCTGTGAATACAATGGAGCAAGCCCTCATTGGAAGAGATGCCACGATTGTAGCGCTGAACCAAACCATTGTGCAAAGGAATCAAGTTGTGGCTGAACGTGATCAAACCATTGTGGACATGGCTGCCCAGATTGCTGCCCTTCAAGCACAGCAGGATCCTCCACCAAACAATGGTAACGGTGATGATGGGAACGATGGTGATGATGATAGTGATCACGATGATGATGTGGACAATGGTGGAGGAGGTAACAATGATGATGGGGGAGGCAGTGATGATGGAGGAAGTGATGACGATGATGGAGGAGATGCAGCGGACGCTTTTGTTGAAGGAAGTAATGAAGAGGACCCCGAAAAGGTGGAATTCGAGGACTCAAGTGAAGAATATTCCAGAGAGGTGTACATACCACCACCTTGGCATGCACGAGGATCGAAGCGTCAACGCATGGACTCCAGAACCTACTGCAACCTATTCATCAAATAGCTAGTGATGGTCCTCCAAAACTAGTCTTCCTTAGGGATATTTGTTAGTCTTAGACATCGATCAATGTAAACTTCTGCAATATTAGCTTATTGTGGTTAGATTGCTCAGTTAAGTACCTTGAAGTTCCAGGAATTTTTCATGAGATTTATTAAATGATTTTTGAACAAATTTGGGTAAATTTCGTGTTTTTACTGCTACAGTTTTCTGCCTGACCAGTTGTACCGCGCGATTTTTAATTCCTTACTGGTAACTCGGTTTGCGCTCATGTTTTAGGATCTGGAGCGTAATTACCTGTAGAAGCTGAAAAAAAATTGGCTAAAATTCCTGATGAGTTTAAGGTGCCCAGAAAAATTCGTGAACAGGACAGAACTGTTCTGCCAGATTTTCTGGTTTTGCTTATTTTGCTGTTTTACTTTGCCAAACGCTGTTACCAGCGTTTCTAAACTATTTTGTAGCTATATACTGTTAATGAAAACCTGGAACAATGTTTGTGTGTGTGTTTGATCATGTGGTGATTGCTTATGATTGTTGTGGCTTGAGCTTGTTTCATGGGTAGAGGGCTATTGCTTATCTGTAGTTGTTCTTTCTAATCTTACCTGTGCTGAACCGCAGATGTCACGCCGTCGACCAGATGAGATGGCTCAGCTCATGGCTGCTCAAGCGCAGCTGACCCAAGTGATGACGCAGTTCATGGCAACTTAGAACAACAACAACAACAATAACAACAACAACAACAACAACAACAACAACAATAATAACAACAACAACAACGGGAACAATCAGCCGCAGGGGGATGCTCTCACTAGGTTCTTGAGGCTGAGGCCAGCTAAGTTCTCCTCTGCACCTGAGCCCATGATTGCTCTCGACTGGCTTCGTTCTGTGAACAAGGACCTGGTGACCATTGGTTGCACTAATGCTGAGAAGGTGAGGTTTGCTGCTCACCTGCTGGCGGGATCAGCTGCCTCATGGTGGGATGCTTTCCAGATTACCCACCCGCTGGACACAGTTACCTGGGCTATGTTTGAGGAAGGATTCAGGATGAACCACGTATCTGTCGGGACCATGAGCCTGAAGAGGAAGGAGTTCCGCAACCTGCGCCAGACCAACCGCACTATGGCGGATTACATAGAGGAATTCAACAATCTCTCTCGCTGTGCCCCTGAGGATGTGGACACTGATCCCAAGAGGAGGGAGAGGTTTCTGGATGGTCTCGATGATGAGCTCTCACTTCAGCTATCTGTGGTTTATTGTCCGACTTTTCAGGAACTGATGGACAAGGCTAGAATTCTGGAGGGGAAACAGCAGCAGGTGGAAAGACATAAGAGGAAGAGCAGCCATCACTCATCAGGATCACACCACAGTCCTCGCACCTCTTATGATGGACACTCTGGATACTCTAAGCATGGCAGAGATGACCGTAACCACCGTGGAAGTAGTGGACATCGCCACGAGGGTCATAGGAGTGACAATCGCCACCATGGAGGAAATGGTCACCACCATATGGCCACCACCACAATGGCCACAGGAGCTACAACAACAACTCTGGAAGGAACAATGGACACAACCGCTCTGGCAGGAGGGATCTCAGTGAAGTGGAATGCTTCAAGTGCAAGAAGATGGGGCACGAGAAAGCGACGGTTAACCATGTGAAGAGGATTGAAGCAGGAAGCAAGCCTAATGCAAACCAGAAAGCGAGGATTGAAGCAGGAAGCAAGCCTAATGCAAACCAGAAAGCGACAGTCAACCATGTGAACGTCGAGGAGATTCAGAATGAACCAGAGCTAGTGGTTGGTAAGTTTCCAATCAATACCCACATCACATTTGTTCTTTTCGATACTGGTGCATCGCATACATTCATATCAAGGGCATTTGTGGATAAGTATAAGCTACCTACCGAGGCTCTTAGAGGATCAATTAGAGTAAGTTCCCCTGGGGAGAGATGATAGCTAGCGCAGCATGTCGAGGATTGACACTAGAAATTGGTGCTTATGCATTTCCTGCACACCCGGTTATACTAGAATCCCAGGGTCTAGATGTCATATTGGGCATGGATTGGATGTCGGAACATCAGGGTCAGATAGATTGTACTCAACGAGAAATATCACTCACCACACCAAAGGGAGTAAGGATTAGGTCTAAGTCGCCTGTCAGTATTGGAGTGTCGAGTTGAATTCTCTTAAGGGGTTAGCCTAGAGGATGTGGTCGTAGTAAAGGAGTATCCCGATGTGTTTCTAGATGAGCTGCCAGGGATGCCACCTGACAGGGACATGGAGTTTCTTATTGACTTGATGCCGGGAACAGGACCGATAGCAAAGAGGCCATATAAGATGGATGTGGAGGAACTAAAGGAGTTAAAGAAGCAACTTAGGGAGCAATTGGACAAGGGGTTTATTCAGCCCATTTCATCATCTTGGGGCGCGCCTGTTCTATTCATGGAGAAGAAGGACAGTAGTAAGAGATTGGTGGTTGACTACCGCTCACTTAATGAAGTAACTATCAAGGATAAATACCCATTGCCCAATATAAATGATTTGTTCGATTAGTTGGAAGGAGCAAAGGTGTTTTCCAAGATTGATTTAAGGTCGGGGTATTTCCAATTGAAGATCCGTGAGGAAGACGTACCCAAGACCGTCTTCACCACTAGGTATGGGTTATATGAGTATACAGTTATATCTTTTGGACTAACAAATGCCCCGGCATATTTTATGACCATGATGAACAAGGTATTCATGGAGTACTTGGATAAATTAGTGGTGGTATTCATTGATGACATATTGATATACTCCAAGGATGATGCTGAACATGAGAAACACCTGCGACTAATTATGGAAAAGCTGAGGGAGCATAAATTGTATGCCAAGTTTAGCAAGTGTGAATTCTGGTTGAACACTGTTGGGTTTCTTGGACACGTGGTGTCAGGTGAAGGAGTCGCAGTTGATCCAAGCAAGGTGGTGTCAGTTACAGCATGGGAGTCACCCAAGAATGTGGGAGATATTAGGAGCTTCTTGGGACTTGCTGGATATTACAGGAGGTTTATAGACAACTTCTCCAAGATTGCAAAGCCAATGACTGAACTACTGAAGAAGGAGAAGAAGTTTGAATGGACCAAGGAGTGCGAAGCTAGTTTCTAGGACCTGAAGCAACGCCTAGTGACCGCACCTATCATGTGTTTGCCAGATATTCAGAAGGATTTCCAAGTGTATTGTGATGCCTCTCGTCAAGGACTGGGTAGTGTACTGATGCAGGATGGGAGAGTGGTATCCTATGCCTCGCGCCAACTCAAACACCACGAGAAGAATTACCCCACGCATGACTTGGAATTAGCGTCAGTTGTGCACGCGCTCAAGGTATGGAGGCACTACCTGATGGGTAAGCATTGTGATGTGTTTACGGATCACAAGAGTCTGAAATACATATTCACTCAGAAGGAGCTGAATATGAGGCAGAGGAGATGGCTGGAGCTCATAAAGGATTATGACATGAGTTTGCAATATCACCCAGGGATGGCCAATGTTGTAGTGGATGCGCGGAGTCGCAAGGTTTATGCTAATGGCCTGACAGTGGGAGAGTTACCCAAGGATTTGTGTGAACAACTCAAGGACCTCAGGTTGGAAGTAGTATCCGAGGGATACTTGGCAACAATGGAAGTTAAGCCAACGCTTCTAGATGAGATTGGAGAAGCTCAAAAGAAGGATAGTGACCTGGAGGAGATAAGAGGAAACATACCCAAGGGCAAGGCTGAAAATTTTCGTGAGGATGATCAAGGGACACTATGGTACAAGGATCGCTTATGTGTGCCCAACGATCCGGAGATTAGGAAGTTGATATTTCAGTAAGCTCATAACTCGTTGTACTCTATACATCCAGGCAACACAAAGATGTACATGGATTTGAAGGAAAGGTTTTGGTGGGTTAACATGAAGCGAGAGATTGTAGAATATATTGGCCTATGTGATGTCTGTAGTAGAGTGAAGGCCGAGCACCAAAAGCCAGCAGGGTTACTACAGCCATTACCGATACCTGAATGGAAGTGGGATAGAGTTGGAATGGACTTCATCACAGGATTACCTAGGACAAAGTCAGGATATGATTCTATTTGGGTAGGGTAGATCATTTGACCAAGGTTGCTCACTTTATACCCGTGAAGACCACTTATACTAGTGCTAAGTTAGCCAAGATCTACATGAACAGAGTTGTGTGCCTGCATGGAGTTCCTAAGAGCATTGTGTTAGATAGAGGCACCCAATTTACTTCTCACTTTTGGCGCCAGCTACATGAGTCGTTGGGAACAAAGTTGGAGTTTAGCACAGCTTTCCACCCCCAGACGGATGGTCAGACCGAGAGGGTGAATCAGATTTTGGAGGATATGTTGAGAGCCTGTGCTTTGGCTCATGGCGCTAGTTGGGATGAAAATTTACCTTATGCTGAGCTCTCCTACAACAACAGCTACCAATCCAGCATCAAGACGTCACTGTTTGATGTACTATATGGTAAGAGGTGCAGACCACCATTGTTATGGGATGGTGTAGGTGAACATCAACTGTTTGGACCGGATTTGATCAAGGATGCTGAAGAGAAGGTTAGTTTGGTTTGGGACAGGCTGAAGGTGGCACAATCGAGACAGGAGAGCTATGCTGATTCTAAGCGCAAGGAAGTGGCGTATGAGGTTGGAGATCGAGCATATCTCAGAGTTTCGCCACTACGTGGAATTAAGAGGTTTGGAATTAAGGGCAAGTTGGCACCTCGGTTTATAGGGCCCTACAAGATCCTAGCACGCAAAGGAGAGGTTGCGTACCAGCTGGAGATGCCAAAGGTTCTATCCGCTGTTCACGACGTATTCCATGTGTCTCAGCTGAAGAAATGCCACCCGGAGATGGTGTATACACCATTGAGAGATATTGTGCCATTAGACGAGGTTCAACTAGAGAGTGACCTGACTTATGAGGAGAAGCCGGTCAAGATTTTGGAGACAGTAGAGAGATTTACCCGCAGCAAGACGATCAGGTTTTACAAGGTGCAATGGAGCCACCACACCGAGGAGGAAGCCACCTGGGAGCGAGAGGATGACCTCCGAGAGGACCACCCACACCTATTTGCTAGCCACGGCGAATCTCGAGGACGAGATTCATCTTAAGGGGGTTAGTCTTGTCACATCCCAAATTTTAGATTTGGCACTGCATACATACATGTCATTGCATCATGAGCATCTTTGCAAAAAGTTTCAGTTTTAAAGTTTTTGCCAAAACACCTCCTCTTTGCTAGCTCCTCCTTTTTGCAAGCTTACTAGGTCTTTTGCCTTGCATCTGCAAGGGTGACCCCTTTTGGGCATTCCGGATGCATGATTGCGTAGAGCTCGTCTCTACGAACCCGTAGAATTTTGTTTCACTCAATTCGGAACTGCGGATCAAAAGTTAGGTCGATTTTGGTCTTTGCTGAATTTTCAGTTTCAGATAAAACAGTATAGTCAGTTCAGGTTCAGTTAGCAGACAGAGCAAAAAAAAATCGGCGCAGCCACCGCGGCAGCCGAGCCGGCCCAGCCGCAACGGCCCGCCCGGGGCCCAATACCGCCCGCCGTATGCCACCGCACGCGCGGCGCGTAACAACCCGCCGCCGCCTCGCGCAGTGCCGCCGACAGGTGGGCCCCACCTGTCAGCGCGCCGCCCGCCACCGGCCGGGTCCGACACGAATGCCAACCGACCCGCCGCCGGAATCCCGTTATCCGCGGGATTCGCTCCGCCCCGCGACCTCTCTCCGCCACCCCCTTTTAGCCCACGACTCCCTCGTTGAAACCCCCTCGAAAACCCTACCAAAGCCGTCGCCAAGCCCCGACAATCGCTCGCCGGAGTTGGACCACCGACGCCGCTCCGTCCGCCGCTGCCGCTGCCGGAGCTCGCTGCCGGCCATGCCGACCCCGCCCCGGCAACCGCCACCCCCGGCCGCACCCCTACCGCCCCCTCGCCGACCCGTCGCCACCGCCGGAGCGCCGCCGCCGTCGCCGCCGACAGCCACCGCCGCCGCCAGGTAAGCCACCGCCGCAGACTGTTCCCGGCCGTCGATCTGGCCGCGAACGGCCCAGATCACCCCTTTGACCGCGGGCTGACCGCTGACCGGTCAACCACCGGTCGACTGGGACCCGTCCGTCGCGGACGGAAGAATATTCCTCCGATTTTAGCAGTTTTTATTAAAAAGGCAGAAACTTGGTTTAACTTCAAAAATTCGTAGGAAAAGATGTACTTGGCCAAAAATTGCAAATAAGGTATCGTTGGATTCACAAAATTGTGTAGAATGTTATTCTGCAATAATATCCCAGGTTTACTGTATGTATTATCCTGAGATATTAAAAAGGCTTAAAGTAGTACTTAATTCGCAGAAAAAGATCTGTAAATCTTTTTGACGTAATTCCTTTTGGTCTAGGCTCTATTTGGATCTATCTATCCATTAGTATTTTTTTCAAACTTGAACTGCACTGTTTATAGCTTTGGTTCAATGTTTTGACTAAAGATCTGTTAACTAGTCCTCTTTTATGCATAAATTGGTTTCTTTGCATTAAAGGTTTTCTCATGCATCATCCAGTAGTAGAATTGATCAGAGAACTTGACCAAGATTCGTGTAGATTGTGAGGATTGTAACCCGTGTGACTGTCCGGATTGTGCTTTTGACTCTGGCAACTACCAAGGCAAGTGGAGCTTCATAAATGTCCTACTTACTTTCTATATGCATTGTTGCTTGTTTTGTTTTACAAGTATTATCTATTGGTATGCTATATCCCATTATGCCGTAGTCTATCTCGTTAGGCGAGTCGTCGCAAGTAGCTGTGCTTATGTAGACGAGGGTGGGATACACCATGGCAAAGCTTGTTTTTGAAAGAACGTGTTTTGAAAGTGAAAACAACTTAAGTAACGAACTATCTGGGTGGATTGGTAATTGCTTGGTTCGTGAATGCCGGCCCCATGTCTATGGTTTACTCGAGTAGTTCACTTGGGGATGGCCACCCAAGTTTCCGAGAAATGATTAGTTTCTTGATTTGGTAGCTTCCGTGTGCAACCATATGCTAGTGAGTTATGGGTGGCTGGATGGACTTAGTAGGTTGTAGCGACCCGAGCTCTTCATATCCAGAGATGTAGTGAATGTGATAGGTTGATACGGTGCATGGATGGGCTTGGGGAGCTACTTCCTGAATTGTCTCTTCTTGGACTTCTCCCTATCATGACTCAATATGAGTGTCGTGGTACGAGTGGGTCGACCAAGTCATATGGGTAAAGTGTGCAACCCCTACAGGGTGTAAAACTAAGTGCTTAGCCGTGTCCCTGGTAATGGACGTTTGAGTTGCTGAATTGTGGGTGCTATGACATGTTCTCATTTATTCCAACTTGTAATTGCTAAAACTTGTGGTTGAAACTTAATTGGGTTGTTTGTTGAAGATTAAATGCTTTACAAATGATTTACAAATGTTAGGATAAATTAGTTTGCTGCTGGAACTAAGCCTGAACCCCACAAGCTAGATATGCATATAGCTATTAGCCTTGTTGTTCCTCTCATTGTTCCACTTGCTAGTGCATTCCAAGTGCTGACCCTTTGGGGCTGTTACGTTTCATGTTGCAGGTTACTCTTCCGGTTACTCTGAGTAGTAGTGTTGGTTGCGACCCTCCACTCAACATTTTGTTCGCCTGTGGCGTCTAATGGAGACTGGAGCTACTTTATTAATGTTATTTATCTGCTACTTGCTTAGTTGTGTGAGGGTTATGCTTTGCAAACTTTGTAATAAATGCAATATTCTAGATCATACCGCTATAATAATGATGCACTGTTAATTCTTTGATGTCTATCGATACTATGTATGCCAATGAACCGATCCAGGGATTGGCATGATACATAGAGGTGCAATCCTTGCGGGTTGTACCGTTTCAGTAGTACCGCATCCTCCTGGCAGCTATAGGATGCTGCGTCGCTCCTTTGGCTCGTGTCTTCATACCTGATGATGCACAGTGTCGGGGCATGAAGTAGCAAGCCGTCCAGGGGTGTATCGAAGTCACATGAGTACAAGTGCGAATTCACCTTAGCTTGGAGAATCTTGGCTCGAGCACGAGTCATGGGTCCACTTGGGGGACTTGGTGATGTAGATGTAGGAGCGTCTGTAGGACGGGCTGCATCATGGGGCCTACGCATGGCACATAATAACCTTTCACAACTCACACACACATGTGCTAGGGGCACATACAAGTTTTCATGTGATTGCGACGCTCCAGTGGTCTTCCTCCGGCGAAACCCTAAACCGGGGCCCCGGATCGTCTACCCCAATAGCAACCTCTATACGAGGGTAGCCTGGTAGACCTTTCTACTTTTTTTGGTTTTTTAGGACATATGTATATAGAGAGCAAAGGTTGGGCCCACTTTGCCACATTCTAGGCCCCGGTTGTCCCGCGACGGGAGTTTCGACATACAGATCTAGGATTTTACCAAGCGTTAACGCATGTTCGAGAAGGGGTGTCACACCTAGGTCCTACGCATGGCACCTACCAACCTTTCTCCACTCTCACCCACATGTGCTAGGGGCACATGCAAGTTTTCATGTGATTCGGACGCTCCGGTGGTCTTCCTCCGGTGAAACCCTTGACCGGGGGCCCCAGATCGTCTACCCCTATAGCAATCTCCGTACTAGGGTATCCCGGTGGACCTTTCTACTTGTTTTGGTTTGTTTAGGACATATGTACATCGAGAGCAAAGGTTGGGCTGAATCTGCCACATTCTAGGCCCCGGTTGTCCCGCGGTAGGAGTTTCCACGTACAGATCAAGGATTTTACCAAGCGTTAACGCATTTTCGGGAAGGAGAGTCACACCTGGGGCCTACGCATGGCACCTACCAACCTTTCACCACTCTCACACACATGTTCTAGGAGCACATGCAAGTTTTCATGTGATTCTGATGCTCTGATGGTCTTCCTCCAGCGAAACCCTAGACCGGGGGCCCCGGATCATCTACCCCTATAGCAATCTCCGTACGAGGGTAACCCGGTGGACCTTTCTACTTTTTAGTTTTTTAGGACATATGTACATGGAGAGCAAAGGTTGGCCCCACTTTGCCACATTCTATGCCCCAGTTGTCCTGCGGTGGGAGTTTCCACGTACAGGTCCAGGATTTTACCAAGCGTTAACACATGTTCGGGAAGGGGGTCACACCTGGGGCCTACGCATGGCACATACCAACCTTTCAAAACTCTCCCACACATGTGCTAGGGGCACATGCAAGTTTTCATGTGATTCCGATGCTCCGGTGGTCTTCCTCTGGCGAAACCCTAGACCGGGGCCCCCGGATCGTCTACCCCTATAGCAATCTCCATACGAGGGTAGCCCCGTAGACCTTTCTACTTGTTTTGGTTTTTAGGACATATGTACATGGAGATCAAAGGTTGGCCCCACTTTGCCACATTCTAGGCCCCGCTTGTCCCGCGGCGAGAGTTTCCACATACAGATCTAGGATTTTACCAAGCGTTAACGCATGTCCGGGAAGGGCTGTCACACCTAGGGCCTACGCATGGCACCTACCGACCTTTATCCACTCTCACACACATTTTCTAGGGGCACATGCAAGTTTTCATGAAATTCCGATGCTCCGGTGGTCTTCCTCCGGCGAAACCCTAGACCGGGGGCCCCGGATCGTCTACCCCTATAGCAGTCTCCGTACGAGGGTAGCCCGGTGGACCTTTCTATTTGTTTTGTTTTGTTTAGGACATATGTACATGGAGAGCAAAGTTTGGGCCCACTTTGCCACATTCTAGGCCCCGGTTGTCCCGCGGCGGGACTTTCCATGTATAGAACCAGGATTTTACCAAGCATTAACGCATGTCCATGAAGGGGGGTCAGACTTAGGGACTACACATTGCACCTACAAACCTTGAACCACTCTCACACCCATGTGCTAGGGGCACATGCAAGGTTTCATATGATTCTGACACTCCGATGGTCTTCCTCTGGCGAAACCCTAGACCGGGGGCCCCAGATCGTCTACCCCTATAGCAATCTCCGTACGAGGATAGCCTGATGGAACTTTCTACTTGTTTTGGTTTGTTTAGGACATATGTACATGCACAACAAAGGTTGGGCCCACTTTGCCACATTCTAAGTCCCGGTTGTCCCGTGGCGGGAGTTTCCACGTACAGATCCAGGATTTTACTAAGCGTTAACGCATGTCCGGGAAGGGGGGTCACACCTGGGCCTACGCATGGAACCTACCAACCTTGCACCACTCTCAAACACATGTTCTAGGGTCACATGCAAGTTTTCATGTGATTCCGAGGCTCCGGTGGTCTTCCTTCGGCGAAACCCTAGACCAGGGGCCCCGGATCGTCTACCCCTATAGAAATCTTCGTACGAGGGTAGCCCGGTAGACCTTTATACTTGTTTTGTTTTTTTAGGACATATGTGCATTGATATCAAAGGTTGGGCCCACTTTGCCACATTCTAGGCTTCGGTTGTCCCGCGGCGGGAGTTTCCACTTACAGATCCAGGATTTTACCAAGCGTTAACGCATGTCCGGGAAGGCGGGACACACCTAGGGCCTACGCATGGCACCTACCAACCTTGCACTACTCTCACACACATATTCTAGGGGCACATGCAAGTTTTCCTGTGATTCCGACGCTCCGGTGGTCTTCCTCCGGCGAAACCCTAGACCGGAGCCCCCGGATCGTCTACCCTTATAGCAATCTCCGTACGAGGGTAGCCCGGTAGGCCTTTCTACTTGTTTTGGTTTTTTAGGACATATGTACATGGAGAGCAAAGGTTGGGCCCACTTTGCCACATTCTAGGCCCCGGTTGTCCCACAGCGGGAGTTTCCACGTACAGATCCAAGATTTTACCAAGCGTTAACGTAATTCTAGGAAGGGGTATCACACCTGGGGCCTATGCATGGCACCTACCAACCTTTCTCCACTCTCACACACATGTGCTAGGGGCACATGCTGTTGGGAATATGCCCTAGAGGCAATCATAGTTGATGATATTTCCCAATGTATTCATAAGGTTATGGTTCATGTATGAACTACTGATATGTATCATTGAATATGTGATTCGATTGTGGAACTGCATATTCATGTTGTTCATACTAATTGTCCTTGGTCATTAAGGTTGTGTCGGACACACAACTTAGACCAATGTAAAAGTCGGCAGATGACTAGGTTCCACTTGTCATGGGTATAGAGATGCTATTCCGACTTACACGGATTCGGCTAAAGAGTTTAGCGAGTCGGACTGACCCATATTGAGATGCAACGAACAAGTCGTCATTTGCATGTCTCAATCAATGTAATCCTTAGACCTGAGATTATTGCACAGTCCGAGTTGAGGATCACCGACTTAGGTTCTGTCAAACGTTGTTCCGTCAATGGGCAGTTATAAAGGCGGAGTTCGGGTCGACTGTGAATCAAGCTGCGTGATGTGAATGACCAAGATAGGATTTTGCCCCTCCATCTGGAGAGATATTCTCTGGGCCCTTTCAGAAGATATGATTCGGAATGCATGGCCATGCGCGTCTCAGTTAAGTGTTAACCGAGGCAACCGACTAAGAGATAGTCGGATGAATCACTTATCTCGGATCGAGAAAGAGAGTCGGACTATTTAAGGGATGACGATCATTCGCCTATAGTCCGACAAGGTATATCGTGAGGCAAAAGGGACTAGGATGAAAGTCGCATTGGAAAGGTATGTCGTCATGACTTATTGGTACTTGGGAGTCGGCACGTTCTGCTAGGGGCGGCTACCGACTGATCGATCACGAGTGAGACTCAGAATCGTGTCCGGGTTACCATGAGCCTGTCGGGTCACACACTTAAGAGCGGGAGCAAGTTTGGCTTAGACCCAAACAGGAAATCTATTTGGGTTGGACCCAAATAGAGACATGGACTTAGTTAGCAAGTGGGACTTGAAGTGGCTAATATAGGCCTTTTAGTTAATGGGCCACAAGTGAGTGGAGCCCACTTTCACTTCCTATATAAGCTGGGACGCAGGTGCTTAGAGCACAAGGTTAGGTCACTCCATGTGTTGGAAACCCTAGATCCAGTCCGTCCTGTCGCCGCCATACCGGACCTAGCAGTCCATCGCCGGTGCTCCTCCTCGTCGTGTGGATACTGGCGGAGGTGTTGTACGTTCAGCACTTCGTTGATCGTGGAACCGGAAAGGATTGTGAGGCGTGGAACAGGAACGGATCGCGAGGATTGCACTGCATCAAGCGACGTGCTTCAAAAATTCCACAAATGCGCGTCTAGTGGTAATCCTCATGGCCTTCTACCTGAGCTGGATCTTGGGTCTGATGAGGGCAAACCTCTAGGGTGGCCCGATCTTCACGGATCTCGTGGTCAAATCGATGGGAAATCGAGGGGAAAGGGAGAAGGTAGCGGAACTGGACACACACCTCGTGAAAAACACGATGAACACACGCAAAACACACACGATACAAGGCCGATTGCTCTCACCGCTGGCCACCGGTCCGATAGAATCCTCGCAAGGAAAGATCGATCAACGTGCTTCCTCGATCCCATGCGGAGAGGGAAGAACACCTTGGAGAGGGTCTTGACGTCTTGGCAAAGGGACACCAATGCCAAGGCCTTGTACAACGAGGGAGGCGCGATGCAAATTACAATGAGGTGGTGACGACAGTCGATCCCCTTTGGTAGAAGGGGATGAGGCAAAACTAGAGATTCCACAGAGGGGGTTGTCTTTAGTCTATCATCTATGCCTAAGGGATACAATGAGGGGTGGGGGCTCTATTTATAGGCCAGCCACAAGTTCAGGGGTAGTTTGGGCATAAAACTAGGGTTTGGTGCAGAATAGAGGGGTACATGGGCCAAGGGCCTAGATGTTGGCATGCAGGCCCATCGCATAGGCCGGACACTCCGGGTCGATTGGGTCAGACACTCCGGGGTGGCTGGACACTCCGGGTAGTGTCCGGATAGAGTCCGATGTAGCACACAGAATGTCTGCGCCAGGACGGGGCCGGGGTAGGCCGGACACTCCGGCTGAGTCGCGTCGGACAGTCCGGCTACGCCGGACACTCCGGCTGGTTCCGGGCGGACTGTCCGGGGCGATGACGGCGGAGACTCCAGTTCTGGAGCTTGCTGCTCCTTGTCCATCTTCTCTTCCAAGCCTTCGTCTTGTTGTGCTTGGTGCTCCAGGCTTCCTCCCATGCCTCCGTACTTGTTGGTGTGAACCTATCATTGATATGGGACGGAGTATGAAGTAGTATACCATTCAAGAGGGTAGGAAGTGGGTTCGCATAGAGGAACGGATTCACCTTTGGAGTCCATGGCGACTTGGCATAAGTTGGAGACCATGATGTGGTAACGACCGAAGGTCGGGCTACATCATCTCCCCTCCCTTCAAAAAGAGTCGTCCTCAACTCTACACGCTCATACAAAGTAGAAGATGTCGAGAGACCTTCTTGATCCTCCGGCTCACCATATAGTTGTCCTCGGGAAGATTGAATTGACAACACCTTAATGTTCCTTCACCTTCAATGAAGCCTACAAAGCTCACCACAAAAGCGAAGCAACACTCAAAGCATAGCCAATTCATGAAGATTATATTATGAGTCCTCAAGTAGAGTGAAGTCACCTTAGGATGTAGAAATGGCTCGTTGAAGGGCAGCCATAGGTGACTCTCTACGGTTCGTCTTGTCAACTCTTGGTCCATAGAGTCTGACGCGTAAGCAATTGTACCTTCACACAACAAAGACCAAGCAACATATGTTTGTGTGTGATAGAGGAGCATGTCATTTGTGGCATGTCCGTTCTTGTTCACAACACTATTAGCACAACTCAAGTATCGCAAACGAAATGCGTATGCAAGGTCAAAGTGCATGAAAGTTGCTTGAACATCATCCAAATGTGGGAACTCCAAAACTCCATATAAAATCTTAGTGTGGCACTCAAAGCAATTGACTAAAATATTGATCAACATCTTTGATGCAAAGCTAGGAGAATTCGGCAAAAACACATGAGGAAGAATATCCAAAGCAACATCATTATGTGTGCAAACCAACCATTGAAAAGAACAATTGTTCAATATATTGGATGCCATACACATATCATCAAAAGCCAAAATCATGGGGGTATGAGTATCGCAAGCGGAAGCAAAAACAACATGTTTGCAAACAAACCATATGAAAGAGCAAGTGGTCCTTATGTTTGTTGCAACAACAGTACGAGAGACTTGGAAGCTCTCATGACAATACATGCTTAAAATGGCATTATGGTTGCACACAAAACATCGGAAAGAGAATTTGTTCAACATTTTTGTGGCAACACACAAAGCATCAATATCCAATAGCAACGAAACATGATTGTCACAAGGTGAAAGAATACCATTAACATGCTTGCAAGCGAACCATAGGAAAGAGCAATTGTTCAACATGAAAGATGCAAAGCATGCAAAAGGTATCAGAGCTGGGTTCGATCTTGAACTCACTTGGGGGATGCTCTCTAGAGCTCTTTTTGTCAACTCGTGCTCAACCGAGGTTGACATTCTTGTGCGGGTACCTACACACATCATAGATAAAAGGAAGAATGTGTGTGCATGGTAGAGAAACACATCATCCATCATGACGTATCTCTTCTTGTGCACATCACCATTAGTATCAATCAAGTATGAAAAATAGGCATGTTGAGTATGCAAGTGGGGAACATGCTTATGATGGCAATCATCAAAATCTCCAACATTTGAGAAAGCTATGGGGGCCATCTCAATATAAACCATATGAGAATTATTATTGCAAGCAAAACAAGTGAAAGAGAAATTATTCAACTTAGTGCAAGCAACGGGAGAGATTGTAAAACATTCATGACAAAGCATGGTTCGAGGGGTACCATAGGTAACATCATTGCAAGCAAAACATTGGAAAGAGCAATTGTTCAACAAAGTGCAAGCAATGATATCATCAACCTAACGTTTAGAGCATGGCATGTCTATGGCAACATCATCACAATCAAATAATTTCACATGCTCAACATTATGCAAAGGCAAAGTATCACATGGAAAAATCAATGAAGCATATGTGATATCACAAACATCATCCATAGCATGCCAATCATCACAAGTCATCATGTCCACTAGTGGGATCATGGCATCATCAACACCCTTATTTTTACCTTTTCCATAGGTAACATCATTGCAAGCAAAACATTGGAAAGAGCAATTGTTCAACAAAGTGTAAGCAATGATATCATCAACCTAACGTTTAGAGCATGGCATGTCTATGGCAACATCATCACAATCAAATAATTTCACATGCTCAACATTATGCAAAGGCAAAGTATCACATGGAAAAATCAATGAAGCATATGTGATATCACAAACATCATCCATAGCATGCCAATGATCACAAGTCATCATGTCCACTAGTGGGATCATGGCATCATCAACACCCTTATTTTTACCTTGTTCATACCTCTCATATGAAGTGGGTGTTGTGGTAGTGTTGGCCTCCATGTGGACGACTTCTTCATCATGTATGGGGAAGGCATCATCTTCATCCACCATGTACATCTTCTTGGTTGGAGGCATCATCATCTCCAAGCTTGGCGCTTCTTTGTCCAGGGAACCTAGCACATCATGAGGAAACACACTAGAGGTAGAGGGTAAGTCGTTAGCAATCAAAGTGGTCTCAAATGACCTATCAACTACCACTCTCAACTCACTCGGTGTATCACTCATGCCCTCCAAGTGGAAGCACTCAATCTCATGTATGGTGGAGTCGCTCATCTCACTCTTGTTTTCACTCAAGTGGGCTAAGTGGCTCTCATACTCACACGGTATTGGTACCACATCATCACTCAAGCATATGGGGGTAGGCTTGGTTCTCTCAACTCCATGCACCTCCTTTGGTGAAGGGAAAGTCCCATGCTCACCATTCTTGACTTTGTCGTCACCATCTTGCACCTTGGCTTTTGTAGTCCTCTTGACGTACTCGTCCAACTTGGCGAAGTAGAGGTCTTCGTCCTCCTCATCCATGAGGTTGCATGTGTCATCTAGGACATCAAGTCTTGGCGTTGAAGCTTGATGGCGTGGAGGAGAACTTGCTCTTGGTGCCATTTTGGTGGTGGCACGAGTAGTTGAAGGTGCCTTATGATCGTGTCGACGTAGGTCATTGGCGTGCCTTGCCAAAGGTTGATGTAGATGGCGCACTTTGCCATCCACATGACGCTCGCGACGATGCTTCTTGTCCTTGGCACTCTTCTTGGTTAGGCGTTGTAATGAGCGCAAAGCATCATTAGTCTTGGCCATCATGCTCATGGTTTTGGCAAAGTTGTTGTCCATGTCGCGCTTGAAGTTGTCCATTTGATCATGGACCATGTTGCTCTTGAGGTGGAGGCTCCGTCTTGGTCGACGCGACTTGAGGAGCTTGTCATTGTCGTTCTTGAAGTCGTCCATGCTTGGGGAGTTATTGTTGTTGTAGAACTCCATATCACCCAAGCATGTGGAGCCATTGTCGATGTAGTGCTCCATCATGTCATCCATGCTTGTGGAGGCATATGCATGGTGGCTCATCGTGGATTCTTCATAGAAATCATCCTCGGTTCCGGAGTCCCTAAACATGATTCACAAGACCAAGTGGTGTATATGGAAGTGGTAGGGGGTTAGGGATGCAACACCAAACCTTACTTTACCTTGGAAGATAGTATCGTGCAAGTGACAACACTTGAGAGCAATCAAAACCAAGCAAAGAGAAGTTCACGCGGAACACCAAAACCAACTAACCACTAAACAACACACACGGGCAAAGCTTATGGTGGATAGGTATGAAAGGTGGCGTGTCCAAGAACAATCCAAAATCAAGATATTGTAATGGCAAGTAAAGAACCACGATGATCACAAAGCAAAACAAGTCAATCCACAAGATAGGAATTTATACAAGGAAACACACACATTGGGATAAATGGGACTTGTGCGACGGAGAAAGTGAGCTAAGAACCAAATGATTACCTAGCGAAGACTATAAGCTCGTGTCGCACAAGTGCAAGGAGAGATGCTAGTTCGATTGCACTAAATTGGTGGGCTACAAGATATGCACAATAAGTACCACCTATTTGATGTTCATCGAGCTTGCGCTTCCTATTCTATGAGGCACTTGTTTCTTTCTTTTTCTTCTTTTTCTCTTTTTCTATTTTTTTCTCGTTTTCTTTTATTTTTCACTTGCCCCTTCCTTGTGCCAACAACTATACAAGATAACTATATGAGATACCACGCTCACAACTTTTGCTCGGTATTCTACAAGTATCAAATGTGCATAGCCCAAGAATTCATAGGAGGAACTAGTCTCAATAGGTGTTTGTTGAACGCAAAGATAGTGTGGCTCACAAAGGGATGCAAGTGGGGAGAAGTCGCGGAATTTTTATACCTTTCGTCGCCGATCTTCACCCTTTATTGGTGGATTCCGCCTTGCTCACGGAATTTGGATGGAGTAGATAGCATAAACCACGGATATGATGATGTAGAGATCTTTCTTCTCTTCAAAACGAGCTAAAGAACACCAAAATCCGAGTTCGTATGTGAAAGTTATGCTCAAAACCGTGAAGCAGATTTTTCTGTCAGCAGGGGGCGGACAGTCCGGTGCGCGTAGCCCGGACAGTCCAGCCGGGGCGGAGATTCCGGTCAATTTAGGCCGGAAACTCCGGTGGGGCGGATACTCCGGTCTGTTTTGGCCGGACAGTCCGGTCCGGTCGATCCAAAAGTTCCAGAACACGAACGGGACGAGTTTTGGCGGAAAAACTCGAACCAAAACCTCAAATTGATGGGGGAAATCAAGGAATTAGGCTATGAAAATGCAGGGGAAGGTAGATCAACAAGTTTAGCAAGTAATCCATGGATCAAAACCTACCAAAACGCACTCAAATCATAGATTGGTCCAAAACACGAATTGGTGCTATTTTTTGTGGAATTTTCAAATTTATGGGGGAAAGACCAAATCATGAGAAATGTGTGGCAACCAAAAGCTGCTGATACCAGATGATGAGGGCAAACCTCTAGGGTGGCCCGATCTTCACGGATCTCATGGTCAAATCAATGGGAAATCGAGGGGAAAGGGAGAAGGTAGCGGAAGCGGACGCACACCTCATGAAGAACACGAAGAACACACGCAAAACACACACGATACAAGGCCGATTGCTCTCACCGGTGGTCACCGGTCTGATAGAATCCTCGCAAGGAAAGATCGGTCAACGTGCTCCCTCTATCCCACGTGGAGAGGGAAGAACACCTTGGAGAGGGTCTTGACGTCTTGGCAAAGGGACACCGATGCCAAGGCCTTGTACAACGAGGGAGGCGCGATGCAAACTCCAACGAGGTGGTGACGATAGTCGATCCCCTTTCGTAGAAGGGGATGAGGCAAAACTAGAGATTCTACAAAGGGTGTTGTCTTTAGTCTATCATCTATGCCTAAGGGATACAATGAGGGGTGGGGGCTCTATTTATAGGCCAGCCACAAGTTTAGGGGTAGTTTGGGCATAAAACTAGGGTTTGGTGCGGAATAGAGGGGTACATGGGCCAAGGGCCCAGATGTTGGCACGTAGGCCCATCGCGTAGGCCGGACACTCCGGGTCGAGTGGGCCGGACCGTCCAGGGTGGCCGGACACTCCAGGTAGTGTCCGGGTAGAGTCCGATGTAGCACACAGAATGTCTGTGCTAGGATGGGGCTGGGGTAGGCCGGACACTCCGGCTGAGTCGCGCCGGACAGTTCGGCTGCGCCGGACACTCCGGCTGGTTCTGGGCGGACTCTTTGGGGCGATGACGGCGGAGACTCCAGTTCTGGAGCTTGCTGCTCCTTGTCCATCTTCTCTTCCAAGCCTTCGTCTTGTTGTGCTTGGTGCTCTAGGCTTCCTCCCATGCCTCCGTACTTGTTGGTGTGAACCTATCATTGATATGGGACGGAGTATGAAGTAGTATACCATTCAAGAGGGTAGGAAGTGGGTTCGCATAGAGGAACGGATTCACCTTTGGAGTCCATGGTGACTTGGCATTAGTTGGAGACCAGGATGTGGTAACGACCAAAGGTCGGGCTACATCAGGATCACCGCGTAGGGAAAAGTTTTGTTTATCTCAACGTGGCCCTTCACATGCAAGTTTTCATGTGATTCCGACGCTCCGGTGGTCTTCCTCCGGCGAAACCCTAGACCGGGGGCCCCGAATTGTCTACCCCTATAGCAATCTCTGTACGAGGGTAGCTCGGTGGACCTTTCTACTTGTCATGGTTTGTTTAGGACATATTTACATGGAGAGCAAAGTTTGGGCCCACTTTGCCACATTCTAGGTCCCGGTTGTCCCATGGCAGGACTTTCCACGTATAGATCCAGGATTTTACCAAGTGTTAACGCATGTCCGGGAAGGGAGGTCACACCTGAGGCCTACGCATGGCACCTACCAACCTTTCACCACTCTCACACACATGTGCTAGGGGCACATGCAAGTTTTCATGTGATTCCGACGCTCCGGTGGTCTTCCTCCGGCGAAACCCTAGATCGGGGGCCCCGGATCGTCTACCCCTATAGCAATCTCCGTACGAGGGTAGCCCGGTGCACCTTTCTACTTTTTTTCGTTTGTTTAGGACATATGTACATGGATTGCAAAGGTTGGGCCCACTTTGCCACATTCTAGGCCCCGTTTGTCCCAAGGCGGGAGTTTCCACGTACAGATCTAGGATTTTACCAAGCGTTAACGCATGTCCGGGAAGGGGTGTCACACCTGGGGCCTACGCATGACACGTACCAACCTTTCTCCACTATCACACACATGTGATATGGCACATGCAAGTTTTCATGTGATTCCGACCCTCCGGTGGTCTTCCTCCGGCGAAACCCTAGATCGGGGCCCCCAGATCGTCTACCCCTATAGCAATCTCCGTACGAGGATAGCCCGGTGGACCTTTCTACTTGTTTTGGTTTCTTTAGGACATATGTACATGGAGAGCAAAGGTTGGGCCCACTTTGCCACATTCTAGGCCCTGGTTGTCCTGCGGCAGGAGTGTCCACGTACAGATCTAGGCTTTTACCAAGCGTTAACGCATGTCCAGGAAGGAGTGTCACAGCTGGGGCCTACGCATGGCACCTACCAACCTTTCACCACTCTCACACACATGTGCTAGGGGCACATGCAAGTATTCATGTGATTCCGACGCTCTGGTGGTCCTCCTCTGGCGAAACCCTAGACCGGTGGCTCCGGTTCGTCTACCCCTGTAACAATCTCCGTACGAGGGTAACCCGGTCGACATTTCTACTTGTTTTGGTTTATTTAGGACATTTGTACACGGAGATCAAAGGTTGGGAGCACTTTGCCACATTCTAGGCCCCGGTTGTCCTGCGGTGGGAGTTTCCACGTACAGATCCAGGATTTTACAAAGCGTTAACGCATGTCCGGGAAGAGGGTTCACACCTGGGGCCTACGCATGGCACCTAAAAACCTTTCACCACTCTCACACACATGTGCTAGCGGCACATGCAAGCTTTCATGTGATTCTGACGCTCCGGTGGTCTTCCTCCGGAGAAACCCTAGACCGAGGCCCCCGAATCGTCTAACCCTATAGTAATCTCCGTATGAGGGTAGCCCGGTAGACCTTTCTACTTGTTTTGGTTTTTTAGGACATATGTACATGGAGAGCAAAGGTTGGGCCCACATTGCCACATTTTAGGCCCCAGTTGTCCCGCAGCGGGAGTTTCCACATACAGATCCAGGATTTTACCAAGCATTAACGCATGTCCGGGAAGGGGGTCACACCTGGGGCCTACGCATAGCACCTACCAACTTTTCACCACTCTCACACACATGTTCTAGGGGAACATCCGAGTTTTCATGTCATTCCGATGCTCCGGTGGTCTTCCTCCGGCGAAACCCTAGACGAGGGACCCCGGATCGCCTACCCAGCCCGGTGGACCTTTCTACTTGTTTTGGTTAGTTTGGGACATATGTACATAGATAACAAACGTTGGGCCCACTTTGCCATATTCTAGGCCCTGGTTGTCCCGCGACGAGAGTTTCCACGTACAGATCCAGGATTTTACCAAGCGCTAACGCATGTCCGAGAAGGGGGTCACACCTGCTGCCTACGAATCGCACCTACCAACCTTGCACCACTCTCACACACATGTGCTAGGGGCACATGCAAGTTTTCATATGATTCCGACGCTCCGGTGGTCTTCCTGCGGCGAAACCCTAGACCGGGGGCCCCGGATCGTCTACCCCTATAGCAATCTCCGTACGAGGATAGCCCGGTGGACCTTTCTACTTGTTTTGGTTCGTTTAGGACATATATACATGGATATCAAAGGTTGGGCCCACTTTGCCACATTCTAGGCCCCGGTTGTCCTGCGGTGGGAGTTTCCACGTATAGATCTAGGATTTTACCAAATGTTAACGCATGTCCGGGAAGGGGGTTCACACCTAGTGCCTACGCATGGCACCTAAAAACCTTTCACCACTCTCACACACATGTGCTAGCAGCACATGCAAGTTTTCATGTGATTCCGATGCTTTGGTGGTCTTCCTCCGGCGAAACCCTAGACTGAGGCCCCCGAATCGTCTACCCCTATAGTAATCTCCGTATGAGGGTAGCCCGGTAGACCTTTCTACTTGTTTTGGTTTTTTAGAACATATGTACATGGAGAGCAAAGGTTGGGCCCACATTGCCACATTTTAGGCCTCGGTTGTCCCGTGGCGGGAGTTTCCGCGTACAGATCCAGGATTTTACCAAGCATTAACGCATGTCCGGGAAGGGGGTCACCCCTGGGGCCTACGCATAGCACCTACCAACTTTTCACCAATCTCACACACATGTTCTAGGGGAACATCCGAGTTTTCATGTCATTCCGATGCTCCGGTGGTCTTCCTTCGGTGAAACCCTAGACCGGGGACCCCAGATCGCCTACCCAGCCCGGTGGACCTTTCTACTTGTTTTGGTTAGTTTAGGACATATGTACATAGATAGGAAAGGTGGGTCCCACTTTTCCACATTCTAGGACCTGGTTGTGCCGCGACGGGAGTTTCCACGTACAGATCCCGGATTTTACCAAGCGCTAACGCATGTCCGGGAAGGGGGTCACACCTGGTGCCTACGAATGGCACCTACCAACCTTGCACCACTCTCACACACATGTGCTAGGGGCACATGCAAGTTTTCATGTGATTCCGACGCTCCAGTGGTCTTCCTTCGGCGAAACCCTAGACCGGGGGCCCCAGATCGTCTACCCCTATAGCAATCTCCGTACAAGGATAGCTCGGTGGACCTTTCTACTTGTTTTGGTTCGTTTAGGACATATGTACATGGATAGCAAAGGTTGGGCCCACTTTGCCACATTCTAGGCCCTGGTTGTCCCGCGACGGAAGTTTCCACGTACAGATCGAAAATTTTACCAAGCGTTAACGCATGTCCGGGAAGGGGGTCACACCTGGGGCCTACACATGGCACCTATCAATCTTGCACCACTCTCACACACATGTTCTAGGGCCACATGCAAGTTTTCATGTGATTCCGACGCTCAGGTGGTCTTCCTCTGACGAAACCCTAGACCGGGGGCCCCGGATCGTCTACCCCTATAGCAATCTCCGTACGAGGGTAGCCCGGTGGACATTTCTACTTGTTTTGGTTTTTTAGGACATATTTATATGGAGAGCAAAGGTTGGGCCCACTTTGCCGCATTCTAGGCCCCAGTTCTCCCGTGGCGGGAGTTTCCACGTACAAATGTAGGATTTTACCAAGCGTTAACGCATGTCCGCGAAGGGGTGTCACACCTGGGGCCTACGCATGGCACCTACCAACCTTTCACCACTCTCACACACATGTGCTAGGGGCACATGCAAGTTTTCATGTGATTCCGATGCTCCGATGGTCTTCCTCCGGCGAAACCCTAGATCGGGGGCCCCGGATCGTCTACCCCTATAGAAATCTCCGTACGAGGGTAGCCCGGTGGACCTTACTACTTGTTTTGGTTTGTTTAGGACATACGTACATGTAGGGCAAAGGTTGGGCCCACTTTGCCACATTCTAGGCCATGGTTGTCCCGCGGTGGGAGTTTCCACGTACAGATGCAGGATTTTACCAAACGTTTACGCATGTCCGGGAAGGGGGGTCACACCTAGGGCCTACGCGTGGATCCTACAACCTTTCACCACTCTCACACACATGTGCTCGAGGCACATGCAAGTTTTCATGTGATTCCGATGCTCCGGTGGTCTTCCTCCGGCGAAACCCCTACCCCTATAGAAATCTCCATACGAGGGTAGCCGGTAGACCTTTCTACTTGTTTTGGTTTTTTAGGACATATGTACATGGAGAGCAAAGGTTGGGCCCACTTTGCCACATTCTAGGCCCCGGTTGTCCTGCGGTGGGAGTTTCCACGTACAGATCCAGCATTTTACCAAGCGTTAACGCATGTCCGGAAAGGGGTGTCACACCTAGGGCCTACGCATGGCACCTACCAACCTTTCTCCACTCTAACACACATGTGCTAGGGGCAAATGCAAGTTTTCATGTGATTCCGATGCTCCGGTGGTTTTCCTCCGGCGAAACCCTAGACCGGGGGCCCCGGATCGTTTACCCCTATAGCAATCTCCGTACGAGGCTAGCCAGGTGGACCTTTCTACTTGTTTTGGTGTTTTTAGGACATATGTACATGGAGAGCAAAGGTTGGGCCCACTTTGCCACATTCTAGGCCCCGGTTGTCCCGTGGCGGGAGTTTCCACGTACAGATCTAGGTTTTTACCAAGCGTTAATGCATGTCCGGGAAGGGGTGTCACACCTGGGGCCTACGCATGGCACCTACTAACCTTTGTCCACTCTCACACATATGTGCTAGGGGAAAATGCAAGTTTTCATGTGATTCCGATGCTCCGGTTGTTTTCCTCCGGCGAAACCCTAGACCGGGGGCCCCAGATCGTCTACCCCTATAGCAATCACCGTACGAGGCTAGCCAGGTGGACCTTTCTACTTGTTTTGGTTTGTTTAGGACATATGTACATGGAGAGCAAAGTTTGGGCTCACTTTGCCACATTCTAGGCCCCGGTTGTCCCACGGTGGGTGTTTCCACGTACTTATCCAGGATTTTACCAAGATAACGCATGTCCGGGAAGGGGGGTCACACCTGGGGCCTATGCATCGCACCTACCAACCTTGCACCACTGTCACACACATGTGCTAGGGGCACATGCAAGTTTTCATGTGATTCCGACGCTCCGGTGGTCTTCCTCCGGCGAAACCCTAGACCGGGGGCCCTGGATCGTCTACCCCTATAGCAATCTCCGTACGAGGATAGCTCGGTGGACCTTTCTACTTGTTTTGGTTTGTTTAGGACATATGTACATGTAGGGCAAAGGTTGGGCCCACTTTGCCACATTCTAGGCCATGGTTGTCCCGTGGTGGGAGTTTCCACGTACAGATGCAGGATTTTACCAAACGTTTACGCATGTCCGGGAAGGGGGGTCACACCTAGGGCCTACGCGTGGATCCTACAACCTTTCACCACTCTCACACACATGTGCTCGAGGCACATGCAAGTTTTCATGTGATTCCGATGCTCCGGTGGTCTTCCTCCGGCGAAACCCCTACCCCTATAGAAATCTCCATACGAGGGTAGCCGGTAGACCTTTCTACTTGTTTTGGTTTTTTAGGACATATGTACATGGAGAGCAAAGGTTGGGCCCACTTTGCCACACTCTAGGCCCCGGTTGTCCCGCGGCGGAGTTTCCACGTACAGATCCAGGATTTTACCAAGCATTAACACATGTCCGGGAAGGGGTGTCACACCTGGGGC
Source organism: Avena eriantha (assembly GCA_910589775.1). Lineage (NCBI taxonomy): Eukaryota > Viridiplantae > Streptophyta > Magnoliopsida > Poales > Poaceae > Avena > Avena eriantha. The sequence goes on along the minus strand of OU342740.1, from coordinate 176,245,043 downwards.
CTATGCATGGCACCTACTAACCTTTATCCACTCTAACACACATGTGCTAGGGGCAAATGCAAGTTTTCATGTGATTCCGATGCTCCGGTGGTTTTCCTCCGGCGAAACCCTAGACCGGGGGCCCCGGATCGTTTACCCCTATAGCAATCTCCGTACGAGGCTAGCCAGGTGGACCTTTCTACTTGTTTTGGTGTTTTTAGGACATATGTACATGGAGAGCAAAGGTTGGGCCCACTTTGCCACATTCTAGGCCCCGGTTGTCCCGTGGCGGGAGTTTCCACGTACAGATCTAGGTTTTTACCAAGCGTTAATGCATGTCCGGGAAGGGGTGTCACACCTGGGGCCTACGCATGGCACCTACTAACCTTTGTCCACTCTCACACATATGTGCTAGGGGAAAATGCAAGTTTTCATGTGATTCCGATGCTCCGGTTGTTTTCCTCCGGCGAAACCCTAGACCGGGGGCCCTAGATCGTCTGCCCCTATAGCAATCACCGTACGAGGCTAGCCAGGTGGACCTTTCTACTTGTTTTGGTTTGTTTAGGACATATGTACATGGAGAGCAAAGTTTGGGCTCACTTTGCCACATTCTAGGCCCCGGTTGTCCCACGGTGGGTGTTTCCACGTACTTATCCAGGATTTTACCAAGATAACGCATGTCCGGGAAGGGGGGTCACACCTGGGGCCTATGCATCGCACCTACCAACCTTGCACCACTGTCACACACATGTGCTAGGGGCACATGCAAGTTTTCATGTGATTCCGACGCTCCGGTGGTCTTCCTCCGGCGAAACCCTAGACCGGGGGCCCTGGATCGTCTACCCCTATAGCAATCTCCGTACGAGGATAGCTCGGTGGACCTTTCTACTTGTTTTGGTTTGTTTAGGACATATGTACATGTAGGGCAAAGGTTGGGCCCACTTTGCCACATTCTAGCCCATGGTTGTCCCGCGGTGGGAGTTTCCACGTACAGATGCAGGATTTTACCAAACGTTTACGCATGTCCGGGAAGGGGGGTCACACCTAGGGCCTACGCGTGGATCCTACCAACCTCTCACCACTCTCACACACATGTGCTAGGGGCACATGCAAGTTTTCATGTGATTCCGACGCTCCGGTGGTATTCCTCCGGCGAAACCCTAGACCGGGGGCCCCGGATCGTCTACCCCTATAGCAATCTCCGTACGAGGGTAGCCCGGTGGACCTTTCTACTTGTTTTGGTTTGTTTTGGACATATGTACATGGATAGCAAAGGTTGGGCCGACTTTGCCACATTCTAAGCACCGGTTGTCCCGCGGCAGGAGTTTCCACGTACAGATCCAGGATTTACCAAGCGTTAACGCATGTCCAGGAAGGGGGTCACATCTAGGGCCTGCACATGGCACCTACCAACCTTGCACCACTCTCACACACATGTGCTAGGGGAACGTGCAAGTTTTCATGTGATTCCGATGCTCCGGTAGTCTTCCTCCGGCGAAACCCTAGACTGGGGCCCTCGGATCGTCTACCCCTATAGCAATCTCCGTACGAGGATAGCCTGGTGGACCTTTCTGCTTGTTTTGGTTCGTTTAGTACATATGTACATGGATAGCAAAGCTTGGGCCCACTTTGCAACATTCTAGGCCCCGGTTCTCCCGTGGCGGGAGTTTACACGTAAAGATCCAGGATTTTACCAAGCGTTGGGTGACACCTGGGGCCTACGCATGGCACCTACCAACCTTGCACCACTCTCACACACATGTGCTAGGGGCACATGCAAGTTTTCATGTGATTTCAATGCTTCGGTGGCCTTCATCCGGCGAAAGCCTAGACCAGGGGCCACGGATCGTCTACCCCTATAGAAATCTCCGTATGAGGATAGCCCGGTGGACCTTTCTACTTGTTTTGGTTTATTTAGGACATATGTACATGGATAGCAAAGGTTGGGCCGAATTTTCCACATTCTAGGCACCAGTTGTCCCACGGTTGGAGTTTCCACGTACAGATCCAGGATTTTACCAAGCGTTAACACATGTCCGGGAAGGGGGGTCACACCTGGGGCCGATGCATGTCACCTACCAACCTTGCACCACTCTCACACACATGTGGTAGGAGCACATGCAAGTTTTCGTGTGATTCTGACGCTCCGGTGGTATTCCTCCGGCGAAACCCTAGACCAGGGGCCCCGTATCGTCTACCCCTATAGCAATCTCCGTACGAGCGTAGCTCGGTGGACCTTTCTACTTGTTTTCCTTTGTTTAGGACATATGTACATGTATAGTAAAGTTTGGGCCCACTTTGCCACATTCTAAGCCCCGGTTGTCTCGCGACGGGATTTCCACGTACAGATCCAGGATTTTACCAAGCGTTAACGCATGTCCGGGAAGAGTTGTCACACCTGGGGCCTACGCATGCCACCTAACAACCTTGCACCACTCTCACACACATGTGCTAGGGGCACATGCAAGTTTTCATGTGATTCCGACGATCCTGTGGTCTTTCTCCGGTGAAACCCTAGATCGGGGGCCCTAGATCGTCTACCGCTATAGCAATCTCCGTACGAGGATAGCCCGTTGGACCTTTCTACTTGTTTTGGTTTGTTTAGGACATATGTACATGGATAGCAAAGGTTGGGCCGACTTTGCCACATTCTAGGCATCGGTTGTCCCGCGGCGGGAGTTTCCACGTACAGATCCAAGATTTTACCAAGCATTAAGGCATGTCCGGGAAGGGGGGTCACACCTAGGGCCTACACATGGCACCTACCAACCTTGCACCACTCTCACACACATGTGCTAGGGCACATGCACGTTTTCATGTGATTCCGACGCTCCAGTGGGCTTCCTTCGGCGAAACCCTAGACTAGGGGCCCCAGATCGTCTACCCCTATAGCAATCTCCGTACGAGGGTAGCCTGGTGGACCTTTCTACTTGTTTTGGTTTTTTAGGACATATGTATATGGAGAGCAAAGGTTGGGCCCACTTTGCCAGATTCTAGACCCCGGTTGTCCCGTGGCGGGAGTTTCCACGTACAGATCTAGGATTTTACCAAGCGCTAACGCATGTCCGGGAAGGGGTGTCACACTTGGGGCCTACGCGTGGCACCTACCAACCTTTCACCACTCACACACATGTGCTAGGGGCACATGCAAGTTTTCATGTGATTCCGACGCTCCGGTGATCTTCCTCCAGCGAAACCCTAGACTGGGGGCCCCGAATCATTTACTCCCATAGCAATCTCCATACGAGGGTAGCCCGGTGGACCTTACTAATTATTTTGGTTTGTTTAGGAGATATTTACATGGAGAGCAAAGGTTGGGCCCACTATGCCACATTCTAGGCCCTGGTTGTCCTGCGGTGGGAGTTTCCACATATAGATCCAGGATTTTATCAAGCGTTAACGCATGTCCGGGAAGGAGGATCACACCTGGGGCCTACGCATGGCACCTACCAACCTTTCACCACTCTCACAGACATGTGCTAGGGGCACATGCAAGTTTTCATGTGATTTCGACGCTCCGGTGGTCTTCCTCCAACGAAACCCCTACCCCTATAGCAATCTCCATACGAGGGTAGCCCGGTAGACCTTTCTACTTGTTTTGGTTTTTTAGGACATATGTACATGGAGAGCAAAGGTTGGGCCCACTTTGCCACATTCTAGGCCCCGGTTGTCCTGCGGTGGGAGTTTCCACGTACAGATCCAGCATTTTACCAAGCGTTAACGCATGTCCGGAAAGGGGTGTCACACCTAGGGCCTACGCATGGCACCTACCAACCTTTCTCCACTCTTATAAACATGTTCTAGGGGCAAAGGAAAGTTTTCATGTGATTCCGACGCTCCGGTGGTTTTCCTCCGGCGAAACCCTAGACAGGGGCCCCCAGATCGTCTACCCCTATAGCAATCTCCGTACGAGGGTAGCCCAGTGGACCTTTCTACTTAGTTTGGTTTGTTTAGGACATATGTACATGGAGAGAAAAGTTTGGGCCTACTTTGCCACATTCTAGGCCCCGGTTGTCCCACGGTGGGAGTTTCCTGCCGCCTTTGCCGAAGCCGTGCTACATGCCCAAGAGTACCAGGAGATCAAGAAGAGCATAGATCCGTCCGAGATGCCCGCAACTAAGAAGGAGGTCACAAAGCCAAATCCGGAGTTCAAGGCATCAGAAGAGACGAAGACGACGCCGTTGAAGGATGATGACCCCTCCAAGGTGACCCAGATAGGCGTACGCCTAAGTAGCGCATAGGAAAGCGCGCTCGTCAAGTTCCTCCAAGCAAATCAAGATATCTTCGCATGGCAGCCATCTGACATGACCGGAGTACCTAGGGAACTTGCCGAGCACTCTCTAAATTTAAACCCGAACGCTAAACCCGTCAAACAGTCCTTACGAAGGTTTGCCGATGAAAAGCGTAAGGCAATAGCTAAGGAACTAGCGTGGCTCGAGTTAGCCGGATTCATAAAAGAGGTCATCCATACTGATTGGTCGACCAACCCTTTAATGGTCTCTAAAAAGGACACCACTGATTTAAGGATGTGTGTTGATTATACTGCCTTGAACAAGGCTTGTCCAAAAGATCCGTTTGCTCTGCCTAGAATTGATCAAGTTATCGATTCTACGGCAGGCTCGGAACTCCTCTGTTTTCTCGACGCATATTCCGGTTATCACCAAATCCGGATGAAGGAATCTGACAAAGTCAAAACTTCATTCATAACCCCCTTCGGAACCTTCTGTTTTGTTACGATGCCCATTGGGCTGAAGAACGCAGGAGCTACGTACCAGCGCACGATGCAGCGTTGCCTCCATGATCAACTCGGACGCAATGTACATGCATACGTGGATGATATCGCGGTCATGTCCAAAAAGAAGGAAATGTTGATTTCCCACTTGGAGGAAACGTTCGCCAATCTACGAAAATACAACATCATGCTTAACCCGAAGAAATCCTTCTTTGGAATACCAGCCAAAAAATTGTTAGGTTTCATCGTGTCTCAAAGAGGCATAGAGGTGAACCGCGACAAGATCAAGGCTATTCTCAATATTTCCAGGCCAATTCGCCTGAAGGACGTACAAATATTAACTGGTTGCATTGCTGCGGTCAGTCGATTTGTAAGCCGGCTTGGTGAAAGAGCCGCACCATTATACAAACTCCTGAAGAAGACCAAGGATTTTGTCTGGACTGACGAAGATGAAGCTGCACTACAAGACCTGAAGAAAGTACTCTCATCTGCTCCTATCCTTGCAGTGCTCGAACCTCAGGAACCGATGTTGCTCTACATTGCTGCGACAAATAAGGTTGTTAGTATCGTTATGGTAGTGGAGAGACCAGAAGAAAATCAGGAACACCTGGTGCAGCGTCCGACGTACTTTGTCAGCGAGGTCCTTACAGAATCAAAACAGCGGTATCCGCAATATCAAAAGTTGGCTTACGGTGTTTTTCTAGCATCTCGTAAGTTACGACACTATTTTTAGGAGCATCCTATTACCGTGGTGAGCAAAGCTCCCATGAGAGATATAATCAACAATAGCGATGCCACAGGACGCGTCGCCAAATGGGGCATAGAGCTTGCAACTTTCGATATTGAGTAAAAACCCCGGACAGCAATCAAATCCCAGATCCCTGCTGAGTTTGTCGCTGATTGGACAGAGACCAAGGAGAACATGGTCCTCCCTGAGTCGGAATATTGTACCCTCTTTTTCGATGGGTCTAAGGCTCAAGGGGGCTCAGGGGCTGGCGTGGTGCTCAAATCACCCCAAGGAGATAAACTTTTATACGTGTTGCAGATCCACTTCACAGCGACAAACAACATTGCCGAGTATGAAGCACTGCTGCATGGAATCCAGATTGCTAAGGATATTGGCATCTGACGTTTGATGTGTTACGGATATTCGGATCTTGTTACTCAGCAAGTCTCGGATATTTGTAATGCAAATAAGCACATGGCAGCATATAAAGCTGTCGTGGATGATCTATCTAAATCGTTCGAGGGGTTTGAAGTTCAACACATCCCTCGAGCAGAAAATGAGGAAGCAGATGCACTATCTCAAATAGGCTCTGCGCGGAAAGAGGTCCCGATGGCGCATTTTTAGAGCACCTCAAAGTTCCCTCGATAAAGGGAGTAGATGAGGAATATCCGACCAAATCCGACTCACCTTTGATAGCAGTTCTGGCTGTAATCCCCAGCTGGACTCAACCCTACCTCGATTATTTGGTAGATGGCAAATTACCCGAAGACGAGGTACTGAGCCGACAGATTATCCGACGAGCAAAAGCCTATACTATTGTTAAAGGTGAGCTCCATAAACGGAGTGTTTCTAGGGTTTTTCAGCGCTGTGTATCTCCGGAAGAAGGAGTGGAAATCTTAAGGGAAATCCACGAAGGCGAGTGTGGTCACCACGCTGTAGCCAAATCTTTAGTGGAAAAAGCTTTTCGACATGGATTTTTCTGGCTTATAGCTCAGGCAGATGCCGAATGATTAGTCAAGACATGCAAAGGCTGCCAAAAGTATGCCAAGCAAGCTCATGTTCCGGCTGATCAGCTGCGAACAATACCTATAACATGGCCCTTTGCGGTCTGGGGGCTTGATATGGTAGGACCTTTTAAACGATCCCCAAGTGGATTCACTCACCTCTTAGTGATGGTGGACAAATTCACAAAGTGGATCGAGGCTAAACCTGTCACTAGTTGTGATGGAGCAACAGCCAAAAGATTTGTCGAGGATGTTATAATCCGGTATGGTTATCCGCATAGTATTATCATGGACAACGGGAGTAAATTTTCCATGGGAGAATTGGCTGAATTCTGCGATGATCAAAATATCCGGCTTGACATTGTGTCAGTCGCACATCCACAGGCTAACGAACAAGTCGAAAGAGCAAATGGTTTAATTCTACAAGGCTTGAAACCAAGACTCGAAGCACCACTATGACGTGCTGCGGGGACTTGGGCATACCCCAAGTGGACCCATGACTCGTGCTCGAGCCAAGCTTCTCTAAGCTAAGGTGAATTCGCTCTTGTACTCATGTGACTTCGATACACCCCTAGACGGCTTGCTACTTCTTGCCCCGACACTGTGCATCATTAGGTATGAAGACAGAAGCCAGAGGAGCGACGCGGCAGCCAACAGCTGCCAGGAGGACGCGGTACTACCGGCCCCGGGAAGCGGTACTACCGCTCATGGGCCGCGGTACTACCGTCCCAGACAGAGAGATGGACCCGAAGCCCCAGATCCCACCGGTACTACCGCACTCAACAGGTGGTACTACCGCGTGCACCTGAAGACTCACGCCAAAGCTTCTGCCTGCTCCGGTACTACTGCGCCCTTCCAACGGTACTACCGCGTCTGACCGGTACTACCGCTCAACCGACCGGTACTACCGGACACCCCAGGGCCTGCGCGCTCCAGCTCGGCCCTTTGGCCTTGTAACGCAACCTTTTGATACTTTAGTTGCCTCTACCCCTGAACATGTGGCTGGCCTATATATAGCCCCCACCTCTATTGTAAACCCTAGGCATAGATGATAGACTAAAGAAAACCCCCCTTTGTGGAATCTCTAGTTTTGCCTCATCCCCTTCTACCAAAGGGGATCGACTATCGTCACCACCTCATTGGAGTTTATATCGTGCCTCCCTCGTTGTACAAGGCCTTGGCATCAGTGTCCCTTTGCCAAGACATCAAGACCCTCTCCAAGGTGTTCTTCCCTCTCCGCATGGGATCGAGGGAGCATGTTGACCGATCTTTACTTGCGAGGATTCTATCGGACCGGTGGCCACCGGTGAGAGCAATCGGCCTTGTATCGTGTGTGTTTTGCGTGTGTTCATCGTGTTCTTCGCGAGGTGTGCGTCCGCTTCCGCTACCTTCTCCCTTTTTCCTCGCTTTCCCATCGATTTGACCACGAGATCCGTGAAGATCGGGCCACCCACGGGGTTACCCCAGAACATCTGGTATCAGCAGCTTTTGGTTGCCACGGATTCCTCATCGATTTGGTCTTTTCCCCATAAATTCGAAAATTTCAACCAAAAATAGCCCCAATTCGTGTTTTGGATCGATCTGTGATTTGAGTGCGTTTTGGTAGGTTTTGATCCATGGATTACTTTCTAAACTTGTTGATCGACCTTCCCCTGCGTTTCCATGGCCTAATTCCTCCGATTTGGTGTTTTTCTTGAAGATTTCCGCCCAATTCGCCCAATAATCGCGAAAACGCGTCAAAACTAGGTGTTTCTGCGACATCCGGTACTACCGGGGTCAAAACCCGGTACTACCGCACATCCCTGGTATCTAAACGGTACTACCGCCCCCCCGGAAGACCGGTACTACCGCTCAGAAACCCGGTACTACCGCCCGGTACAGAGAAAAAAATAGCAGAATTCGGAGATTTCAGCTTCTCACCGTTTTGAGCATAACTTTTGCATACGAACTCGGATTTTGGTGTTCTTTAGCTCGTTTCGAAGAGGAGAAGGAGCTCTACATCATCATCTAAGTGGTTTATGCTATCTACTCTATCCAAATTCTGTGAGCAAAACGGAATCCACCAATAAAGGGTGAGGATCGGCGACGAAAGGTATAAAAAATTCCGCGACTTCTCCCCACTTGCTTTACCTTGTGAGCTACACTCTCTTTACGTTCAACAAACACCTATTGAGACTAGTTCCTCGTATGATTGCTTGGGCTATGAAAATTTGATACCTTGTAGAATTCCGAGCAAAAGTTGTGAGCATGCTATCTCATATAGTTATCTTGTATAGTTGTTGGCACAAGAAAAAGGCAAGTGAAAAAGAAAGAAAAGAAAGAAAAAGAGTAAAAAAAGAAAAAAGAAAGAAACAATTGCCTCATAGAAAAGGAAGCGCAAGCTCGATGAATATCAAATAGGTGGTACTTTTGTGCATATCTTGTAGCCCACCAATTGATTGCAATTGAACTAGCGTCTCTGCTTGCACTTGTGCGACACGAGTTTATAGTCTTCGCTAGGTAATCATTTGGTTCTTAGCTCACTTTCTCCGTCGCACATGTCCCATTTATCCCACCGTGTGTGTTTCCTTGTACATAATTTCTATGTTGTGGATTGACTTGTTTGCTTTGTGATCATCGTGGTTCTTTTCTTGCCATTACAATATCTTGATTTCGGATTGTTCTTAGACACGCCACCTTCCATACCTATCCACCATAACCTTTGTGTGTGTGTTTTTAGTGGTTAGTTGGTTTTGGTGTTCCACGTGGACTTCACTTTGCTTGGTTTTGATTGCTCTCAAGTGTTGCCACTTGCACGATACTATCTTCCAAGGTAAAGAAAGGTTTGGCGTTGCATCCCTAACCCCCTACCACTTCCATATACACCACTTGGTCTTGTGAATCATGTCTAGGGACTCCGTAACCGAGGATGATATCTATGAAGAATCCTTGATGAGCCACCACGACTACGACTCCACAAGTATAGAGGACATGATGGAGCACTACACCGACAATGGCTCCGCATGCTTTGAGGACCCGGAGCATTGCACCTATGACGGCTTCACATGCATGGAAGACATGGAGCATGTCATCAACTATGGCTCCTCAAGCATGGAGGAATTGGATCTCTACATCGAAAATGGCTCCTCATGCATGGAGCACTACACCGACAATGGCTCCACATGCTTGGGTGATATGGAGTTCTACATCAACAACGACTCCCCAAGCATGGACGACTTTGAGTGCTACAACGATGACGCCTCACCAAGCATGGAGGACATGGCGAGCTTCACCCACTTCGAGGGCTCTTCCATGAGCCATGAAGAATACCTCCACCACTTGGAGATGGAGGACTACTACGCCAAGCTAGCAGAGACGCATCATCAAGAAACCATGACCTTCAAGGCCAAGCGTGCCACACCAAAGGGCACCACCTACTTTGATGATCCACCTCCAAGGCATCAAGCGTGGAGACCAACATGGCGTCATGCGCCACCATCTCCAAGGCGACGAGCGCCATCACCTCCAAGCCATCAAGCGCCACCATCTCCAAGGCACCAAGCACCACCATCTCCAAGGCGCCAAGCACCATAACCTCGAAGGCGTCAAGTGCAACAACCTCCAAGGCAACAAGTGCCACCGCCTACAAGAAGAGTGGCGCACCAACATCATCTTCCAAAAGAGGCGCCACGAAGCAAGAATCTTCATCGACATACATCCTCTAGAGACCATTGCCAACATCAAGAGTGATGCAGCCCGTCCTACAGACGCTACTACATCTACAATGCCAAGTCCAAGCTCGTCCCCAAGTCACCCAAGAAGACAGACGTGGGCGGTACTACCGCTCCCCCACAGTGGTACTACCGTGCCTCGGTACTACTGCTCAGCCTCCGTGCTACTACCGGCCCTTACAGAAGCCCGCACCATCGCCCCTGGATTCTCTGATACCAGATGTTATAGGGTAAACCCGTGGGTGGCCCGATCTTCACGGATCTCGTGGTTAAATCGATGGGAAAGCGAGGGGAAAGGGGGAAGGTAGTGGAAGCGGATGCACACCTCGCGAAGAACACCATGAACACACGCAAAAATCACATGATACAAGGCCGATTGCTCTCGCTGGTGGCCACCGGTCCGATAGAATCCTCGCAAGGAAAGATCGGTCAACGTGCTCCCTCGATCCCAAGCGGAGAGGGAAGAACACCTTGGAGAGGGTCTTGACGTCTTGGCAAAGGGACACCGATGCCAAGGCCTTGTACAACGAGGGAGGTGCGATGCAAACTCCAACGAGGTGTTGATGATAGTCGATCCCCTTTGGTAGAAGGGGATGAGGCAAAACTAGAGATTCCACAAAGGGGGTTTCCTTTAGTCTATCATCTATGCCTAAGGGATACAGGAGGGGGTGGGGGCTCTATTTATAGGCCAGCCACTTACATAGGGGTATTTTGGGGAATAACTCTAGGGTTGCAACATAATAAGGGGGTACATGGGCTGTGGCCCAGCTGTTGAGGCGCGCAGGCCCAGACCTGACCGGTAGTACCGGACCAGGTAACCGGTAGTACCGCTTGGGGGCGGTAGTACTGCATGCCGGCACCGGAGCATCCAGGGGAGATGGTGTGTGCTTCTGTAAGGGCCGGTAGTACCACTGAGGCTGAGCGGTAGTACCGGGGTGTGGTAGTACCGCTGCAGGGGAGCGGTAGTACCGCCCACGCCTGTCTTCTTGGGTGACGTGGGGACGAGCTTGGACTTGGCGTTGTAGATGTAGTAGCGTCTGTAAGACGGGCTGCATCAAAGAGGATACAAGACGTCGTTCAAGGCATCTTCGCCATGAAGACGGAGAATATATGTTGAGCACCATCCATAATGCTCAACCAAGCTCAAGAAGGCACCACCATAAAGAGAAGAGTGCCAAGGACAAGGAGCATCGTCGCGAGCATCATGTAGATGACCAAGTGTGCCATCTACATCAACCTTTGGCAAGGCACGCCAATGACCTCCGTCGACACCATCAAAGGGCACGTTCCACTACTCGTGCCACCACCAAAATGGCACCAAGAGCAAGCTCTCCTCCATGCCATCAAGCTTCAACGCCCAACCTGGACGTCCTAGATGACTCATGCAACTTCATGGATGAGGAAGACGAAGACGTCTACTTCGCCAAGTTGGACGAGTACGTCAAGAGGACTACACAAGCCCATGTGCAAGACGCCGACGACAAGGTCAAGAATGGTGAGCATGGGGTTTTCCCTTCACAAAAGGAGGCGCATGGAGTTGAGAAAACCGAGCCTACCCCTACATCCTTGAGTGATTATGTGGTACCAATCCCATCTGAGTATGAGAGCCACTTAGCCCACTTGAGTGAAAACAAGAGTGAGATGAGTGACTCCACCATATGTGAGATTGAGTGCTTCCACTTTGAGAGCTTGAGTGATACACCAAGTGAGTTGAGAGTGGTAGTTGATAGATCATGTGAGACCACTTTGATTTCTAACGACTTACCCTCTACCTCTAGTGCGTTTCCTCATATTGTGCTAGGTTCCATGGATCAAGAAGCGCCAAGCTTGGAGATGATGATGCCTCCAACCAACAAGATGTACATGTTGGATGAATATGATGCCAACCCCAAACATGATGAAGAAGTCGCCCACATGGAGGCCAATGCTACCACAACACCCACATCATATGAGAGGTATGAACAAGGTAAGAATATGGGTGTTGATGATGCCATGATCCCACTAGTGGACATGATGATTTGTGATGAGTGGCATGCTATGGATGATATTTGTGATATCACATATGCTTCATTGATATTTCCATGTGATGCTTTGCCTTTGCATAATGTTGAGCATGTGAAATTATTTGATTGTGATGATGTTGCCATAGACATGCCATACTTTAAACATTACGTTGATGATATCATTGCTTGCACTTTGTTGAACAATTTCTCTTTCCAATGTTTTGCTTGCAATGATGTTACCAATGGTACCCCTCGGATAATGCTTTGTCATGAGTGTTTTACAATTTCTCCCATTGCTTGCAATATGGATGATGGCTCCTTCACTTGTTTTGCGTGCAACAATAATACTAATATGGTTTATATTGAGATGGCCCCCATAGCTTTCTCAAATTTTGGAGGTTTTGGTAAATGCCATGATAAGCATGTTCCCCACTTGCATACTCACCATGCATCTATTTCATACTTGATTGACACTCATGGTGATGTGCACAAGAAGAGATATGTCATGATGGATGATGTGTTTCTCTACCATGCACACACGTTCTTCCTTTTGTGTTTGATGTGTGTAAGTACCCGCACAAGAATGTCAACCTCGGTTGAGCACGAGTTGACAAAAAGAGCTCTAGAGAGCATCCCCAAGTGAGTTCAAGATCGAACCCAGCTCTGATACCTTTTGCATGCTTTGTATCTTTCATGTTGATAAATTGCTCTTTCCTATGGTTAGCTTGCAAGCATGTTAATGGTATTCTTTCACCTTGTGACAATCATGTTTCGTTGCCATTGAATATTGATGCTTTGTGTGTTGCCACAAAAATGTTGAACAATTTCTCTTTCCGATGTTTTGTGTGCAACCATAATGCTATTTGAGCATGTATTGTCACGAGAGCTTCCAAGTCTCTTGTATTGTTGTTGCAACAAACATAAGGACCACTTGCTCTTTTATATGGTTTGTTTGCAAAAATGTTGTTTTTACTTCCGCTTGCGATACTCATACCCATGATTTTGGCTTTTGATGATATGTGTATGGCATCCAACATATAGAACAATTGTTTTTTCCAATGGTTGGCTTGCACACATAATGATGTTGTTTTGGATATCTTTACTCATGTGTTTTTGCCGAATTCTCCTATCCTTGCATCAAAGATGTTGACTAATATTTTAGTCCATTGCTTTGAGTGCCACACTAAGACGTTATATGGAGTTTTCGAGTTCCCACATTTGGATGATGTTCAATTAATTTCCATGCTATGCTTTCGGTTGCTATACTTGAGTTGTGCTAATAGTGTTGTGAACAAGAATGGACATGCCACAAATGACATGCTCCTCTATCACACACAAACATATTTTTCTTGGTCTTTGTTGTGTGAAGGTATAATTGCTTCCGTGTCAACCTCTATGGACCATAAGTTGACAAGAAAAATCGTAGAGAGTTACCTATGGATGCTCTTCATCGAGCTACCCCTACACCATAAGGTTACTTCCTTCTACTTGAGGACTCGTGCTATAATCTTCATGACTTGGCTACTATTTGAGTGTTGCTTCGCTTTTATTGTGAGCTTTGCAGGCTACATGGAAAGTGAAGGAACATTGAAGAGCTGCCACATCAAGCTTCTCGAGGACGACTACATGGCGAACCCCAGGATCAAGAATGTCTCTCGACCACCTCTACATGACGAGTGTATAGAGTCGAGGATGACTCTTTTTGAAGGGGGGAGCTGATGCAGTCCGTCCTACGGACGCTCCTACATCTACACCACCAAGTCCCCCAAGTGGACCCATGACTCGTGCTCGAGCCAAGCTTCTCCAAGCTAAGGTGAATTCCCTCTTATACTCATGTGACTTTGATACACCCCTGGACGGCTTGCTAATTCATGCCCCGACACTGTGCATCATCAGGTATGAAGACACGAGCCAGAGGAGCGACGCAGCAGCCAACAGCTGCCAGGAGGACGCGGTACTACCGGCCCCTGGAAGCCGTACTACCGCTCATGGGTAGCGGTACTACCTCCCCGGATAGAGAGATGGACCCGAAGCCCCAGATCCCACCGGTACTACCGCACTCAGCAGGCAGTACTACCGCGCGCACCTAAGGACTCACGCAAAGCTTCTGCCCGCTCTGGTACTACTGCACCCTTCCAGCGGTACTACCGCGTCTGACTGGTACTACCGCTCAGCCGACCGGTACTACCGGACACCCCAGGGCCTGCGCGCTCCAGCTCGGCCATTTGGCCTTGTAACGCACCCTTTTGATACTTTAGTTGCCTAAACTACCCATGAACTTGTGGCTGGCCTATATATAGCCCCCACCTCTATTGTAAACATTAGGCATAGATGATAGACTAAAGAAACCCCCCTTTGTGGAATCTCTAGTTTTGCCTCATCCCCTTCTACCAAAGGGGATCGACTATCGTCACCACCTCATTGGAGTTTGCATCGCGCCTCCCTCGTTGTACAAGGCCTTGGCATCGGTGTCCCTTTGCCAAGACGTCAAGACCCTCTCCAAGTTGTTCTTCCCTCTTCGCGTGGGATCGAGGGAGCACGTTGACCGATCTTTCCTTGCGAGGATTCTATCGGACCGGTGACCACCAGTGAGAGCAATCGGCCTTGTATCATGTGTATTTTGTGTGTGTTCATCGTGTTCTTCGCGAGGTGTGCGTCCGCTTCTACTAACTTCTCCCTTTTTCCTTGCTTTCCCATCGATTTGACCACGAGATCCGTGAAGATCGGGCCACCCACGGGGTTACCCCATAACAGAAGTGGTAGGGTGTTAGGGATGCAACACCAAACCTTACTTTACCTTGGAAGATAGTATCGTGCAAATGGCAACACTTGATAGCAATCAAAACCAAGAAAAGTGAAGTTCACGCGAAACACCAAAACCAACTAACCACTAAAAAACACAAAAAGCTTATGGTCGATAGGTATGGAAGGTGGCGTGTCCAAGAACAATCCAAGATCAAGATATTGTAATGGCAAGTAAAGAACCACGATGATAACAAAGCAAAACAAGTCAATCCACAAGATAGGAATTATGTACAAGGAAACACACGGTGGGATAAATGGGACTTGTGCGACGGAGAAAGTGATCTAAGAACCAAATGATTACCTAGCGAAGACTATAAGCTCGTCTCACACAAGTGCAAGGAGAGACGCTAGTTTGATTGCAATAAATTGGTGGGCTACAAGATATGAACAATAAGTACCACCTATATGATGTTCATCGAGCTTGCACTTCCTATTCTATGAGGCACTTGTTTGTTTATTTCTTTTTTTGCTTTTTCTTTTTCTATTTTTTCTCTTTTTTCTTTTATTTCTCACTTGCCCCTTCCTTGTGCCAACAACTATACAAGATAACTATTGAGGGCAAACCTCTAGGGTGGCCCGATCTTTCACGATTCCCTTTCAAATCGAGGGTGGAGTGCGGGGAAGGAGGAGAAGGATGAACACGACGAACACATGCATGAAGAACGCGATGAACACACACACGCGAAACCACGATAAACACCAATAGCTCACGCCGGCGGTGACCCGTCTGGCGCAATCCCTAGGATCGGCGTTGGGAAGAGGACTCTCTCTCGAACCGGCACGGCGGGATGGGAGACTCGGTGAGATCTTGACGTCTATGCAAAGGGACACCGATGCCTAGGCCTTGTACAACGCAGAGGCACGATGCAAACTCCAACGAGGTTTGGGGATATTGGTGCTCCTTAGTCAAGGAGCATGAGGCAAGAATTAGATAGATCCACAAAGGGGTTTCCACTAATTCCAATATCATGCCTAGGGTTTACAATGGAGGTGGGGGTCTATATATAGGCCAACCACTTAAACAGGGGTACTTTAGGAAAAAAAGACAAGTTCTGGATGGACTAAGGGGTACATGGGCCGAAGGCCCAAAGGCCTTTTCATGCCTGGCGACGGTCGGACTGGAGACTCCGGTCTAGACCGGAGAATCCGGTGTAGTCTCCGGACCAGCCTCCAGAGGGGTCTTCAGATTGTCCCAGGGCCCGGTGCAGGGGGTCAGACCGGAGAGAGGGCCGGAGTCTCCGGTGTCTGCAGGCCGGAGACTTTGGCAGACCGGAGACTCCGATGTGCATAGACCGGAGACTCCGGTCTGAGCAGCTCCAGCGGCGTTTGCTTCATGTTCTGCTCCTTGTTCTCCATCCTTGGGTGCTTGGTGATGTGTCGAAGCTTCGTACCTAATGATACATAGTGTAGATGCATGAAGTAGTACCCCATCCAAGGAGGTATCAAATTGGCACGAGGAAAGGAGCGAGTTCACCTTAGCTTGTAGGAGTTTGGCTCGGGCACGAGTCATGGGTCCACTTGGGGGACTTGTTGGTGTAGATGTAGGAGCGTCCGTAGGACGGGCTGCATCAGCTCCCCCCCCTTCGGAAAGAGTCGTCCTCGACTCTTCATGGATATCATCTTGAACATCTCCATGGTAGGGTGAGAGATCCTTGACATTGAATGTATTGCTTGCAAGGTACTTGGAGGTCGGTATGTCGATGATGTAGGCGTTGTTGTTGATTCTTTTGAGGACCTTGAAGGGACCATCTCCTCTTGGCTTGAGCTTGGAGTCACGTTCCTTGGGGAAGCGATCTTTGCTTAGGTGTATCCACACAAGGTCACCTTCTTCAAAGATCATCTCCTTCTTGTCCTTGTTTAACCTTGAAGCTTGGCGAAGGACTTGTTGTTCGATAGTAGCTCTTGTTTCTTCATGAAGTTTCTTCATAGCTTGTGCGTGTTTCTCAACGTCCATGTGTGTGCGCTCATCGAGAGATAGTGGTAGGATGTCGAGCGCGGTGAGGGGCTCGAAACCATAGACGATCATGAATGGACTCATCTTGGTTGTTGAGTGCTTGGCACGATTGTAGGAGAACTCGGCATGTGGGATGCATTCCTCCCAATCCTTCAAGTTCTTCTTGATCAACACACGAAGGAGAGTCCCGAGGCTTCGGTTGACAACTTCGGTTTGGCCATCAGTTTGGGGATGCGATGCGGATGAGAAGAGTAGCTTAACGCCGAGCTTGGCCATGAGGGTCTTCCATAAGTAGCTCATGAATTTGACGTCGCGGTCGGAGACGATTGTCCTTGGCACACCGTGAAGACGGACGATTTCCCTGAAAAACAGATTTGCAACATGTGAAGCATCGTTGGTCTTATGGCACGGTATGAAGTGTGCCATTTTGGAAAAACGATCCACAACAACAAATATAGAATCATGACCATGCTTAGATCTAGGCAATCCTAACACGAAATCCATGCTAATGCCGGACCAAGGGGTATGAGGAATAGGCAATGGCATATAAAGACCATAAGGTTAGCTTGGGACTTAGCTTGAACACATGTTGTGCATCGTTGAACGTAGCGCTCCACGTCACGCTTCATCTTGGGCCAAAAGTAGTGATTGGAGAGCATGTCCAATGTCTTGTCATGGCCAAAGTGACCCATGAGGCCTCCACCATGAGATTCTTGGAGAAGCAAAAGTTGAAGCGACGACTTCGGGATGCATAGTTTGTTTTGTTTAAATAGAAATCCCTTATGCAAATAGAAGTCATCAACTCCTTTGTCACTGGAGCACTTTGCGAAAATTGGTTCAAAGAACGGGTCGGAAGCATACAAAGATTTTATTTCCTCAAGACCCAACACGTTGATTTCAAGTCTTGTAAGAAGGCTTGTGTGTTTGCGAGACAAAGCGTCTGCAACTACATTATCTTTGCCCTTCTTATACTTGACAATGTACGGAAAAGACTCCATGAACTAAACCCACTTAGCGTGTCTCTTGCTCAAGTTAGCTTGGCCTTTGAGATATTTCAACGACTCGTGGTCAGAATGTATGATAAATTCCTTGGGCCAAAGGTAGTGTTGCCAAACTTGAAGGACACGTACTAAAGCAAAAAGCTCTTTGTCATAAATCGAATAGTTAAGGCGAGCACCATCAAGTTTTTCTCTATGGTAGGCTATAGGACGTCCGTTTTGCATAAGGACTCCTCCAATGCCAATACCACTAGCGTCACACTCTATCTCAAAAGTTTTTGTGAAATCCGGTAAAGCAAGAAGAGGTGCTTCGGTGAGCCTCTTTTTTAGTTCATCAAAAGCTTTTTGTTGTGCTTTCATTAAGGGGACAAGCAATGGTTGAAAAGTCTTTCACAAAGCGACGATAGAAACCGGCCAACCCATGAAAACTTCGGAGTTCACTCACATTTGTTGGTATGGGCCAATCTCGTATGTCCTTTACCTTGGAAACATCAACTTCAATTCCCTTCGAAGAAACGTCAAATCCAAGAAAAATCAACTTGTCTTTAGCAAAAGTGCATTTGGGAAGATTAGCATAAAGCTTTTCATATCGAAGGATTTGCAAAACTTCCTTGACATGTGTTATATGGTCCTCAAGTGATTTGCTATAAACAAGAATATCATCTAAATAGACAACGACACTTTTTCTAGTGAGAGAACGCAAGATGTGATTCATAAGGCGCATGAAGGTGGATGGGGCATTCGATAAACCAAAGGGCATAACCAACCATTCATAGAGACCAAGTTTGGTCTTGAAGGCAGTTTTCCACTCATCACCTTCAGCCATGCGTATTTGATGGTAACCACTACGAAGATCAATTTTCGAAAAAATAGTGGCGCCACACAACTCATCAAGCATGTCATCGAGACATGGTGTGGGATGTCGATAACACACGGTGATAGCATTGATTGGACGGCAGTCCATGCATAACCGTAACGTATCATCCGTCTTTGGGACAAGAATCTCCTTCGTCTCCTTCGAACTAGTGCTAACTTGGATCGAACCTTTGGAGACGAGTTGGTTGATTTGACGTTCGATCTCCTTCGTCTCCTTCGGGTTCGTGTGGTAAGCGACATGATTGGGAAGTGGTGCACCAGGGATGAGGTTAATGTGATGTTCGATGCTGCGAAGAGGAGGTAGTCCATGTGGAAGCTCTTCGGGAAACACATCCTTGAATTCCTGCAAAACATTCATCAAAGATGGAGGAACATTGGTTAATTCATTAGTTCCTTGCGCTAGTCCCTTCCAAAGGAGGACATAGTGCAAGATGGATGGGTTGTTCCGAACATCTCTCATCTCACTTTTGGTGGCAAGGAGAACACTCTTATTTTTTCCACTCGAGTTTGGCTTGTGGCTCTCACTCACTATGAGGTGGTTCTCTCTGTCACCGCTCTTCTCACTAGTAGGTGTTGTGCTTTGTGCCCTCGCTAAAGCCTTTGCATTGTCCGCAATGATTTGGCTAGGAGTCATCGGTTGCAAAACACATGTTTTGTTGAGCCATTTGAAGGTGTATACATTGGTGTGACCATCATGTTGAGCAGCCTTGTCAAATTGCCATGGTCGACCAAGAAGCATGTGGCAAACTGTCATAGGAACCACATCTCACTCCACCGTATCTTTGTAAGGACCAATGGCGAAGGGGACCGATACGGTATGCTTGATCTTCACAGACCCTTGGTCACTTAGCCATTGCACGTGGTAGGGGTGCTTGTGCGGATGGAGGGTGAGGTTGAGCTTCTCACGCAATTCGGTGCTAGCAAGGTTGTGGCAACTCCCTCCGTCAATGATCACCTTGATAGATTTGCCATTGATGCCGGCTCGTGTTTGGAAGATATTGGAGCGTTGGTCTTCATGCTCTTGTACTTGAGTGGTCAAGATCCTTGTGACGACAAGCGATGGACTTGCGTCATGTTCACACATGAGGAGTTCTTGATCATCTTCCACTCGTTGTCTTGCTATTGCTTCCTTGACACGAGCATCAAACTCATCTTCACTCAAGTACTCTTCATCACCATTGTCATGGATGAACAAGACTTTCTTGTTTCCACATTCGGCTGACTTGTGTCCTTTACCACTACACTTGTAGCATTCACCGTTGAAAGGTGTATCACTCTTTGCTTGCTTGCCACTTGGGGCAGTTTTCCTTGAGGAAGTGTGGGCTTGAAGGAAGGCTTGGAGGTACTTGAGGAGCTTCCACTGAAAGTTGTTGGTGTAGCGGTTGAAGCTTGCTTGTAGGTGAAGTACGTCTTGGGCTTGTTATACTTGATATCCTATTGCACTTGATTCAGCCTTTTTTGCGATGTGCACAAACTCAACCATGTTGTTGTATGTTTGGAACTCGACGATGCGCTTGATTGGGTGATTCAAGCCAATAAGGAAACGTGCCATTGTTTGCTCCATGCGCTCATCAATGTTGGCGCGAATCAAGTTGAGTTCCATTTCCTTGAAGTACTCTTCCACGATCTTTGTCCCTTGACGAAGCGCTTGAAGGTTGTTGAAGAGGTCACACGTGTAGTGCATGCTAAGTTGTGATTGGCGGTTCTTGTCTTGCATCACGAGCAACTTGAACTTGTTCCCACCAAAGGTTGGCGTAATCATCAAACTCAAGCGAAGCCATGGCGACCATCTTCTCGTTGCTATAGTTGTGCATGCGGAAGATCTTGTCGACTTTGAGTGCCCACGAGAGGTATTCTTCAGGGTCATTGGATTCGGTGAACTTGGGCATCGTGAACTTGAGCTTGCCAAAACTTTCTTCATCGTTGCGGTCATTGCGACGAGCTTGGTGACCTTGTTGATGATCTTGTAGTTGGGGAGGTGGAACTTGGTTTTCGTGACCTTGTTGCGGAGCTTGCTCTTGATATTGTTGTTGAGGAGCTTGCTCTTCCTCTTGGCGCGGTTGTTGACGTGGTTGAGGCGCTTGGGCCTCATGGTGGCGAGGGTGTGGAGTCTCTTGACGCGGTTGATGATGAAGAGGAGGCCCGTTCCTCGGTTGGTGATGTTGGTTAAGCACATGGGCCTCACGGCGAAGAACATGGTCATGAGCCTCTTGACGTGGTGGGCGTCGCTCAATTTGTATCACTCGACGCTCCAAATTTTGTTGGTTTGGAGGAGGCACCTCACGATGACCATGGTGTCGTTGTTGATGTTCATGACGTTGATGACGAGGAGGAGGATCTTGGAGCGCTTCACGTCGATGACGAGCTTGATTCTCCAAATTGGAGTCACCACTTGTTGTGTCAAGTATGTGTCGCGGTCGATGGTGGTAGACTTGCGGTTACACTTGCGATTGCGCTTGCGGTTCCTCTTGTGGTTGCTCTTGTTGGATCACTAGTGCCCTTGCGTGATGACGGTGTGCTTCTTGCCTTGCTCGTGGCCTTGAAGAGAGGTCACCATCATAACTTGACGTTGCGGCGTGTCGTGGGGAAGGTACATAGTTCGAAGAGGTTCCATCTTCGACCACGGGGTATCATTGTGTCTTTGAGAACTTTGATGTAGATCTTGTGGAAGAGGTGCATGACGATGTGAAGAACTTGAAGAGCTTGATGCGTGTGAATGTGGTCTTGCCATGCCGTCGATGAGGCGTCGAAGATTGTCATTTGTTTCGGCGACGGAGCATTGGAGCGCTTCATTTTGGTGCCCGAAGTTGTGATGCATTGAATGCATTTGTCGTTCGAGGCCGTCGAAGCGGTTGTCGATGATCTTGAACTCGGCTTGCGTCTCGCCAAATTGTTCATCTTGTCGCGTCTCAAGGGCTTGGCAACATTCACGGAACTCTTGGCGAACGATGAAGTGACTTGTGCGCGTCATGTACGGTCCTTGATCTTATTCGTGGGGAGGTGGTTGGCTCGCCTCACCGTGCCTATCCATCATGCAAAACACACAAGTATTGTATATGGAAGTGGAATATGGTGGTGTTAGCCTTGTACCTCACCTCGGGGATTGCACCAAACTAGAAACCACAAGTGAGAGCTATTAGCGTGCAAAGTGGAATTGCAAAGAAAAACTCACATTAAAGAAAGAACTAACTCTGAAAAGCTTGTTTGTGGTAGGTTAGGATTGTGAAAAGCCAAAGAACCAACCAAAACAAAAGGGATAGTCAAAAGGGGGTAAAATCCAACAAAACTCAAGTCAAAGGCGAAGGTCAACAACTCAAAAGGGTGACGGGAACCTACGACTATGTACACACACGTGGAGAAAGTTGAGATTGACACGACTATGAAAATGAGCAAACAAAATGTCCTAACGAAGACTAAGCTCGTTGTCGTGCCAATGCAAGGAGAGACCGTGGCTCGTTTGCAAAGAAGAAAAGTGAGCAACGGATTTGTGCACTTGCCTTGGGTGCTCTTCTTTCTCTCTTGCTTACAAGCTTTGAGACTCTCTTTTGCAAAGGGAGACTATTTTTCTTTGTATCTTTTTCTTTCTTTTGTATTTTTTTTGCTCTCTCTTGATGCTACCTAGTCACACTTGATATTGCTCTGGCACTCTCACTATCCAAGGACAAATGCACAATGCTCAAGCAAACACAAGATGAGCCACTCTCATAGGATAGGTACACACAAAGGAAGATAGGGTTTAACAAGGTGACGCAAGTTATACCTTCTTTGATGATGAACTTGGCGTTGGTGTGGCGGGATGATGTTCGTGAGCCGTGGTGTCGATGAGCGTGGTGGTTGTCAATGCGGAAGCTTGCTATTAGTTGGCGACACGCACACGGGCACAAACAAACAAGAGGAAAATTAGCCAATGCAAGATTAGAGGCAAAACTGTCAAAATCAGGCGTTAGGCCGGAGACTCCGGGGTTTCAGGCCGGAAACTCCGGTCCAGGCGGAGACTCCGGTGTGGCTAGGCCGGAGACTCCGATGTAGGCCGGAGACTCCGGTCTGGAGTCAGACCGCGAACTGCTCGTGTTCTTGAGCAGAAATCCACGCCTTGGGTCCTCAAATCCGCAAAAAATTGGCCAAATTGGGCTAGGAAAACGCAGGATAAAGCTGGACCAACTCCTAAGACAAGGTCCAAAGGATAAAGTCGGATCAAAACCACAAATAACACTCCAAATCAAGAGATCGATCCAAAGGCAAATTTGTGGCTCTTTTTTGGGGATTTTCGAATTTTGGGTGGATAGAAGAAAAATTTGTGGGGGAAATCGTGAGCAACGAAGCTCTTGATACCAATATGTTGAGGCCAAACCTCTAGGGTGGCCCGATCTTTCACGATTCCCTTTCAAATCGAGGGTGGAGTGCGGGGGAAGGAGGAGAAGGATGAACACGGCGAACACAAGCATGTAGAGCACGATGAACACACACACGCAAAACCACGATAAACACCAATAGCTCACGCCGGTGGTGACCGGTCTGGCGCAATCCCTAGGATCGGCGTCGGGCGGAGGACTCTCTCTCGATCCGGCACGGCAAGATGGGAGACTCGATGAGACCTTGAAGTCTAGGCAAAGGGACACCGATGCCTAGGCCTTGTACAACGCGGAGGCACGATTGTCCCAGGGCCAGCCTCCGGAGGGGTCTTCAGATACCTTGTAGAATACCGAGCAAAAGTTGTGAGCGCGCTATCTCATATAGTTATTAATGCAGCCCGTCCTATGGACGCTCCTACATCTACACCAACAAGTCCCCCAAGTGGACCCATGACTCGTGCCCGAGCCAAACTCCTACAAGCTAAGGTAAACTTGCTCCTTTCCTCGTGCCAATTTGATACCTCCTTGGATGGGGTGCTACTTCATGCATCTACACTATGTATCATCAGGTACGAAGCTTCGACACATCACCAAGCACCCAAGTATGGAGAAAAAGGAGCAGAATGTGAAGCAAACGCCGCTGGAGCTGCTCAGACCGGAGTCCCCGGTCTACGCACACCGGAGTCTCCGGTCTGCCAAAGTCTTCGGCCTGTAGACACCGGAGACTCCGGCCCTCTCTCCTGTCTGACCCCCTGAACCGGGCCCTGGGACAATCTGAAGACCCCTCCGGAGGCTGGTCCGGAGACTGGCCCTGGGACAATCGTGCCTCCCTCATTGTACAAGGCCTTGGCATCTGTGTCCCTTTGCCAAGACGCCAAGACCCTCTCCAACGTGTTCTTCCCTCTCCGCTTGGGATTGACAGGAGGTCCTTGCGAGGATTCTATCGTACCGGTGGCCACCGGTGAGAGCAATCGGCCTTGTATCGTGTGTGTTTTGCGTGTGTTCATCGTGTTCTTCGCGAGGTGTGCGTCCGCTTCCGCTACCTTCTCCCTTTCCCCTCGCTTTCCCATCGATTTGACCACGAGATCCATGAAGATCGGGCCACACTACAGGTTTGCCCTCATCATCTGGTATCAGCAGCTTTTGGTTGCCACGGATTCCTCATCGATTTGGTCTTTTCCCCCATAAATTCGAAAATCCCCAAAAAATAGCCCAAATTTCGTGTTTTAGATCGATCTGTGATTTGAGTGCGTTTTGGTAGGTTTTGATCTGTGGATTACTTGCTAAACTTGTTGATCTACCTTCCCCTGCGTTTCCATAGCCTAATTCCTTGATTTCCCCCATCAATTTGAGGTTTTGGTTCGAGTTTTTCCGCCAAAACTCGTCCCGTTCGTGTTCTGGAAGTACTGGTTCGACCGGACCGGACTGTCTGGCCAAAACGGACCGGAATATTCGCCCCACCGGAGTTTCCGGCCTAAACTAACCGGAATATCTAGCCCGGCCGGACTGTCCGGCCTGCGCGCACCGGACTGTCCGCCCCCCTGCTGACAGAAAAATCTGCTTCACGGTTTTGAGCATAACTTTTGCATACGAACTCGGATTTTGGTGCTCTTTAGCTCGTTTTGAAGAGGAGAAAGAGCTCTACATCATCATCCCCGTGGTTCATGCTATCTACTCCATCCAAATTCCATGAGCAAGGTGGAATCCACCGAAAAAGGGTGAAGATCGGCGACGAATGGTATAAAAATTCCGCCACTTCTCCCCACTTGCATTTCTTTGTGAGCTACACTATCTTTGCGTTCAACAAACACCTATTCAGACTAGTTCCTCCTATGATTGCTTGGGCTATGCACATTTGATACTTGTAGAATACCGAGCAAAAGTTGTGAGCACGCTATCTCATATAGTTATCTTGTATAGTTGTTGGCACAAGAGGCAAGTGAAAAAGAAAAGAAAAGTGCAAAAAAATAGAAAAAGAAAAGAAGAAAAAGAAAAAAAGAAAAAAAGAAAGAAACAAGTGCCTCATAGAATAGGAAGCGCAAGCTCGATGAAAATCAAATAGGTGGTACTTATTGTGCATATCTTGTAGCCCACCAATTTATTGTAATCGAACTAGCGTCTCTCCTTGCACTTGTGCGACACGAGCTTATAGTCTTCGCTAGGTAATCATTTGGTTCTTAGCTCACTTTCTCCATCACACAAGTCCCATTTATCCCACCGTGTGTGTTTCCTTGTATATACAATATCTTGATTTCGGATTGTTCTTGGACACGCCACTTTCCATACCCATCCACCATAAGCTTTGTGTGTGTGTGTGTGTGTGTGTTTTAGTGGTTAGTTGGTTTTGGTGTTCCGCGTGAACTTCACTTTGCTTGGTTTTGATTGCTCTCAAGTGTTCCACTTGCACGATACTATCTTCCAAGGTAAAGTAAGGTCTGGCGTTGCATCCCTAACCCCCTACCACTTCCATATACAACACTTGGTCTTGTGAAACATGTCTAGGGACTTCGGAACCGAGGATGATTTCTATGAAGAATCCACGATGAATCACCATGAATATGCCTCCACAAGCATGGATGACATGATGGAGCACTACACCGACAATGGCTCCACATGCTTGGGTGATATGGAGTTCTACAACAACAATAACTCCCCAAGCCTAGACGACTTCAAGAACAACAACGTCAAGCTCCTCAAGTCACGTCGACCAAGACGGAGGCTCCACCTCGAGAGCGTCAAGGTCCACCATCACATGGACAAGTTCGAAAGCTCCCTCAATAAGTTCAAGAGCGACATGGACAACAACTTCACCAAAACCATGAGCATGATGGCCACCACTAATGATGCTTTGCGCTCATTACAACGCCTCACCAAGAAGAGTGCCAAGGACAAGGAGCATCGTCGCGAGCGTCATGTGGATGACCAAGTGCGCCATCTACATCAACCTTTGGCAAGGCACACCAATGACCTCCGTTGACACCATCATAAGGCGCCTTCAACTACTCGTGCCACCACCAAAAGGGCACCAAGAGCAAGCTCTCCTCCACGCCATCAAGCTTCACGCCAAGAGTCTACACTTCAAGATGGAGGAAGCCAAGGCCACATATGTGATGAATTCGATCCGAGCACCGCTCTCGACAACAACATGAGCCTACTTCCACCACTACCACAAGATGGCGACGACAAGGTCAAGAATGGTGAGCATGGGATTTTCCCTTCACCAAAGGAGGCGCATGGAGTTGAGCACACCGAGCCTACCCCTACATGCTTGAGTGATGATGTGGTACCAATCCCATGTGAGTATGAGAGCCACTTAGCCCACTTGAGTGAAAACAAGAGTGAGATGGTGACTCCACCATATGTGAGATGAAGTGCTTCCACTTTGAGGGCATGAGTGATACACCTAGTGAGTTGAGAGTGATAGTTGATAGGTCATGTGAGACCACTTTGATTTCTCACAACTGACCCTCTACCTCTAGTGTGTTTTCTCTTGATGTGCTAGGTTCCATGGATCAAGAAGACCCAAGCTTGGAGATGATGATGCCTCCAACCAAGAAGATGTACATGGTGGATGAAGATGATGCCATCCCCATATTGGATGAAGAAGTCGCCCACATGGAGGCCAATGCTACCACAACACCCACTTCATATGAGAGGTATGAACAAGGTGAAAATAAGGGTGTTGATGATGCCATGATCCCACTAGTGGACATGATGATTTGTGATGACTTGCATGCTATGGTTGATACTTGTGACATGACATATGTTCCATTCTTATTCCCATGTGTTGATTTTGCTATGCATCATGATGACCATGTGGAATCCTTCTATTGTCATGATATTGCCATAGACATGCCATGCTTTAAACATTAAGTTGATGCTATCATTGCTTGAACTTTGTTGAACAATTGCTCTTTCCAATGTTTAGCTTGCGATGATGTTACCAATGGTACCCCTCGAACCATGCTTTGTCATGAATGTTTTACAATCTCTCCCGTTGCTTGCAATAAGTTGAATAATTGCTCTTTCACTTGTTTTGCTTGCAACAATAATTCTCATATGGTTTATATCGAGATGGACCCCATAGCTTTCTCAAATTTTGGAGATTTTCATGATTGCCATGATATGCATGTTCCCCACTTGCATACTCACCATGCATATTTTTCATCCTTGATTAACACTAATGGTGATGTGCACAAGAAGAGATATGTCATGATGGATGATGTATTTCTCTACCATGCACACACGTTCTTTCTCTTGTGTTTGATGTGTGTAGGTACCCGCATGATCATGTCAACCTCGGTTGAGCACGAATTGACAAAAAGAGCTCTATAGAGCATCCCCCAAGTGAGTTCAAGATCGAACCTAGCTCTGATACCTATTGCATGCTTTGCATCTTTCATGTTGACAAATTGCTCTTTCCTATGGTTTGATTGCAAGCATGTTGATGGTATTCTTTCACCTTGTGACAATCATGTCTCGTTGCTATTGGATATTGATGCTTTCTGTGTTGCCACAAAAATGTTGAACAATTTCTTTTTGCGATGTTTTGTGTGCAACCATAATGCCATTTTGAGCATGTATTATCATGAGAGCTTCCAAGTCTCTCGTATTGTTGTTGCAACAAACATAAAGACCACTTGCTCTTTCATATGGTTTGTTTGCAAACATGTTGTTTTTGCTTCCGCTTGCGATACTCATACCCCCATGATTTTGGCCTTTGATGATATGTGTATGGCATCCAACATATTGAACAATTGTTCTTTCCAATGATTGGTTTGCACACATAATGATGTTGCTTTGGCTATTCTTCCTCATGTGTTTTTGCCGAATTCTCCTAGCTTTGCATCAAAGATGTTGATCAATATTTTAGTCAATTTCTTTGAGTGCCACACTAAGATGTTATATGGAGTTTTTGAGTTCCCACATTTGGATGATGTTCAATTAACTTCCATGCACTTTGACCTTGCATACGCATCTTGTTTGCGATACTTGAGTTGTGCTAATAGTGTTGTGAACAAGAACGGACATGCCACAAATGACATGCTCCTCTATCACACACAAACATATGTTGCTTGGTCTTTGTTGTGTGAAGGTACAATTCCTTATGCGTCAACCTCTATGGACCAAGACTTGACAAGACGAACCGTAGAGAGTCACCTATGGCTGCCCTTCAACGAGCCATCTCTACATCCTAAGGTGACTTCACTCTACTTGAGGACTCATAATATAATCTTCATGAATTGGCTATGCTTTGAGTGTTGCTTCGCTTTTGTGGTGAGCTTTGTAGGCTTCATTGAAGGTGAAGGAACATCGAGGTGTTGTCAATTCAATCTTCCCGAGGACAGCTATATGGTGAACCCCAGGATCAAGAAGGTCTCTCGACATCTTCTACTTTGTATGAGCGTGTAGAGTCGAGGACAACTCTTTTTGAAGGGAGGGGAGATGATGTAGCCCGACCTTCAGTCGTTACCACATCATGGTCTCCACCTTATGCCAAGTCGCCATGGACTCCAAAGGTGAATCTGTTCCTCTATGCGAACCCACTTCCTACCCTCTTGAATGGTATAGTACTTCATACTCCGTCCATATCAATGATAGGTTCACACCAACAAGTACGGAGGCATGGGAGGAAGCCTGGAGCACCAAGCATGACAAGATGAAGGCTTGGAAGAGAAGATGGACAAGGAGCAACAAGCTCCAGAATTGGAGTCTCCGCCGTCATCGCCCCGGAGAGTCCGCCCGGAACCAGCCAAAGTGTCTGGCGCAGCCGGACTGTCCGGCGCGACTCGGCCAGAGTGTTCGGCCTGCCCCAGCCCCAACCTGGCGTGGACATTCTGAGGGCCAGTTCGGACACTACCCGGACACTACCCGGACACTACCCGGAGTGTCCGGCTACCCCGGACTGTCCGGTCACTCCGACCCAGACTGTCCGGCCCAAGTGATGGGCCTGCAAGCCAACAGTTGGGCCCTTGGCCCATGTACCCCTCTATTTCGCACCAAACCCTAGTTTTATGCCCAAACTACCCCTGAACTTGTGGCTGGCCTATAAATAGAGCCCCCAAGCCCTCATGTATCCCTTAGGCATAGATGATAGACTAAAGAAAACCCCCCTTTGTGGAATCTCTAGTTTTGCCTCATCCCCTTCTACCAATGGGGATCGACTATCGTCACCACCTCGTTGGAGTTTGCATCGCGCCTCCCTCGTTGTACAAGGCCTTGGTGTCCCTTTGCGTCCCTTTGCCAAGACGTCAAGACCCTCTCCAAGGTGTTCTTCCCTCTCCGCTTGGGATTGACGGGAGCACATTGATCGATCTTTCCTTGCGAGGATTCTATCGGACCGGTGGCCACCGGTGAGAGCAATCGGCCTTGTATCATGTGTGTTTTGCGTGTGTTCATCGTGTTCTTCGCGAGGTGTGCGTCCGCTTCCACTACCTTCTCCCTTTCCCCTCGCTTTCCCATCGATTTGACCACGAGATCCATGAAGATCGGGCCACCCTAGAGGTTTGCCCTCATCACAATGATACTAGTGGATCCTTATGTTGTTTGTTAGAAGAACAGACATTCAATGACACTAGGTGTGGTTCATGAGAAGAACAGACATCCAATGACACTGGTGGATCCACGTGTCGTTTGTGAGAGGAACACACATCCAATGACACTGGGTGTGGTTCATGAGAAGAACACACATGCAATGACACTGGTGGATCCATGTGTGGTTTCTGAGAAGAACACACATGCAATGACACTGGGTGTGGTTCATGAAAAAGAACACACATCCAATGACACTGGTGGATCCATATGTGGTTTGTGAAAGAATAGACATCCAATCACACACTGTGGATTCATGTGTGGTTAACGAAAAGAGCAGGCACGCAATGACACTGGTGGATCCATGTGTGGTTTGTGAGAAGAACACACATCCAATGACACCGGTGGATCCTTATGTGGTTTGTGAGAAGAACAGACATGCAATGACTCTAGATGTGGTTCATGAGAATAACACACATCCAATGACACTGGTGGATCATGTGTACACTATGAGAGGAACACACATGCAATGACACTTGGTGTGGTTCATGAGAAGAACATACATGCAATGACACTTGGTGGATCCATGTGTGGTTCATGAGAAGAACACACATGCATTGACACTGGTGGATCCATGTGTGGTTTATGAGAAGAACCCACATCCAATGACACTGGGTGTGGTTCATCATAAGAACACACATGCAATGACACTGGTGGATCCATGTGTGGTTTGTGAGAGAACACACATGCAATGACACTGGATGTGGTTCATGAGAAGAACAGACATCCAATGACACTGGTGGATCCATGTGTAGAATGTGAGAGGAACACACATCCAATGACACTGGTGGATCCATGTGTAGAATGTGAGAGGAACACACGTGCAATGACACTGGGTGTGGTTCATGAGAAGAACACTCATGCAATGACACTGGTGTATCCTTATGTGGTTTGTGAGAATAACAGACATGCAATGTGATGTAGCCCGACCTTCGGTCGTTACCACATCATGGTCTCCAACTTATTCCAAGTCGTCATGGACTCCAAAGGTGAATCCGTTCCTCGATGGGAGCCTACTTCCAACCCCATTGAATGGTATACTACTTCATACTCCGCCCCATAACCATGACAGGTTCACACCAACAAGTATGGAGGCATGGGAGGAAGCCTGGAGCACCAAGCCTGACAAGACGGAGGCTTGGAAGAGAAGACGGAAGAAGCAGCAGCTGGAGCATCGGAGTCTCCGGCCACACCGGAGTCTCCGGCCTAAAGACACCGGAGTCTCCGGCCTACTGACCCCGGAGTCTCCGGACCCATCTCCAGACCGACCCCTAGATCGAGCTTGAGGACAGTTTGTCTGCCACTCTGGAGACGACACCGGAGATAGACCGGAGTCTCCGGCCTACACCTGAGTCTCCGGACCCCACACCGGAGTCTCCAGCCTAAGCGTATGGGCCTGCGTCCCGCCAGTTGGGCCTTCGGCCCATGTACCCCTTCGTCCGCCCTGACTTTCCCCTTTTATTCCTGAAGTACCCTTGAACTAGTGGCTGGCCTATATACAGTGCCCCCACCCCCTCATGTAACCCTAGGCATAGATGATAGACTAAAGAAAACCCCCTTTGTGAAATCTCTAGTTTTGCCTCATCCCCTTCTACCAAAGGGGATCGACTATCATCACCACCTCGTTGGAGTTTGCATCACGCCTCCCTCGTTGTACAAGGCCTTGGCATCGGTCTCCCTTTGCCAAGACATCAAGACCCTCTCCAAGATGTTCTTCCCTCTCCGCGTGGGATCGAGGGAGCACGTTGAATGATCTTTCCTTGCGAGGATTCTATCGGACCGGTGGCCACCGGTGAGAGCAATCGGCCTTGTATCGTGTGAGTTTTGCGTGTGTTCATCCTGTTCTTCGCGACGTGTGCGTCCTCTTCCGCTACCTTCTCCCTTTCCCCTTGCTTTCCCATCGATTTGACCACGAGATCCGTGAAGATCGGGCCACCCACGGGGTTACCCCATAACATCTGGTATCATCAGCTTTTGGTTTCCACAGATTTCCCCTCGATTTGGTCTTTTTCCCCGTAAATTCAAAAATTCCACCAAAAACTGCCCCAATTCGTGTTTTGGATCAATCTGTGATTTGAGTGCGTTTTGGTAGGTTTTGATCCATGGGTTACTTGCTAAATTTGTTGATCTACCTTCCCATGCGTTCCCATGGCCTAATTCCTTGATTTTCCCCACCAATTTGGTGTTTTGGTTTGAGTTTTTCTGCCAAAATCGCGTCGCGGACGAGTTCTGCACGTCCTGGAACCTCCGGACCGGAGATTCCGGCCCCCAGACCGGAGACTCCGGCCCAGACAGGAGATTCTAGCCCCCAGACCAGAGATTCTGGTCCAGACCGGAGTTTCTGGCAAAGTCTCCGCCCCCACTAATGACAACAAATCTGTTTCACCGTTTTGGGTATATCTTTTGCATACGAACTCGGATTTTGGTGTTCTTTAGCTCGTTTTAAAGAGGATAAAGAGCTCTACATCATCATCTCCGTGGTTCATGCTATCTACTCCATACAAATTCCGTGATCAAGGCGGAATCCACCAATAAAGGGTGAAGATCGGCGACGAAAGGTATAAAAATTCCGCGACTTCTCCCCACTTGCATCCATTTGTGAACTACACTATCTTTGCGTTCAACAAACACCTATTGAGACTCATTCCTCCTATGATTGCTTGGGCTATGCACATTTGATACCTTGTAGAATTCCGAGCAAAAGTTGTGAGCGCGCTATCTCATATAGTTATCTTCTATAGTTGTTGGCACAAGGGGCAAGTGAAAAAGAAAAGAAAAAGAGAAAAAAAATAGAAAAGAGAAAAAGAAGAAAAAGAAAGAAAGAAACAAGTGCCTCATAGAATAGGAAGCGCAAGCTTGATGAACATCAAATAGGTGGTACTTATTGTGCATATCTTGTAGCCCACCAATTTATTGCAATCGAACTAGCCTCTCTCCCCTTGCACTTGTGCGACACGAGCTTATAGTCTTCGCTAGGTAATCATTTGGTTCTTAGCTCACTTTCTCCGTCGCACAAGTCCCATTTATCCCACCGTGTGTGTTTCCTTGTATATATTCCTTCTTGTGGATTGACTTGTTTTGCTTTGTGATCATCGTGGTTCTTTACTTGCCATTACAACAACTTGATTTCGGATTGGTTCTTGACATGCCACCTTCCATACCTATCCACCATAAGCTTTGTGTGTGTGTGTTTTTTAGTGGTTAGTTGGTTTTGGTGTTCCGCGTGAACTTCACTTTGCTTGGTTTTGATTGCTCTCAAGTGTTGCCACTTGCACGATACTATCTTCCAAGGTAAAGTAAGGTTTGACGTTGCATTCCTAACCCCCTACCACTTCCATATATACCACTTGGTCTTGTGAATCATGTCTAGGGACTCCGGAGCCGAGGATGATATCTATGAAGAATCCATGATGAGCCACGATGACTACGACTCCACAAGTATAGAGGACATGATGGAGCACTACACCGACAATGGCTCCGCATGCTTTGAGGACCCGGAGCATTGCACCTATGATGACTCCACATGCATGGAAGACATGGAGAACGTCATCAACTATGGCTCCTCAAGCATGGAGGACTTGGAGCTCTACATCGACAATGGCTCCGCATGCATGGGGTACATGGAGCACTACACCGACAATGGCTCCACACGCTTGGGTGATATGGAATACTACATCAACAACGACTCCCCAAGCATGGACGACTTTGACTGCTACAACGACGACGCCTCACCAAGCATGGAGGACATGGCGAACATCTCCAACTTCGAGGGCTCTTCCATGAGCCATGAAGAATGCCCCCACCGCTTGGAGATGGAGGACTACTATGCCAAGCTAGCGGAGGTGCATCATCAAGAAACCATGACATTCAAGGCCAAGCGTGCCACACCAAAGGGCACCACCTACTTCGATGATCCACCTCCAAGGCGTCATGCGCCACCACCTATATGGCGTCATGGGTCACCATCTCCAAGGCGGCGAGCACCATCACCTCCAAGCCACCAAGCACCACCATCTCTAAGGCGTCAAGTGCAACAACCTCCAAGGCAACAAGTGCCACTGCCTACAAGAAGAGTGGCGCCCCAACATCATCTTCCCAAAGAGGCGCCACGAAGCAAGAATCTTCATCGACATACATCCTCTAGAGATCATCACCAACATCAAGAGGATACAAGACGTCGTTGAAGGCATCTTCACCATGAAGACGGAGAATACATGTTGAGCACCATCCATAACGCTCAACCTAGATCAAGAAGGCACCACCATAAAGAGAAGAGTGCCAAGGACAAGGAGCATCGTCACGAGCGTCATGTGGATGACCAAGTACGCCATCTACATCAACCTTTGGCAAGGCACGCCAATGACCTCCGTCAACACCATCATAAGGCACCTTCAACTACTCGTGCCACCACCAAATTGGCACCAAGAGCAAGTTCTCCTCCACGCCATCAAGCTTCAACGCCAAGACTTGATGTCCTAGATGATGCATGCAACTTCATGGAAGAGGAGGACCAAGACCTCTACTTCGCCAAGTTGGACGAGTACGTCAAGAGGACTACACAAGCCAAGGTGCAAGATGCCGACAACAAGGTCACGAATGGTGAGCATGGGATTTTCCCTTCACCAAAGGAGGCGCATGGAGTTGAGAGAACCGAGCCTACCCCTACATGCTTGAGTGATGATGTTGTACCAATCCCATGTGAGTAGAGCCACTTAGCCCACTTGAGTGAAAACAAGAGTGAGATGAGCGACTCCACCATACGTGAGATTGAGTGCTTCCACTTGGAGGGTAAGAGTGATACACCGAGTGAGTTGAGAGTGGTAGTTGATAGGTCATGTGAGACCACTTTGATTTCTAACGACTTACCCTCTACCTCTAGTGTGTTTCCTCATGTTTTCCTAGGTTCCATGGATCAAGAAGCGCCAAGCTTGGAGATGATGATGCCTCCGAGCGAGAAGATGTACATGGTGGATGAAGATGATGCCATCCCCATACATGATGAAGAAGTCGTCCACATGGAGGCCAATACTACCACAACACCCACATCATATGAGAGGTATGAACAAGGTAAAAATAAGGGTGTTGATGATGCCATGATCCCACTAGTGGACATGATGATTTATGATGACTTGCATGATATGGATGATGTTTGTGATATCACATATGACTCATTGGTATTTCCATGTGATACTTTGCCTTTGCATAATGTTGAGCATGTGAAATTATTTGATTGTGATGATGTTGCCATAGACATGCCATGCTTTAAACGTTATGTTGATGATATCATTTCTTGCACTTTGTTGACCAATTGCTCTTTCCAATGTTTTGCTTGCAATGCTGTTACCAATGATAACCCTCGGAGAATGCTTTGTCATGGATGTTTTACAATTTCTCCCGTTGCTTGTAATAAGTTGAATAATCGCTCTTTCACTTGTTTTGCTTGCAACAATAATTCTAATATGGTTTATATTGAGATGGCCCCCATAGCTTTCTCAACTTCTGGAGATTTTGGTAAATGCCATGATAAGCATGTTCCCCACTTGCATACTGACCATGCATCTTTTTCATATTTGATAGACACTAATGGTGATGTGCACAAGAAGAGATATGTCATGATGGATGATGTGTTTCTCAACCATCCACACACGTTCTTCCTTTTGTGTTTGATGTGTGTAGGTACCCGCATAAGAATATGAACCTCGGTTGAGCACAAGTTGACAAAAAGAGCTCTAGAGAGCATCCTCCAAGTGATTTCAAGATCGAACCCAGCTCTGATACCTTTTGCATGCTTTGCACCTTTCATGTTGACAAATTGCTCTTTCCTATGGTTTGATTGCAAGCATGTTAATGCTATTCTTTCACCTTGTGACAGTCATGTCTCGTTGCTTTTGGATATTGATGCTTTGTGTGTTGCCACAAAAATGTTGAACAATTTCTCTTTCCAATGTTTTGTGTGCAACCATAATGCCATTTTGAGCATGTATTGTCATGAGAGCTTGCAAGTCTCTCGTATTGTTGTTGCAACAAACATAAGGACCACTTGCTCTTTCATATGGTTTGTTTGAAAATATGTTGTTTTTGCTTCCGCTTGCGATACTCGTACCCCCATGATCTTGGCTTTTGATGATATGTGTATGGCATCCAACATATTGAACAATTGTTCTTTCCAATGGTTGGTTTGCACACATAATGATGTTATTTTGGATGTTCTTCCGCATGTGTTTTTGCCGAATTCTCCTACTCTTGCATCAAAGATGTTGACCAATATTGTCCATTGCTTTGAGTTCCACACAAAAATGTTTTATGGAGTTTTTGAGTTCCCACATTTGTATGATGTTCAAACGATTTCCATGCACTTTGACCTTGCAGATGCATCCGGTTTGCTATACTCTTGTTGTGCTAATAGTGTTGTGAACAAGAATGGACATGCCACAAATGACATGCTCCTCTATCACACACAAACATATTTTGCTTGGTCTTTGTTGTGTGAGGGTACAATTGCGTACGCGTCGATCTCTATGGATCAAGAGTTGACAAGACGAATCGAAGAGAGTTACCTAGGGCTATCCTTCAACGAGTTATCTCTACAACATAAGGTGACTTCCTTCTACTTGAGGACTCATGCTATAATCTTCATGAATTGGCTATGCTTTGAGTGTTGCTTCGCTTTTGTTGTGAGCTTTGTAGGCTTCATGGAAGGCGAAGGAATATTGAAGTGTTGTCAAGTCAATCTTTTCAAGGACGACTATATGGTGAACCCCAGGATCAAGAAGGTCTCTCGACATCTTCTACTTTGTGATGAGCGTGTAGAGTTGAGGACGACTCTTTTTGAAGGGAGGGGAGATGATGTAGCCCGACCTTCTGTCGTTACCACATCATGGTCTCCAACTTATGCCAAGTCGTCCTGGACTCCAAAGGTGAATCCGTTCCTCTATGCGAGCCCACTTCCAACCCCATTGAATGGTATACTACTTCATGCTCCGCCCCATATCCATGACAGGTTCACACCAACAAGTATGGAGGCATGGGAGGAAGCCTGGAGCACCAAGCCTGACAAGACGGAGGCTTGGAAGAGAAGACGGAAGAAGCAGCAGCTAGAGCACCGGAGTCTCCGGCCTAAAGACACCGGAGTCTCCGGCCTACTGACCCCGGAGTCTCCGGACCCATCTCCGGACCGACCCCAAGATCGAGCTTGAGGACAGTCTGTCTGCCACTCGGGAGACGACACTAGAGACAGACCGGTGTCTCCGGCCCACTCCGGAGTCTCCGGACCCCCACACCGGAGTCTCCGGCCTAAGCCTATGGGCCTGCGCGCCGCCAGCTGGGCCTTCGGCCCATGTACCCCTTAGTCCGCCCTAACTTTCCCCTTTTATTCCTAAAGTACCCTTGAACTAGTGGCTGGCCTATATATAGTGCCCCCACCCCCTCATGTAACCCTAGGCATAGATGATAGACTAAAGAAAACCCCCTTTGTGGAATCTCTAGTTTTGCCTCATCCCCTTCTACCAAAGGGGATCGACTATCGTCACCACCTCGTTGGAGTTTGCATCGCGCCTCCCTCATTGTACAAGGCCTTGGCATCGGTGTCCCTTTGCCAAGGCATCAAGACCCTCTCCAAGGTGTTCTTCCCTCTCCGCGTGGGATCGAGGAAGCACGTTGACCGATCTTTCCTTGCGAGGATTCTATCGGACCGGTGGCCACTGGTGAGAGCAATCGGCCTTGTATCATGTGAGTTTTGTGTGTGTTCATCCTGTTCTTCGCGAGGTGTGCATCTGCTTCCGCTACCTTCTCCCTTTCCCCTCGCTTTCCCATCGCTTTGACCACGAGATCCATGAAGATTGGGCCACCCACGGGGTTACCCCATAACACAATGACTCTTGATGTGGTTCATGAGAAGAACACACATGCAATGACACTGGTTGATCCATATGTGGTTTGTGAGAGGAACAGACATGCAATGATACTGGTTGTGGTTCATGAAAAGAACACAGATGCAATGACACTGGTGGATCCATATGTGGTTTGTGACAAGAACACACATGCAATCACACTTGGTGGATCCATGTGTGGTTCATGAGAATAACACACATGCAATGACACCGGTGTATCCATGTGTGGTTCATGAGAGGAACACACATCTAATGACACTAGGTGTGGTTCATAATAAGAACACACGTGCAACTCAAGGATGATATGGGCAAGAGGGAGGAGGTGAAGCCTAATTTTAGGACTCCACCAAGCTAGGTGATGCGGGCGCATCCCATTGATGATTGGCACGCTAGGACAACCTACGATATGTAATGATAAGTCTAAGGTTATGTCAAATATTGTTGCTATGTTATTGAGTCCGAGTCCAAGTTAGGTTCGAGTCCGTTTGTGTGTTCAGTTTGGGACTATCCAACCGACTACTTGCAGGCCTCCTATATAAAGGAGCCAGTCACCTAGGGTTTAGGGAAGTTCAGTTGTTTAGTCTAAAACTATATTGTGCTCCATCGTGTATCATCCCTCCGGGGACAGCGATACCGTTTATCATATTATTGCTGCGGAGGTTCTTGTGTTCATACAGGATTGTCGTGCTCAGGTTTGAGGCGTGGTGATCTTCATCATGTTACTTGCTAGATTCGTTCCTCTTCTTCAGGTGACGTTCTTCAGCGTTATTGGAAGGATTCCTATCCAGGTTACTCGCTGTGAAAGATCGGGACACAACTCAAGGATCATCGGCTTGATCCGTATCAGGTGGTATCAGAGCTCTCATTGATCACAGCGTGTTTTTGGTTCATCTGCGGACTGTTTCCTACATGCAGTTTATAGATTAGTTGTGGAGAAGAGATTGGAAGAAGAGTTTTCTGGGTGACTCGGTGGTGTGCAGATCAATCGGCTGGTACGAGGAGTCCAGAAAAAAGGAAGGAGGGAGGCGAGTTCTTGAGGTAGATCAGAATTGATCGAAATCAGATCCGATCGAGGCATTAGCGAAAAAAAGGGAAGGCGGCGTCTATCAGAATTAGATTCGATCGAGGGATTGATCGTGAGCAGGTTCCGCACCTCACGGCCTAAAGTCCCTGGCGATCGCACTCCTCCCTCGCGCAAGAAAAAATAGAGAGTACCAGATCCGATCGTGGGATCAAAAAAAAGAAAAAAAAAGAAGAAGTGGCGATCGAGGGAACCGACTCACACCCGCCTGGGCCGCCTAGCGTCTCCCCGTGTGCCCGCACGCCTAAGGACAGACGTCCTCTGTCCTCGAGCGAGGCCGCGCGCACTCGGTAGGATCAGGAAAGAGTCCGGCCATGCAAGGAATTGATACGTACGTGAATAGCCGGAGCAAGGCAAATCTAGAAAAGAAAAAAAATCGGCAGGTTTTGATTTGCTTCCACACGGTCGCTAATTTCTAGGGCAATAAAAGGGAAGGCAGGTTTTGATTTGCTTCCAGATTGTGTACTACTCCTGAGCGAGCTCCGATCAACGTGACCTCGCGCGTGCCTGGAAGCGTTCGTGTGCTTGGCGCTACACGTCCTCGCAATTCTTTTCGCCTGGGATTGATAGCTTCTATTTTGGCTGTGTGATTTTTGGTCAGAGTTCTGCTAAAGTTTAGAGATGGATCTTGAGGGTAATGTTAGTGATTTTTCAACGCAAGACGTCTACAATGATTATCTAGACCTGAAAAATTGTGTGCGCTGGGATTCTAGTAAATTGAAATGGAAGCTCCTACATATTGCAACCTCGACAGAATACAAGTTATGGGAAGAGACAATGCAGGCTGGTTTTCGCTTATGATCAAAGGCAAAGCATGCAAGTTGATTGTTGATGGAGGAAGCTGTACTAATGGCATTAGCAAGGCAATGGTGGCACTGTTGGGGTTGTCCACATGGCGTATTGCTGAACCTAAGCATCTATAGTAGTTCAATAGCTGCGGTATGGTGAAGATAACTCATAAGGTGCGTGTGCCATTTACAGTTGGTGATTATGTTGATGAGATTGAGTGCGATGTGTTGCCATTGGAGGTAAGTGGGATGTTACTTGGTCGTCCATGGCAGTATGATCGCAACGTTACACATGCTGGAAGAGCAAATACATATTCTTTTGTGCATGGTGGCAAACAGCAGACTTTGAAGCCTATGCAGGATGTTGACATAAAGTCTGATGTAGAGCTGGTGGTACATAAGGAGAAGGTGCGCAAGGCTAAGCCAAAATCTGGGCTAGCTAAGGTGCAGGATGGAGAGCATGATGCACAATGCGACAATGTTGATATTGCTTCAGCTATGCCTGTAGATGACAAGCCAGTGGAACTTGTTAGTGACAAGCCAGTTGAAGTGCATCATCCTATTGCCAAGAGGAAGGATGTTGTAGCATGTGTTCAGAAGGTTGTTTGTGTTGACACAGGTGTTCAGATCGATGATAGTTGTGCTCCTGATGTTCTAGTGCATGTGGTGCAGCGGGGTAACAAGAGCAGTTTTGTTAGCACACTTGTGAGGCGTTTTGTTGGGACAGTTGTGCGGATGCATAGAGGCAAGGATGGACATGTTCATCAGTTGTGTGGTCCAGGCATTACTCATCTTGTGCCAGGTCATGCAAAGAAGGTCCATGTTCAGCAACTACAGGTTCCGACAAGAGTTGAGAATAAGAAGACGGTGGCGCCTAGGTCCAAGCTCGTATGGAGACGCAAGGAGGTGCAGGCGCCAAGGGCTATATCAAGTCGAGCAGGCCAAGAGGGAGGATGTGGTGAGGAAGGCAAGCAAGACTTGAAGATGGCGAAGACGCGTGAAGCGATTGTTCATATCATGCCACCTTTCCGACCCAACCCGCAAGCGTTGGGGACAACGCTTCTTGAAGGGGGGATGATGATATGGGCATGAGGGAGGAGGTGAAGCCTAATTTTAGGACTCCACCAAGCTAGGTGATGCGGGCGCATCCCATTGATGATTGGCACGCCAGGACGACCTAATATATGTAATGATAAGTCTAAGGTTGTGTCAAATATTGTTGCTATGTTATTGAGTCCGAGTCCAAGTTAGGTTCGAGTCCGTTTGTGTGTTCGGTTTGGGTCTATCCAACCGACTAGTTGCAGGCCTCCTATATAACGGAGCCAGTCACCTAGGGTTTAGGGGAGTTCAGTTGTTTAGTCTAAAAACTATATTGTGCTCCATCGTGTATCATCCCTCCGGGGACGGCGATACCGTTTATCATATTATTGCTGCGGAGGTTCTTGTGTTCATCAAGGATTGTTGTGCTCAGGTTTGAGCCGTGGTGATATTCATCACGTTACTTGCTGGATTCGTTCCTCTTCTTTAGGTGACGTTCTTCGGTGTTATCGGAAGGATTCCTATCCAGGTTACTCGCTGTGAAAGATCGGGACACAACTCAAGGATTATCGGCTTGATCCTT
Source organism: Avena eriantha (assembly GCA_910589775.1). Lineage (NCBI taxonomy): Eukaryota > Viridiplantae > Streptophyta > Magnoliopsida > Poales > Poaceae > Avena > Avena eriantha. The sequence continues at coordinate 176,203,933 of OU342740.1, read as the reverse complement.
ATCAAACATGCAATGACACTGTGTTGAGGGCAAACCTCTAGGGTGGCCCGATCTTTCACGATTCCCTTTCAAATCGAGGGTGGAGGACTCTCTAGGATCGACGTCGGGCGGAGGACTCTCTCTCGAACCGGTAAGGCGAGATGGGAGACTCGGTGAGATCTTGACGTCTAGGCAAAGGGGCACCAATGCCTAGGCCTTGTACAACGTGGAGGCACGATGTAAACTCCAACGAGGTTTGGGGATATTGGTGCTCCTTAGCCAAGGAGCATGAGGCAAGAATTAGATAGATCCACAAGGGGTTTCCACTAATTCCAATATCATGCCTAGGGTTTAGAATGGGAGTGGGGGTCTATATATAGGCCAGCCACTTAAACAGGGGTACTTTAGGAATAAAAGACAAGTTCTGGACAGACTAAGGGGTACATGGGCCGAAGGCCCAAAGGCCTTTTTGTTGAGGGCAAACCTCTAGGGTGGCCCGATCTTTCACGATTCCCTTTCAAATCGAGGATGGAGTGCAGGAAGAGGAGGGGAGGATGAACACGAGGAACGCACGCACCAAGAACGCGATGAATACACACACACAAAACCACGATACACACCAATAGCTCACGCCGGCGGTGACTGGTCCGGCGCAATCCCTAGGATCGGCGTCAGGCGGAGGTCTCTCTCTCGAACCGGCACGGCGAGATGGCAGACTCGGTGAGATCTTGACGTCTAGGCAAAGGGACACCGATGCCTAGGCCTTGTACAACGTGGAGGCACGATGCAAACTCCAACGAGGTTTGGGGATATTGGTGCTCCTTGGTCAAGGAGCATGAGGCAAGAATTAGATAGATCCACAAAGGGTTTTCCACTAATTCCAATATCATGCCTAAGGCAAAAGGTAGTGTTGCCAAACTTGAAGGACACGAACTAAGGCAAAAAGCTCTTTGTCATAAATCGGATAGTTAAGGCGAGCACCATCAAGTTTTTCGCTATGGTAGGCTATAGGACGTCCCTTTTGCATAAGGACTCCTCCAATGCCAATACCACTAGCATCACACTCTATCTCAAAAGTTTTTGTGAAATCCGGTAAAGCAAGAAGAAGTGCTTCGGTGAGCCTCTTTTTAAGTTCATCAAATGATTTTTGTTGTGCTTTGCCCCACACAAAGGTGACATTATTTTTGGTCAATTCATTAAGGGGACAAGCAATGGTTGAAAATTCTTTCACAAAGCGACGATAGAAATCGGCCAACCCATGAAAACTTCGGAGTTCACTCACATTTGTTGGTATGGGCAAATCTCGTATGTCCTTTACCTTGGAAACATCAACTTCAATTCCCTTCGAAGAAACGACAAATCCAAGAAAATTCAACTTGTCTTTAGCAAAAGTGCACTTGGGAAGATTAGTATAAAGCTTTTCATGTCGAAGGATTTGCAAAACTTCCTTGACATGTGTTATATGGTCCTCAAGTGATTTGCTATAAATAATAATATCATCGAAATAGACAAGGACACTTTTTCCAATGAGAGAACGCAAGATGTGATTCATAAGGCGCATGAAGGTGGACGGGGCATTCTATAAACCGAAGGGCATAACTAACCATTCATAGAGACCAAGTTTGGTCTTGAAGGCGGTTTTCCACTCATCACCTTCAGCCATGCGTATTTGATGGTAACCACTACGAAGATCAATTTTCGAAAAAATAGTGGCACCACACAACTCATCAAGCATGTCATCGAGACGTGGTATGGGATGTCGATAACGCACGGTGATAGCATTGATTGGGCGGCAGCCCATGCATAACCGTAACGTATCATCCGTCTTTGGGACAAGAATCACGGGTCGGCACTTGGACTAGTTCTAACTAGGATCAAGCCTTTGGAGACGAGTTGGTTGATTTGACGTTTGATCTCCTTTGTCTCATCCGGGTTCGTGCGGTAAGCGGTGCGGTTGGGAAGTGGTGCACCGGGGATGAGGTCAATGCGATGTTCGATGCCACGAAGAGGAGGTAGTCCATGTGGAAGCTCTTCAGGAAACACATCCTTGAATTCCTGCAAAACATTCACCAAAGGTAGAGGAACATTGGTTAATTAGTTAGTTCATTGCGCTAGTCCCTTGCAAAGAGGACATACTGCAAGCTGGATGGGTTGTTCCGAACATCTCTCATCTCGCTTTTGGTGGCAAGGAGAACACTCTTATTTTTTCCACTCGAGTTTGGCTTGTGGCTCTCACTCACTATGAGGTGGTTCTCTCTCTCACCGCTCTTCTCACAAGTAGGTGTTGTGCTTTGCGCCCTCTCTAAAGCCTGTGCATTGTCTGCAATTACTTGGCTAGGAGTCATCGGTTGCAAAACACATGTTTTGTTGAGCCATTTGAAGGTGTATACATTGGTGCGACCATCATGTTGAGCAGCCTTGTCGAATTGCCATGGTCGACCCAGAAGCATGTGGCAAATTGTCATAGGAACCACATCACACTCTATCGTATCTTTGTAAGGACCAATGGCGAAGGAGACCGATACGGTATGCTTGGTCTTCACGGACCCTTGGTCACTTAGCCATTGCATTTGGTAGGGGTGCTTGTGTGGATGGAGGGTGAGGTTGAGCTTCTCACACAAGTCGGTGCTAGCAAGGTTGTGGCAACTCCCTCTCAATGATCACCTTAATAGATTTTCCATTGATGTCGGCTCGTGTTTGGAAGATATTGGAGCATTGGTCTTCATGCTCTTGTGCTTGATTGGTCAAGATCCTTGTGACGACAAGCGATGGACTCGCGTCATGTTCACACATGAGGAGTTCTTGATCATCTTTCGCTCGTTGCCTTGCCATTGCTTCCTTGACACGGGCATCAAACTTATCTTCACTCAAGTACTCTTCATCGCCATTGTCATGGATGAACAAGACTTTCTTGTTTCCACATTCGGCCGACTTATGTCCTTTACCTCCACACTTGTAGCATTCACCGTTGAAAGGTGTATCACTCTTTGCTTGCTTGCCACTTGGGGGCAGTTTTCCTTGAGGAAGTGTGGGCTTGAAGGAAGGCTTGGAGGTACTTGAGGAGCTTCCATTGAAAGTTGTTGGTGTAGCGTTTGAAGCTTGCTTGTAGGTGAAGTACGTCCTGGGCTTGTTGTACTTGATATCCTCTTGCACTTGACTTTCAGCCTTTGTTGCTATGTGCACAAGCTCAACCATGGTGTTGTATGTTTGGAACTCGACGATGCGCTTGATTGGGTGATTCAAGCCAATAAGGAAACGTGCCATTGTTTGCTCCATGCACTCATCAATGTTGGCGCGAATCAAATTGAGTTCCATTTCCTTGAAGTACTCTTCCACGGTCTTTGTCCCTTGACGAAGCGCTTGAAGGTTGTTGAAGAAGTCACGCGTGTAGTGCGCGGGGACGAACCAGGATCTCATGTGAGCCTTCATGTCATGCCAAGTTGTGATTGGCGACTCTTGTCTTGCATCACGAGCAACTTGAACTTGTTCCCACCAAAGGTTGGCATAATCGTCAAACTCAAGCGAAGCCATTGCGACCATCTTCTCGTTGCTATAGTTGTGCATGCGGAAGATCTTGTCGACTTTGAGTGCCCACGAGAGGTATTCTTCAGGGTCATTGGATCCAGTGAACTTGGGCATTGTGAAATTGAGCTTGCCAAAAGTTTCTTCATCGTTGCGGTCATTGCGACGAGCTTGGTGACCTTGTTGATGATCTTGTAGTTGGGGAGGTGGAACTTGGTTCTCGCGTCCTTGTTGCGAAGCTTGCTCTTGATATTGTTGTTGAGGAGCTTGCTCTTGCTCTTGGCGCGGTTGTTGACATGGTTGAGGCGCTTGGGCCTCATGGTGGTGAGGGTGCGGAGCCTCTTGACGCGGTTGACGACGAAGGGGAGGCTCATTCCTCGGTTGATGGTGTTGGTTAGGCACATGGGCCTCACGGCGAAGAACATGGTCATGAGCCTCTTGACGTAGTGGGCGTCGCTCAACTTGTATCACTTGACGCTCCAAGTTTTTTTGATGTGGGGGAGGCGCCTCATGATGACCATGGTGTCGGTGTGGACGTTCATGAAGGTGATGACGAGCTTGATTCTCCAAGTTGGAGTCATCACTTGTTGTGTCAAGTATGTGTCGTGGTAGACTTGTGGTTGCTCTTGTCGGATCACTAGTGCCCTTGCGTGATGACGGTGTGTTTCTTGCCTTGCTCGTGGCCTTGAAGAGAGGTCACCATCATAGCTTGACGTTGCGGCGTGTCGTGGGGAAGGTACATAGTTCGAAGAGGTTCCATCTTCGACCACTGGGGCGCCATTGCCTCTTGGATCACTTGGAGGTAGATCTTGTTGCGGAGGTGCATGACGACGTGAAGAACTTGAAGATCTTGAAGCACGTGAACTTGGTCTTGCCATTCCGTCGATGAGGCGTCGAAGATTGTCATTTGTTTCGGCGACGGAGCATTGAAGCGACTCATTTTGTTGGCCGAAGTTGTGATGCATTGCTTGCATTTGCCTTTCGAGGCCATCGAAGCGGTTGTCGATGTTCTTGAACTCGGCTTGCGTCTCGCCAAATTGTTCATCTTGTCGCGTCTTAAGGGCTTGGCAACGTTCACGGAACTCTTGTCGAACGATGAAGTGACTTGCGCGTGTCATGTACGGTCCTTGATCTTCTTCGTGGGGAGGTGGTTGGCTCGCCTCACCGTGCATATCCATCATGCAAAACACACAAGTATTGTATATGGAAGTGGAATATGGTGGTGTTATCCTTGTACCTCACCTTGGGGATTGCACCAAACTAGAAACCACAAGTGAGAGCTATTAGCGTGCAAAGTGGAATTGCAAAGAAAACTCACACTAAAGAAAGAACTAACTCTCAAAAGCTTGTTTATGGTAGGTTAGGATTGTGGAAAGCCAAAGAACCAACCAAAAGAAAAGGGATAGTCAAATGTGGGTAAAATCCAAGAAAACTCAAGTCAAAGGCGAAGGTCAACAACTCAAAAGGGTGACGTGAACCTACGACTATGTACACACATGTGGAGAAAGTTGGGATTGACACGACTATGAAAATGATCACACAAAATGTCCTAACGAAGACTAAGCTCGTTGTCGTGCCAATGCAAGGAGAGACTGTGGCTCGTTTGCAAAGAATAAAAGTAAGCAACGGATTTGTGCACTTGCCTTGGGCGCTCTTCTTTCTCTCTTGCTTACAAGCTTTGAGACTGTCTTTTGCAAGGGGAGACTATTTCTCTCTTGCTTACAAGCACGATGCAAACTCCAACGAGGTTTGGGGATATTGGTGCTCCTTAGTCAAGGAGCATGAGGCAAGAATTAGATAGATCCACAAAGGGGTTTCCACTAATTCCAATATCATGCCTAGGGTTTACAATGGAGGTGGAGGTCTATATATAGGCCAGCCACTTAAACAGGGGTACTTTGGGAATAAAAGACAAGTTCTGGATGGACTAAGGGGTACATGGGCCAAAGGCCCAAAGGCCTTTTCATGCCTGGCGATGGTCGGACCGAAGACTCCGGTGTGGTGGACCGGAGACTCCGGTCTAGGCCGGAGATTCCGGTGTAGCCTCCGGACCAGCCTCCGGAGGGGCCTTCAGATTGTCCTAGGGCCTGGTGCAGAGGGTCAGACCGGAGAGAGGGCCGGAGTCTCCGGTGTCTTCAGGCCGGAGACTTTGGCAGGCCGGAGACTCCGGTGTGCGCAGACCGGAGATTCCGGTCTGAGCAGCTCCAGCGGCGTTTGCTTCACGTTCTGCTCCTTGTTCACCATCCGTGGGTGCTTGGTGATGTGTCGAGCCTTCGTACCTGATGATGCATAGGGTAGTTGCGTGAAGTAGCATACCATCCAAGGAGGTATCAAATTGGCACGAGGAGAGGAGCGAGTTCACCTTAGCTTGGAGGAGTTTGGCTCGGGCACGAGTCATGGGTCCACTTGGGGGACCTGTTGGTGTAGATGTAGAAGCGTCCTAGGACGGGCTGCATCAGACACGCTCACGGGCACAAACAAACAAGAGGAAATTAGCCAATCCAAGATTAGAGGCAAAACTGTCAAAATCTGGCGTCAGGCCGGAGACTCCGGTGTGGCTAGGCCGGAGACTCCGGTGTAGGCCAGACACTCCGATGTGCAGGCCGGAGACTCCGGTCTGGAGTCAAATCGCGAACTGCTCTTGTTCTTGAGCGGAAATCCATGCCTTGAGTCCTCAAATCCACGAAAAATTGGCCAAATTGGGCTGGGAAAATGCAGGATAAAGCTGGACAAACTCCTAAGGCAAGGTTTGGTCGGATCAAAACCACAAATAACACTCCAAATAAAGAGATCGATCCAAAGGCAAATTTGGGGCTCTTTTTGGGGATTTTTGAATTTTGGTTGGATAGAAGAAAATTTTGTGGGGGAAATCGTGACCAACGAAGCTCTTGATACCAATATGTTGAGGGCAAACCTCTAGGGTGGCCCGATCTTTCACGATTCCCTTCCAAATCGAGGATGGAGTGCGGAAAGAGGAGGGGAGGATGAACACGACGAACGCATGCATGAAGAACGCGATGAACACACACACACAAAACCACGATACACACCAATAGCTCACGCCGGCGGTGACCGGTCCGGTGCAATCCCTAGGATCGGCGTCGGGCGAAGGACTCTTGATGAGGACATCCATACTATTCCACTATCTCCTACTCCTATTCACAATGAAGATGTTGCTGCAAAGAACAAGTCCAATGAAATCAGGATTGGACCCATTACAAGAGCTCGTGCAAAGCTGATTGAGCAACAGGTGAATTTACTCTTAATTGAACCTGATGTTTTACTTAATGAGAACTTTATACAACCTAAGTCTATGCATCTTTGTATGATCAGGTTTATTGATAACACAAGCGTTGCGTGAGGAGGAGGAGGAGGATAGTTGCAGCAAGAAGGACAAGCGCTGATTTCCAATATCAACAAGTGCGCGAGGGAGGAGCGGGAGGCATGCGCACTAGGAGGCAATGAGGAAATCACGTATGAGCAAGAGAGAGAGAGATGGCGCACCAAGAATTGTATGTTTGAGGTGTTCCACGACGTTTGGACTGCGTGCCAATAAGGCCGAACCCATATATGGGTCGGTATGTATCAGTTTGAGTCGAACCGAGTCAGTTTAGGCCAAGTTATGGCTGTTTTTAGGCCCGTTCAGAAGGGAGGACGCCCCAGCCCTCAGATAAACCTCCATAGCCGTCACAAGTTAGGGTTTAGACCACATTAAAATATTTTGGAGTTGTTTCTTTCATAGAACCTCTGGAATTACCATGTGTTCGAATCTACCAACTATAATTGAGTGTGATCTGTTGTTCCATTGGGAATTAGTAGATTGCATACTACCGTTCGTGGTCACGGCTGCGTGCGCAAGAGTGTGGTTTTGTGAATATCCTACAAGGTTCGAGATCTGTTGCACTGGCATCGGGGATCGAGCGGCAGAGATCATAGCTACGCACTAGTTATCTATCATCCACCATTAGCATCGACAAGAGCTTGCTGAGAAGATCGGGCCACCCCATATCATCTTGGTATCAGATTTCCAGTGTTGCCTCGGTAAGCATCCACAAATCCATCCATAGATTAGTTATTTTTGTCTTATACAGAAAAAGCCACACAAAAATATTAGGGTTCATAGTTCATTGCCATAGCCTAGATAACACTGTTCTTGAGTTCTAGTTGCTGATCGTAATCCTTTTGTGTAGCCTTTCTTCTAAATCTGAGTCGTAGTGTTTTGTCTAGTTTTCGTCTGTTTTTGATCCATTGTCGGAGTCCCTAGACTATTTCTAGACTGTTCGTCGTGTTCTTGAGTCTTAGATCTATTAGATCTGTTCTCTTTTAGTATGAGGTTGTAGATCCGTTTAAAAGAAGGAGAAAAAAAAGCAAACCGATCGGATCTGTAGCTGTACGTGAGCTTCCTTCACGTTGAAGTAAAGAAAAAAAAAGAGTCAAAACCGGTCTTTATCTAGCTGCTGTGAGTTGTACGTGAGAAAGAAAAAAAAATCCGAAAAAAAATCGGCCCTCGCTGCACCCAGACCAGTCTGTGCTACTACGAGAAAAAAAATCTGCCGCCATCCTGCCGCGGCAGGATTTTAGGCCATTTTTCTGCTGTGACAGAGACCAATTCTCAGGTCAATTTTTTTTCTTTTTTTGTTTATTTTTTTACTGAGTCCACATAGCGTACTTATCCTTGTGAGCCTTAGTACACCTTTCTTTGTTTCTAAAACTATTCTACGAGACTAGCATGCTTAGTGCTCTGCGGGCTGCTTACTTTAGCAATCTTATGCCCGTTTCGTTGAGACACTGCTAGCGTCTCTCCTTGTGCATTGCAACACGAGCATTCCTCCGACATACCTCACTTTATTGAGCTCATTTTCATAGTTGCAATTGCCCCATTTATCTCCACCGTGTGTGTTTATGTGGGTCTTTGTCATACGATCAACACTAGGACTTGTTTACGGTGTAGTTAGGATACCATACCAACAGCTCCACCATAAATAACCTGTGTGCCCTGCGATCGTGCTCTATACCTATGATATTCACTTCATCACTTAAGTGTATCAGTCGTTGATCTTGTTTTGGTAGAGTATCTCTATTCACTTTGGAACGATAAGATCTCCTTTCTTATTAGTTGTGAGTGAGCTGTGAGAGTTCCACCATACAGATTTTGATTTTTGCACTAACCTACTAATGATGTCTTCTAGTCATGATGATGTTGTGATGCAGAAAAAGAAGGATGAGGAGCTTGTTAATTGGCGTGAATATGAGGCTTTGAAGTCCCACTTGACACGTGTGTTTACTAACACGACAGATGCCATTGACAAGAATCTCCAGGATATGAATATGAGATTGGATCAGCATGTTGGAACGGTTGATACTATTCAAACGCAAGTGGCTACGCTCAATGTTAATGTCACCACTTTGCAGCGTTCCATTGAGGGTTTAACAGCCGCTTTACATAGAAGGGAAATCCTCAACATGATGATGCCTTTGATGATTTCGATGAGGGTAGCGCTGTGTATGCCGTTCCACATGTTGGCAAGGGTTGTGCTATTCCCCCTGCCCATGCACCTGCTCATGGCCGTGGGTTTGCCCCTCTTGGGCGTGCTCAACGTGTTCAACCCCAAGCTGCTGATGATGGTTTGGGCAAGCAAAAGTTTTCGATCCCCAAGTTTGATGGTTCCATTGATCCTGAAGATTACCTCACACGGGAGTTGAAGATTGAGAAACTGTGGCGCTTATTTGACTATCCAGAAGACAAGAAGGTCAAGCTTGCAGCATCTGAATTTGATGGTTATGCTTTGCGTTGGTGGGATGCATTACTTGATGGAATAAGTATCATATACATGATGGATATTTGTTTCGAGCTAACAAACTATGTATTCTAGAATCGTCGTTGCGTTTGTTCTTAGTGCAGGAATCACATGCTGGTGGTTTGATGGGTCACTTTGGGCGTGAGAAGACGTTGCTCATGCTCGCTGACCAATTTTATTGGCCCAAGATGAGGCGTGATGTGTACAGATTTGTGAGCAGATGCATTACTTGCCACAAGTCGAAATCCAAGCTGAAGCCTCACGGTTTGTATACACCTCTCTCTGCACCGACTACTCCATGGGAAGACATTAGTATGGATTTTGTGCTAGGTCTACCTAAAACTCAGAGAGGTCATGATTCAATATTTGTGGTAGTGGATAAATTCTCTAAAATGGCTCATTTTATTGCTTGCCACAAAAGTGACGATGCGTCGCATGTTGCGAACCTGTTTTTTAGGGACATCGTGAGATTACATGGAGTACCTAAGACGATTGTTTCTGACCGTGATGTGAAGTTCATGAGATACTTTTGGAAGACCTTATGGGGGAAGCTAGGAATGAAGCTGCTGTTCAGTACTACATGTCATCCCCAAACAGATGGTCAAACGGAGGTGGTGAATAAAACATTGTCACAGCTGCTAAAGACCATGATTAAAAAGAATCTGCGGGAGTGGGAAGGGGGTTTGCCACATGTTGAGTTCGCTTACAACAGGGTTGTGCATTCAACTACTCAGCTTTGTCCTTTTGAGGTGGTCTATGGCTTCTAGCCATTGACGCCACTTGATATGTTGCCTCTGCCATTACATGAGAGAGTTGATATGGAGGCATCAAAACGTGATGATTATGTGAAGAAAATACATGAGAAGACTCGAGAGGCTATTGAGAAGAAACGCAAGAACATTACTGCTGCAAGGAATCAAGCAAGAAAAGAAGTGTTGTTCAAGCCTAGAGATATGGTTTGGGTGCATCTATGCAAGGACAGATTTCCACTACTTCGCAAGTCCAAGTTGAAGCCACGTGGTGCTGGTCCTTACAAAGTACTAGCCAAAATTAATGATAATGCCTACTCAACTGATATACCTATTGAGGAGTTTGGTGGTGCTAGCAACAGCTTCAACGTTGCTGATTTATCACCATATGCTGGAGAAGACCTTGGAGCGTCGAGGTCGACGCCTTTTGAACGGGGGGGGGGGGGGGGGGGGGGAGATGATGAGGACATCCATACTATTCCACTATCTCCTACTCCTAATCACAATGAAGATGTTGCTGCAAAGAACAAGTCCAATGAAATCAGGATTGGAACCATTACAAGAGCTCGTGCAAAGCTGATTGAGCAACAGGTGAATTCACTCTTAATTGAACCTGATGTTTTACTTAATGAGAACTTTATACTACCTAAGTCTATGCATCTTTGTATGATCAGGTTTATTGATAACGCAAGCGTAGCACGAGGAGGAGAGTTGCAGCAAGAAGGACAAGCGCTGATTTCCAATATCAACAAGTGCGCGAGGGAGGAGCGGGAGGCATGCACACTAGGAGGCAATGAGGAAATCACGTATGAGCAACAAAGAGAGAGATGGCGCACCAAGAATTACATGTTTGAGGTGTTCCACGACGGTTGGACTGCGTGCCAATAAGGCCGAACCCATATATGGGTCGGTATGTATCAGTTTGAGTCGAACCGAGTCAGTTTGGGCCAAGTTATGGCTGTTTTAGGCCCGTTTAGAAGGGAGGACGCCCCAGCCCTCATATAAACCTCCGTAGCCGTCACAAGTTAGGGTTTAGACCACATTAAAATATTTTGGAGTTGTTTCTTTCATAGAACCTCTGGAATTACCATGTGTTCGAATCTACCAACTATAATTGAGTGTGATCTGTTGTTCCATTGGGAATTAGTAGATTGCATACTACCGTTCGTGGTCACGGCTGCGTGCGCAAGAGTGTGTTGTTGTGAATATCCTACAAGGTTCGAGATTTGTTGCACTGGCATCAGGGATCGACCGGGAGAGATCATAGCTACGCACTAGTTATCTATCATCCACCATTACCATCGACAAGAGCTTGCTGAGAAGATCGGGCCACCCCATATCAACTGTCTCTCGAACCGGCACGGCGAGATGGGAGACTCGGTGAGATCTTGACGTCTAGGCAAAGGGACACTGATGCCTAGGCCTTGTACAACGCGGAGGCACGATGCAAACTCCAACGAGGTTTGGGGATATTGGTGCTCCTTGGTCAAGGAGCATGAGGCAAGAATTAGATAGATCCACAAAGGGGTTTCCACTAATTCCAATATCATGCCTAGGGATTACAATGGAGGTGGGGGTCTATATATAGGCCAGCCACTTAAACAGGGGTACTTTAGGAATAAAAGACAAGTTCTGGACGGACTAAGGGGTACATGGGCCGAAGGCCCAAATGCCTTTTCATGCCTGGCGACGGTGGGACCGGAGACTCCGGTGTGGTCGACCGGAGACTCTGGTCTAGGCCGGAGATTCTTGTGTAGCCTCCGGACCAGCCTCCGGAGGGGCCTTCAGATTGTCCCAGGGCCTGGTGCAGGTGGTCAGACCGGAGAGAGGGCCGGAGTCTCCGGTGTCTTCAGGCCGAAGACTTTGGCAGGCTGGAGACTCCGGTGTGCGCAGTCCGGAGACTCCGATCTGAGCAGCTCCAGCGGCGTTTGCTTCACGTTATGCTCCTTGCTCACCATGCATGGGTGCTTGGTGATGTGTCGAGGCTTCGTACCTGATGATGCATAGGGTAGTTGCATGAAGTAGCACACCATCCAAGGAGGTATCAAATTGGCACGAGGAGAGGAACGAGTTCACCATAGCTTGGAGGAGTTTGGCTCGGGCACGAGTCATGGGTCCACTTGGGGGACTTGTTGGTGTAGTTGTAGAAGCATCCGTAGGACGAGCTACATCACACTGGGTGTGGTTCATGAAAAGAACACACATCCGATGACACTGGTGGATCCATATGTGGTTTGTGAAAAGAACAGACATGCAACCACACTTGGTGGATCCATGTGTGGTTTGTGAGAAGAACACACATCCAATGACACCGGTGGATCCATATGTGGTTTGTGAGAAGAATAGACATGTAAATGATTCTAGATGTGGTTGATGAGAAGAACACACATCCAATGACACTGGTGGATCCATGTGTACACTTTGAGAGGAACACACATGCAATGACACTGGGTGTGGTTCATGAGAAGAACAGACATATAATGACACATGGTGGATCCATGTGTGGTTCATGATAAGAACACACATGCAATGACACTGGTGGATCCATGTGTGGTTTGTGAGAACAACACACATCCAATGACACTGGTGGATCGATGTGTGGTTTGTGAGAGGAACACACATGCAATGACAATGGTTGTGGTTCATGAGAAGAACACACATGCGATTACACTGGGTGTGATTCATGAAAAGAACACACATCCAATGACACTGGTGGATCCTTATGTGGTTTGTGAGGGGAACAAACATGCAATGACACTGGTGATATGTGGTTTGTGAAAAGAACACACATGCAATGACACTAGTGGATATGGTTTGTGAAAAGAACAGACATGTGATCACACTGGGTGGATCCATGTGTGGTTCATGAGAAGAACATACATGCAATGACACTGGTGATTTGTGGTTTGTGAAAAGAACAGACATGCAATGACTCTAACTATGGTTAATGAAAAGAGCAGACATGCAATGGCACTAGTGGATCCATGTGTGGATTGTGAGAAGAACACACATCCAATTGACATCGGTGGATCCATGTGTGGTTTGTGAGAAGAACACACATCCAATGACACCGGTGGATCCTTATGTGGTTTGGGAGAAGAACAGACATGCAATGACTCTAACTGTGGTTCATGAGAAGAACACACATAAGGAGACACCTCTCTCTATCTTTCGTAGAAGCCCAAACATGTGCTCACCATGTCTGCTACTCCCTGATTGGTTGTCACAGTTGCCACGCGAATCGTGCCCACCAACTGTTGATTCTATGCGATCCAACGATGATCATTGCACACGATGCCGTCCATGGAAAAAGTCGTCGAGCAGTCATGTCATGTTTAATTAAGTCTGAAAAGCCTACTACTACTACTACTACTACTACTACTACTACTACTACTACGCCACAACGCATGCGTCATCGAGTGCACGGTCGTCGATGGACAGCTGCAATTTATTGCCACTTGATTTTAATAAGACATATCCCATTTTTACGCAGCGGCTCTCAATCTCACTTCCAACTGGGCTATAGAGGATCTGAGGCTATTAGATTAGATGCTAATCAATGACGTGGGCTTCGTATCTCTCCTCGTGTTGCGGCGGGTGGAGAAGAAACCCTAGACAGCGTCACGGATGAGCAGGGAGCTAACCCGACGACTCGAGAGGCGGCTAGGAGGCGACGAGGCGACATGGTGGTTGATGGTGACTCCGGGGATGGGCGGAATGAGGGGTTTTGACAAGGTATGGTGGCTCGAGTGCGGTCGACTGAGAAGAGCTCGTCGGAGCTCGCCGGTAAGGCTCAGGGCGTTGGTCCTAGGAAAAATGAGGGAGAGGGTTAGATGAAGGGGAGCAACACGAGCTTGGGAAGGACACATTTTGGTGGAGGGGAGCATAAGACAGGGACCTATGCTTAGTTTTTTAAAACGGCCAAGAGCACTTCTTTCTCTTCTTCTGGCCAGGATAAGGCATATGAGAAGGAGTGGTGCTTGGGTATGTTGAGTGGAAGGGAGGGGAAAATGAGCCTGAGGGGGAGTGCTGGGGTGGTCTGGGCCCTTCTATCTAGAGAGGTGGTCATCCATGGTGGACCATGCCTAGGGAAGCAGGAGGGGGAGGTGAGACCTAGGGTTGGGTTTCTGTGGGTGGTGTCGTGGTTGTGTGAGAGCCACTGGGAGGCAGAGAGGGGTAGAGGAGCATTGGTTTATAAGATTTCTCTCCATCGTTGTATCTCGGCTTAAGATAAGAAAATGGTGGAGGGAGAAGGGCTAGGGTAGCTAGGGTCTGCTTTCAGTAGTGTAGACAGGTGAGGAGTGGGGCCATGACTTGACCAAAGAGGGTGTGGTGGCCTATTGCAATAGCTACATTCATTTGCCAAGATATCAAAAGATGGGGCATACCTCTCTCTCTTCTTCACTCCAAGCACATGGGACAAAAGATGGGTGTGCTACAGTAGTTTTTCTATAGTGCACGACCAGAAGGGGATAGATGGTGGCTGGTTTTGTCACAAGTAGGTTTGAGGATTTTTCAAAGGGATTAAGCAAATGTAACTATGTTTTGATGATTTAGTGCTTTAATTGGTATCAAATAGTTTATATGGTTCAAGTGAGGATTGTGAGAGGAGGGTGTAGGCATGATTTCAGAGTAGGTGAGAGTGTGAGAAGATCACTAAATGGGATTTTGAGAAGATATTGTATTGAAAAGATTTGAATTGGAAGGGTTTTTGGTATCTTGGGTTTTATACTTTTTGGCATACTTTGGCATGTTGTAAGGGGTGATCCGAGTGTCCAAATGGTTCATGGGGCATATAGTTGAATAGAGAACTTGATGTAGATCAATATAGTTCAGAAGTTTGAGCATGATCAAGCTTGGTATTTTGTAGAAGGTTTAGCCAAAGTTTGATAAATAGAAGAAGGTTAGAACAGATTATTAATTAGCCTCACATAGCATGTGGGTTTAAGAAGCATGGAGCTCCAATTGAGACAAATAAGATATGGATGGGTAGACACTTATGAGTAGATCACAATCATGCAAGGATTTGGTCAAAATAAGATAGTATGAAGAGGTGAGCTTCTGCCAAAGTAGGTTTGTTGATCAGACTTGCAAAAATTATTATTTTCTTGCCTGCAGAACCATCAAGAACAAGGAGGTCAAGGGTTAATTTATCCAAGGAAAAGAGTGGTATTTGTAAGTCCTTAAGATGGTCTATAATATGGTTCAAGTGCATTAACAAAAATTCACAAGGTTCGAGAAGGAGAGAGTCTCAAAGGAGTGATGTTGATAACAATTATAGACTTACTCAAATTTTGGCAGTTTAGGGTTTTTTGAATAGGATGCAAGAGGTGATGTTTTTGAGAGCAAGTGGGTGATGTTTAAGTGTGGGTTAAGTAGAAAGGATTCATGGCTTGAATTGGTCCTTTGTGCTATAAAGTCTATAAGAAGGAAATGATTCAAAAATGAGTTTATTAAGCAATACCACACGGTCACTTGAGTGAATAAGGACCAAGGCAATCTTGGTGAAGTTGGTGGATGGATACATTTCCAAGGTAGAGTATAGGGGATGGTAATACATGTCTCAAGGGTGATGCTAGAGGTGTCACTAGGCCTTAGATCAGGAGTTAAGGGGTGTTTAGGTAGCTTTTCCCCAGATGATCATGATGACAGAGGGAGTGGTTATCTACCTGTTAGATTTTGATGACCTCTGAAAAGGAGTAGGAGTTGCCTTGTTTGGGTAGTTTGATACTAAAGGATGCTCCTAGGGTAGCTCACACTACTTCCTAATCAAGCAAGTCAAACAACAAATCTAGGAAATTCATCTAACCATCATCTTAAGTCTACTACTAAGGGTATCATCAAGCTTAGCTTGAGGTAAAGAAGGGTATTTTGAAAAGGTTGAGTTTTGAAGTAGCTGAGAGTCCTTGGTACTTCTACCAAGATTGGAACTCAAAAGCTTTTATAAAAGGTTTTGGAAAAAATAGGGAAGATTAATAGGAAGTTGTATTTGGAAAATATAAGGAGATGATAGAACATAGATCTCCATAATTTTGTTCATAAAGATACTAAAATACTTTTTATAGCAAAGCCATCTTGGCTTTTGTTTTTGAAATGCCAGAACATTTGAGAATATGTAAAAATAAGACAAACAATTTCTTTTGTTAAATAGCTTTTGTCAACTGAGGCTGAGGTAAGGAGTATACCATCTGCTACACATTCACATGCATAACTACAAACAGACAAGGAAATACCACATTATTAAACAAGAAAAAGTTTTTGGTCCCCCTGTTTTTTGCATTCTAAACTACTAATCAAGGTTACTGAAATTAGGATCTTACAGACCTTTCCCCCTTAAAAGAATATCGTCCCGAGATTCGGGAGAGATAAGGTTGGGGGGTGGCGTCGAGGGTTTGTACTATATCTGTGGTGACCCGGAGATACTAGTCTTATTGTAAGACTATGATGTAGCCCAACATACGGAAACCACCTTTGGTCCACATCATGCCACGCTAATCATCACTCCAAAGGTGAACTCCTTCCATGCTTTGCCTTTTGTTGGTTATTATGCGAATGGAATCCTAGTTGAGACAAATGCCCTTGATGTGACTAGGTCCATGAACATGATGCCAAGAGGATGCATCAAGGATGGCCCTAGAGCCAAGACACCCAAGCAAGAGGCCTGGAAAAGAAGAGGCAAGAAGCTGCTGAAGCAGGCCCGGAGTCTCCACACCAGCAGACTGGAGTCTCCGGTCTACCACACCGGAGTCTCCGGCCCATATTCGGACCGAGCCCCGAACCAGCGCCTGGGACAGTCTATGACCCCCTCCGGAGGTTGAACCGGAGATCGACCGGAGTCTCCGGACCGCTACA
Source organism: Avena eriantha (assembly GCA_910589775.1). Lineage (NCBI taxonomy): Eukaryota > Viridiplantae > Streptophyta > Magnoliopsida > Poales > Poaceae > Avena > Avena eriantha. Next base: position 176,187,033 of record OU342740.1, on the reverse strand, counting down.
CCGGAGTCTCCGGACCGAGCATTGTGGGTCTGCGCGCCTCAAGCTGGGCTTGGCCCATGTAACTCCCCAAACTTCCTGTTTATGCCTGTTTTACCCCTAGCTCGTGGCTGGCCTATATATATGCCCCCACCCCCTCCTTGAAACCCTAGAGATGATGATGACTTGAGGCATGTTCCTAACCCTAGAAGGGAACCCTCTCTCAATAGTAAATCTATGAGTTGTACAAGGCCTTGGAGTCGGTGCCCTTCTCCAAATTGTCAAGACCCTCCTCAAGTGTTTGGTCTCTCCCTATCAAGGATTCTAGTAGTTCTTGGTCTCTCCCCTTTAGGATTCTACTTGGTTGCTACTCTCTCCTTTGTTTGGATTCTACCATCCACTTGCCGATCTCTCCTTTGGTGATTCTACCGCAAGGTCTCTCGCCGAGGATTCTATTGGATTGGTTGTTCGAACCAACGGGAGCAAATCGAATTGGTGGTGATTTGGTGTGTGTTTGTATCTTTACCTTGCAATAGAGTTGTGTTCATCGTGTTTTCCCTCACTTTCGCCTCAAATTCGTGAAGATCGGGCCACTCCAAGGGTAAATCCATAAGGAGACCCATAACAACTGGTATCAGCAGCTTTTGGTTGCCACGGATTTGACTTCGCCCTTCGATTTCCACCATAAACTGAGAAATACCAAAATTATAGCCCCAAATTGCTTTTGGATCGATCTCTCGTTTTGGTGAGTTGATTGTGGTTTTAGTCCAATAGAACCTTGTCTTTGGAGTTGGTCTACTTGTGCCCTGCGTTTCCCAGCCCAATTTGGTCGTAATTTTCTAGATTTGAGGGTTCAAGGGCCGAATTTCCGCTCAAGAACACGAGATGTTCGTCGTGCTGCCTCCAGACCGGAGTTTCCGGACTAGAAGATTGGAGTCTTCGGCCCAGACCGGAGTTTCCGGACCGCAAGACCGGAGTCTCCGGACCATCAACACCGGAGTCTCCAGCCCTAACAAAAAATTTGACCCCTTTTCCTTTTTTCGACTGATTTCCTTTTGACGTTTGTGTTTCGTGTGCGTGTCTGTCAACTAACAAAAGCTTCCGCAACACCTCGCACTCGACATCGACACCACGAAACTCGAACCATCCCTCCACCAATGGTTGCAAGTGCGACATCACCACAAGGTATAACTTGCACCACCCTTGTTAACCCCCTTCTTCCTTTGAGTGTTACCTGACCTATCGAGAGTAGCTCATCTTGTGTTTGCCGAAGCATTGTGCGCTTGCTCTTGCATAAGTCATAGTGTAGAGGCAATAGCAAAACTTGACTCCATAGCATAGTAAAGAAAGAGGTACAAAAAAAGCTTCTAAGCAAAAGAAAAAGAGAAATATACCAATACAAAAGAGATTCCAAAGCTTCTAAGCAAGAGTGCGAGCAAGAGCAAGGCAAGCGTACAAATCCGTTGCTTCTCAATCTTTTGGCAAACGGGCTACGGTCTCTCCTAGTGTTGGCAAGACACCGAGCATTAGTCTTCGTTAGGACCAATTTTGTTCGTTTCTCATTTTCATAGTCGTGTTAGCCACATTAATCTCCACCGTGTGTGTATAGTCGTAGGTTCTCATCACCCTTTTGAGCTTTTCCTTTGACTTTTTTTTCTTGGATTTTACCCACTTTTGACAATAACCTTTTCGTTTGGTTGTTCCATTTGCTATCCACCTGCCTACCCATCCACCATAGGCCTTTGTGTGTGTGTCTTGTGTATTCGCTTTGCTCTCGGAAAGAACAACCTTTCCAATTTTTGACTTGGTGAGGCAAGGTAGCACATACCATACCACCAATACCACCCTCGTTTCACTTGTGGTCAAACAAAATGTCTAGGGAAAGCGGAGGAAGCGGAGATGGCAACTTCAACAACCAAGACGGTTTTGCCACGCACCACAACTTATGGGTGCAACACCAAGAATTCAATGTCCAATTTGAGAGGCTTGAGAACCGGCTTGATGAAACTTTTCAAGAATTCAACTACCGTGACCGGCAGCGCCAAGTGGAGCACAATGCTCAATTCCAAGCTCTACACCAAGCTATTGCCAACCTCGGCAACCGTCATGGACACCATTCAAGCTCGTCAAGTTCATTTCGCGCGTGCTCCGCAAGTCATCATGGTGACTCCTCGCGCTCCCATTCCCACCACCACAATGGGGAACATCAAGCTCGTCATCGCCATGAACAAGTGGTTGAGCCACAACATCAACAACCGCACCATGCAAGACATCATCGACAACATGATCACCAAGCGCATTCGCAACACATGGTCGCCCTCCACAACAAGCTATGGTACAAGCGCCACCACCACCCCAAGATCAAGAACGCCAGGGTGAACACAACCGCGTTGATAGGCGCCAACACCCGAACCATGACCATCGCCATCAACAACAAGTTCATCGAGCACGTCAATGGGATACAAGTGATGATGACGAGGATGCACACCGCGCGCGACACAACAACCGCTATGCTCAACCCCACCATCGTCACCAACAACCAATGAATCCAAATGATCCCGAGCAAAGGCGTACAAGAGACTTTGCTCATCAAGCTCCTCCTCAACTGTGTCCTCGAGAAAATCAAGCTCCTCCTCCACCACCATGTTCACCAAGTGAAGCAATCATAAGGCAAGATCGCCGCAACTACAACCGTGAACATGAAGAGGGCAAGTTTGGCAAGCTCAAGTTCATTATGCCCAAGTTCATGGGAGAAGAAGACGCCGATGCATACATTGGGAGCTCAAAGTTGACAAGATCATTCGAGTCCACAACTACTCCGAAGAGAAGAAAGTTGCAATGGCATCCCTTGAGTTTGAGGACTATGCAAATGTTTGGTGGGAAGACTTCCAAAAGAACCGCGAGAAGAATGGGGAACCTCCAATTGAAACTTGGACCGAGATGAAGGATGTAATGTACACACGCTTCGTCCCCGAGCACTATCGACAAGATCTCTTCAACAAGCTACAAAATTTAAAACAAGGCACCAAGTCAATTGAAGAGTTCTACAAGGAAATGGAGAAAACCATGCGAGCTGATGTGAGAGAACTCGAAGAGCAAACCATAGCAAGGTTCCTCAACGGTTTGAGCCTCCCAATAAGGAAGATTGTTGACTTTCAACCATACAAGAACCTCACCAAGCTCCTCCATCAAGCTACCAAAGCTGAGCGGCACTTGCAAAAGGAGAATGCATACGAGAAGCCCAAGTCATACTTTGCGTCCATCAATGCAAATGCTCCGCAAAGCCAACAAACCAAGCAACGAGCTCATCCAAGCAAGCAAAGACCGTGATGGCAACCTCCTCCAACACGACATCGGATAGTCAAGTCACTTGCTTCAAGTGTGGAGTGAAAGTTCACAAGTCATATGAGTGCACCAACTCACGTGTGATGCTTACGGATGAGAATGGCGCAACCTACTCCGTGAGTGAAGAGGAATATGAAGCTCTCACTCAACGAGCTATTGCAAGGACAACCGCAATGGAAGATGATGACACACTTGCATGCGAGCATGATCCGGGCCGCGCACTTGTCATAGCTCAAATCTGGCCAGCAAACTCCATCCCAAGAGAGGACCAATGCCTCAATATCTTCCAAACTCGTGCCGGAATTGATGGCAAGTCAATTAAAGTGATCATTGATGGAGGTAGTTGCCAAAACCTCACAAGTATGGAGCTTTGTGAGAAACTCAAGTTGCAATGCATAGAGCACCCTCACCCCTACCATGTCCAATGGCTTGATGACAATGGAGCACTCAAGATAACATCAATGGTCCACGTCTCCTTCAAGATTGGACCATATGAAGACACCGTCGAGTGTGATGTCGTGCCAATGTCCGTGTACCACATACTACTTGGAAGGCCATGGCAATACGATAGAGGAGCAATATATCATGGTTCCACCAACCAATACTCCTTCAAGTGGAACGACAAGAAATTTGTGCTCCAACCCATGACGCCTAGCCAAGTCATCGCATCCAACATGACACCCGTTAAGAAGATAAAGCAAGATAAGGACCCTTGTGAGACTAGGGGTGAGAGAGTGAACCACCATCAAGAGAGTGAGTGCCACAAGCCAAATATGAGTGGAAAAATCATGAGTGCCACGACGCAAGCCACAAAATGTGAGAAGAGAGACTTGAGTGTGACCCATACTAAAAATCATTCATACAATTCTCTCTCTTTGTTGTCGGTTTTACAAGGTACCAAAAATACACCACCAACTACAAGGATAAGGCTACAAGATCTCCAACCACAACATGATGGCAAGAAGTTCCACATTCTCTTCACCAAGGTTGAGAATGGCTTCGACACCGGTGATCCGACCATGTATAAGAACAAGGCCAAGGACACACCTCCTTCCTTGCATGATGAACGAACATCGTCGAGGTCGACTCATTTTCAAGCGGGGGGAGATGATGTAGCCCAACACACGGAAACCACCTTTGGTCCACATCATGCCACTCTAATCATCACTCCAAAGGTGAACTCCTTCCATGCTTTGCCTTTCGTTCGTTATTATGTGAATGGAATCCTACTTGAGACAAATGCCTTGATGTGACTAGGTCCATGAACATGATGCCAAGAGGATGCAGCAAGGATGGCCCTAGAGCCAAGACACCCAAGCAAGAGGCCTGGAAGAGAAGACAAAAGATGCTGCTGAAGCAGGACCAGAGTCTCCACACCAGCAGACCGGAGTCTTTGGTCTACCACACCGGAGTCTCCGGCCCATCTCTGGACCGAGCCCGAACCAGCGCATGGGCTAGTCTGTGACCCAATATAGAGGTTGAACCGGAGATCGACCAGAGTCTCTGGTCCAGACCAGAGTCTCCGGACCGCTACACTGGAGTCTCCGGACCGAGCATCGTGGGCCTGCGCGCCTCAAGCTGGGCTTGGCCCATGTAACGCCCCAAACTTCCTGTTTATGCCTGTTTTACCCCTAGCTCGTGGCTAGCCTATATATATGCCCCCACCCCCTCCTTGAAACCCTAGAGATGATGATGAATTGAGGCATGTGCCTAACCCTAGATGGGAACCCCCTCTCAATAGTAAATCTCTGAGTTGTACAAGGCCTTGGAGTCGGTTCCCTTCTCCAAGATGTCAAGACCCTCCTCAAGTGTTTGGTCTCTCCCTATCAAGGATTCTAGTAGTGCTTCGTCTCTCCCCTTTGGGATTCTACTTGGTTGCTACTCTCTCCCTGGTTTGGATTCTACCATCCGCTTGCCGATCTCTCCTTTGGTGATTCTACCGCAAGGTCTCTCGCTGAGGATTCTATTGGATTGGTTGTTCGAACCAACGGGAGCAAATCGAATTGGGTGTGATTTGGCGTGTGTTTGTATCTTCCTTGCATTAGAGTTGTGGTCATCGTGTTTTCCCTCACTTTCGCCTCAAATCCGTGAAGATCGGGCCACTCCAAGGGTAAATCCATAAGGAGACCCATAACAGACTATCATGTCAGTACTGGATCTGTGCTTGGTTACTTTTGTTTCTTAAGAGGTTGAGAGTCCAGTTTAGAGGATGCTAGAGGAATCACTTGGGTGCTTCATCTTGATCTTCGGTGATGTTGGCAGAGTCCTTGTGTAGATTGAGGAGATAGACTTCCCTTCTAGTTGGTTGATGAGGACATCCCTACAGTTACACCTACCCTAATTGATAATGAAGATGTTCCAATTGCAAAGAAGGATCAATCCAATGAGATAAGGATTGGACCAATCACAAGAGCTCGTGCTAAGCTACTAGAAAAACAGGTGAACTTGTTTCTTAATGAACCTGGTGTTTTTATTAATGAGAATTTTATACTACCTAAGTCTTTGAACTATTGCATGATCAGGTACTTAGGAGAAGAAGGCATAGAAAGGAGCGAGGAGCAAATAGAACAAGGCATGTTGATTAATGAAGAATGCGCGAGGGGGGAGAGGGAGGAAGCGCAAGGAGGTGTTCAGGACAAAGATCAACAAGGGACGGAAGTTCTCTGCCGCGGCAGACAAAAGCCCCATTTATCTGCCACGGCAGGCTGTCGTGGTAGGAAAACAGAGTCCAACTCTGCCACGGCAGGCTACTACGGCAGAGAAAGCGACTACAACTCTGCCACAGCAGAGTCAGTTTGACCGAACCCAAGTTGATGAGGGCAAACCTCTAGGGTGGCCCGATCTTCACGGATCTCGTGGTCAAATCGATGGGAAAGCGAGGGGAAAGGGAGAAGGTAGCGGAAGTGGACGCACACCTCGCGAAGAACACGATGAACACACGCAAAACACACACGATACAAGACCAATTGCTCTCACCGGTGGCCACCGGTCCGATAGAATCCTCGCAAGGAAAGATCGGTCAACGTGCTCCCATCAATCCCAAGCGGAGAGGGAAGAACACCTTGGAGAGGGTCTTGACGTCTTGGCAAAGGGACACCGATGCCAAGGCCTTGTATAACAAGGGAGGCGCGATGCAAACTCCGATGAGGTGGTGACGATAGTTGATCCCCTTTGGTAGAAGGGGATGAGGCAAAACTAGAGATTCCACAAAGGGGGTTTTCTTTAGTCTATCATCTATGCCTAGGGTTACATGAGGGGGTGGGGGCACTATATATAGGCCAGCCACTAGTTCAGGGGTAGTTTGGGCATAAAACTAGAGTTTGGTGTAAAATAGAGGGGTACATGGGCCAAGGGCCCAACTGTTGGCTCGCAGCCCCATCACTTGGGCCGGACACTCCGGGTAGTGTCCGGGTAGAGTCTGATGTAGCACACAGAATGTCCGCGCCAGGACAGAGCTGGGGTAGGCCGGACACTCTGGCTGAGTCGCGCCGGACACTCCGGCTGGTTCCGGGTGGACTCTCCAGGGCGATGACGGCGGAGACTCTAGTTCTAGAGCTTGCTGCTCCTTGTCCATCTTCTCTTCTAAGCCTTCGTATTGTCGTGCTTGATGCTCCAGGCTTCCTCCCATGCCTCCATACTTGTTGGTGTGAACCTATCATTGATATGGGACGGAGTATGAAGTAGTATACCATTCAAGAGGGTAGGAAGTGGGTTTGCATAGAGGAACGGATTCACCTTTGGAGTCCATGGTGACTTGGCATAAGTTGGAGACCATGATGTGGTAACGACCGAAGGTCGGGCTACATCATCTCCCCTCCCTTCAAAAAGAGTCGTCCTCGACTCTACACGCTCATACAAAGTATAAGATGTCGAGAGACCTTCTTGATCCTGGGATTCACCATATAGTTGTCCCCGGGAAGATTGAATTGGCAACACCTCAATGTTCCTTCACCTTCAATGAAGCCTACAAAGCTCACCACAAAAGCGAAGCAACACTCAAAGCATAGCTAATTTATGAAGATTATATTATGAGTCCTCAAGTAGAGTGAAGTCACCTTAGGATGTAGAGATGGCTCGTTGAAGGGCAACCATAGGTGACTCTCTACGGTTCATCTTGTCAACTCTTGGTCCATAGAGGTTGACGCGTAAGCAATAGTACCTTCACACAACAAAGACCAAGCAACATATGTTTGTGTGTGATAGAGGAGCATGTCATTTGTGGCATGTCTGTTCTTGTTCACAACACTATTAGCACAACTCAAGTACCGCAAACGAAATGCGTATGCAAGGTCAAAGTGCATGAAAATTGCTTGAACATCATCCAAATGTGGGAACTCAAAAACTCCATATAACATCTTAGTGTGGCACTCAAAGCAATTGACTATCATATTGATCAACATCTTTGATGCAAAGCTAGGAGAATTCGGCAAAAACACATGAGGAAGAATATCCAAAGCAACATCATTATGTGTGCAAACCAACCTTTGGAAAGAACAATTGTTCAATATGTTGGATGCCATACACATACCATCAAAGGCCAAGATCATGGGGGTATGAGTATCGCACGCAGAAACACAAGCAACATCTTTGCAAACAAACCAAATGAAAGAGCAAGTGGTCCTTATGTTTGTTGCAACAACAATACGAGAGACTTGGGAGCTCTCGTGACAATACATGCTCAAAATGGCATTATGGTTGCACACAAAACATCGGACAGAGAAATTGTTCAACATTTTTGTGGCAACACACAAAGCATCAATATCCAATAGCAACGAGACATGATTGTCACCAGGTGAAAGAATACCATCAACATGCTTGCAATCAAACCATAGGAAAGAGCAATTTGTCAACATGAAAGATGCAAAGCATGCGAAAGGTATCAGAGCTAGGTTCGATCTTGAACTCACTTGGGGGATGCTCTCTAGAGCTCTTTTTGTCAACTCGTGCTCAACCGAGGTTGACATTCTTGTGCGAGTACCTACACACATCAACACAAAAGGAAGAACGTGTGTGCATGGTAGAGAAATACATCATCCATCATGACATATCTCTTCTTGTGCACATCACCATTAGTGTCAAGGAAGTGTAACATAGGTGCATGGTGAGTATGCAAGCGGTGAACATGCTTATCATGGCAATCATCAAAATCTCCACAATTTGAGAAAGCTATGGGGGCCATCTCAATATAAACCATATTAGAATCATTGTTGCAAGCAAAACAAGTGAAAGAGCAATTATTCAACTTACTGCAAGCAACGGGAGAGATTGTAAAACATTCATGACAAAGCATGGTTCGAGGGGTACCATTGGTAACATCATCGCAAGAAAAACATTGGAAAGAGCAATTGTTCAACAAAGTGCAAGCAATGATATCATCAACGTAATGTTTAAAGCATGTCATGTCTATGGGAATATCATGACAATAGAAGGATTCCACATGGTCATCATGATGCATAGCAAAATCAACACATGGGGATAAGAATGGAACATATGTCATGTCACAAGTATCAACCATAGCATGCAACTCATCACAAATCATCATGTCCACTAGTGGGATCATGGCATCATCAACACCCGTATTCTTACCTTGCTCATACCTCTCATATGAAGTGGGTGTTGTGGTAGCATTATCCTCCATGTGGGCAACTTCTTCATCATGTATGGGGATGGCATCATCTTCATCCACCATGTACATCTTCTTGGTCGGAGGCATCATCATCTCCAAGCTTGGTGCTTCTTGATCCATGGAACCTAGCACATCATGAGGAAACACACTAGAGGTAGAGGGTAAGTTGTTAGCAATGAAAGTGGTCTCACATGACCTATCAACTAGCACTCTCAACTCACTCGGTGTATCACTCATGCCCTCCAAGTGGAAGCACTCAATCTCACGTATGGTGGAGTCAATCATCTCACTCTTGTTTTCACTCAAGTGGGCTAAGTGGCTCTCATACTCACATGGGATTGGTACCACATCATCACTCAAGCATATGGGGGTAGGCTCGGTTCTCTCAACTCCTTGCGCCTCCTTTGGTGAAGGGAAAGTCCCATGCTCACCATTCTTGACCTTGTCGTCGCCATCTTGCACCTTGGCTTGTGTAGTCCTCTTGACGTACTCGTCCAACTTGGCGAAGTAGAGGTCTTCATCTTACTCATCCATGAAGGTGCATGTGTCATCTAGGACATCAAGTTTGGGCGTTGAAGCTTGATGGCGTGGAGGAGAGCTTGCTCTTGGTGCCATTTTGGTGGTGGCACGAGTAGTTGAAGGTGCCTTATGATGGTGTAGACGGAGGTCATTGGCGTGCCTTGCCAAAGGTTGATGTAGATGGCGCACTTGGTCATCCACATGACGCTCGCGACGATGCTCCTTGTCCTTGGCACTCTTCTCTTTATGGTGGTGCCTTCTTGAGCTAGGTTGAGCGTTATGGATGGTACTCAACACGTATTCTCCGTCTTCATGGTGAAGATGCCTTGAACGACGTCTTGTATCCTCTTGATGTTGGCAATGATCTCTAGAGGATGTATGTCGATGAAGATTCTTGCTTCGTGGCGCCTCTTTGGGAAGATGATGTTGGGGCGCCACTCTTCTTGTAGGCGGTGGCACTTGTAGCCTTGGAGGTTGTTGCACTTGACGCCGTCGAGGTTGTGGTGCTTGGCGCCTTGGAGATGGTGGTGCTTGGTGGCTTGGAGGTGATGGCACTCGTCGCCTTGGAGATGGTGGTGCATGACGCCATGTTGGTGGTGGCGCTTGACACCTTGGAGGTGGATCATCGATGTAGGTGGTGCCCTTTGGTGTGGCACGCTTGGCCTTGAAGGTCATGGTTTCTTGATAATGCGTCTCCGCTAGCTTGGCGTAGTAGTCCTCCATCTCCAAGCAGTGGAGGTATTCTTCATGGCTCATGGAAGAGCCCTCGAAGTGGGTGAAGCTCGCCATGTCATCCATGCTTGCTGAGGCATCGTCGTTGTAGCACTCGAAGTCATCCATGCTTGGGGAGTCGTTGTTGATGTAGTACTCCATATCACCCAAGCATGTGGAGCCATTATCGGTGTAGTGCTCCATGTATGAGGAGCCATTGTCGATGTAGAGCTCCAAGTCCTCCATGCTTGACGAGCCATAGTTGATGACATGCTCCATGTCTTCCATGCATGTGGAGTCATCATAGGTGCATTGTTCCGGGTCCTCAAAGCATGCGGAGCCATTGTCGGTGTAGTGCTCCATCATGTCCTCTATACTTGTGGAGTCGTAGTCGTGGTGGATCATCATGGATTCTTCATATATATTATCCTCTGTTCCAGAGTCCCTAAACATGATTCACAAGACCAAGTGGTGTATATGGAAGTGTTAGGGGGTTTGGAATGCAACGCCAAACCTTACTTTACCTTGGAAGATAGTATCGTGCAAGCGGCAACACTTAGAGCAATCAAAACCAAGCAAAGTGAAGTTCACGCGAAACACCAAAACCAACTAACCACTAAAAAACACAAACACACAAAGCTTATGGTGGATGGGTATGGAAGGTGGCATGTTAAGAACCAATCCGAAATCAAGATGTTGTAATGGCAAGTAAAGAACCACGATGATCACAAAGCAAAACAAGTCAATCCACAAGAGGAAATATGTACAAGGAAACACACACGGTGGGATAAATGGGACTTGCGTGACAGAGAAAGTGAGCTAAGAACCAAATGATTACCTAGCGAAGACTATAAGCTCGTGTCGCACAAGTGCAAGGAGAGACGCTAGGTCGATTGCAATAAATTGGTGGGCTACAAGATATGCACAATAAGTACCACCTATTTGATATTCATCGAGCTTGCGCTTCCTATTCTATGAGGCACTTGTTTGTTTCTTTCCTTTTCTTCTTTTTCTTTTTTTTTGCTATATTTTTTTCTCTTTTTCTTTTCTTTTTCACTTGCCCCTTCCGTGTGCCAACAACTATACAAGATAACTATATGAGATAGCGCGCTCACAACTTTTGCTCGGAATTCTACAAGGTATCAAATGTGCATAGCCCAAGCAATCATAGGAGGAACTAGTCTCAGTAGGTGTTTGTTGTTCGCAAAGATAGTGTAGCTCACAAAGGAATGCAAGTGGGGAGAAGTCGCGGAATTTTTATACCTTTCGTCGCCGATCATCACCCTTTATTGGTGGATTCCGCCTTGCTTACGGAATTTGGATGGATTAGATAGCATGAAACACAGATATGATGATGTAGAGATCCTTCTCCTCTTCAAAACGAGCTAAAGAACACCAAAATCCGAGTTCGTATGCAAAAGTTATGCTCAAAACCGTGAAGCAGATTTTTCTGTCAACAGGGGGGCGGACAGTCTGGGACGCGCAGGCCGGACAGTCCGGCCGGGCCGGATATTCCGGTCATTTTAGGCCGGAAACTCCGGTGGGGCGGATATTCTGGTCCGTTTTGGCCGAACAGTCTGGTCCGGTCGTACTAGAACTTCCAGAACACGAACTGGACGAGTTTTGGCAGAAAAACTCGAACCAAAACCTCAAATTGATGGGGGAAAACAAGGAATTAAGCCATGGGAATGCAAGAGAAGGTAGATCAACAAGTTTAGCAAGTAATTCACGGATCAAAACCTACCAAAACGCACTCAAATCACAGATCGAGCCAAAACACGAAATTGGGGCTATTTTTTGGGGATTTTCGAATTTATAGGGGAAAATACCAAATTGATGATGAATCCGTGGCAACAAAAAGCTGTTGATACCAGATGATGAGGGCAAACCTCTAGGGTGGCCTGATCTTCACAGATCCCGTGGTCAAATCGATGGGAAAGCAAAGGGAAAGGGAGAAGGTAGCAGAAGCGGACGCACACCTCGCGAAGAACGCGATGAATACACGCAAAACACACACGATACAAGGCCGATTTCTCTCACTAGTGGCTACCGGTCCGATAAAATCCTCGCAAGGAAAGATCGATCAACGTGCTCCCGTCAATCCCAAGCGGAGAGGGAAGAACACCTTGGAGAGGGTCTTGACGTCTTGGCAAAGGGACACCGATGCCAACGCCTTGTACAATGAGGGAGGCGCGATGCAAACTCCGACGAGGTGGTGACGATAGTCGATCCTCTTTGGTAGAAGGGGATGAGGCAAAACTAGAGATTCCACAAAGGGGTTTTCTTTAGTCTATCATCTATGCCTCAGGGATACATGAGGGGGTGGGGGCTTTATTTATAGGCCAGCCACAAGTTCAGGGGTAGTTTGGGCATAAAACTAGGGTTTGGTGCGAAATAGAGGGGTACATGGGCCAAGGGCCTAGCTGTTGGCTCGCAGGCCCATCACTTGGGCCGGACAATCCGGGTCGAGTGGGCCGGACAGTCCGGGGTGTCCGGACACTCCGGATAGTGTCCGGGTAGAGTCCGATGTAGCACACAGAATTTCCGTGCCAGGACGGGGCTAGGGTAGGCCGGAAACTCGGGCTGAGTCGCGCCGGACACTCTAGCTAGATTCGGGCGGACTCTCCAGGGCGATGACTATGGAGACTCTCGTTCTGGAGCTGGCTGCTCCTGGTCCATCTTCTTGGTTGACTTGGGGATGATCTTGGGGACTTGGCGTTGTGGATGTAGTAGCGTCCGCAGGACGGGCTGCATCAGCTCCCCCTTCAAAAAGAGTCGTCCTCGACTCTTCATGCTCATCCTAAGAAGTTGATGTCGAGAGACCTTCTTGATCCTGGGGTTCACCATATAGTCGTCCTTGAGAAGCTTGATGTGGCAACTCTTCAATGTTCCTTCACCTTCCATGAAGCCTACAAAGCTCACAACAAAAGCAAAGCAACACTCAAAGAGTAGCCAATTCATGAAGATTATAGCATGAGTCCTCAAGTAGAAGGAAGTCACCTTATAATGTAGAGATAGCTCATTGAAGGGTAGCTCTAAGTAACTCTCTTCGATTCGTCTTGTCAACTCTTTGTCCATAGAGGTTGACACGTATGCAATTGTACCTTCACACAACAAAGACCAAGCAACATATGTTTGTGCGTGATAGAGGAGCATGTCATTTGTGGCATGTCCATTCTTGTTGACAACACTATTAGCACAACTCAAGTATAGCAAACGGAATGCATATGCAAGGTCAAAGTGCATGGGAATTGTTGGAACATCATCCAAATGTGGGAACTCAAAAACTCCATATAACATCTTAGTGTGGCACTCAAAGCAATTGACTAAAATATTGATCAACATCTTTGATGCAAAGCTAGGAGAATTCGGCAAAAACACATGAGGAATAATATCCAAAGAAACATCATTATGTGTACAAACCAACCATTGGAAAGAACAATTGTTCAATATGTTGGATGCCATACACATATCATCAAAAGCCAAAATCATGGGAGTATGAGTATCGCAAGCGGAAGCAAAAAACAACATGTTTGCAAACAAACCATATGAAAGAGCAAGTGGTCCTTATGTTTGTTGCAACAACAATACGAGAGACTTGGAAGCTCTCATGAAAATACATGCTCATAGTGGCATTATGGTTGCACACAAAACATCAGAAAGAGAAATTGTTCAATATTTTTGATGCAACACACAAAGCATCAATATCCAATAGCGACAAAACATGATTGTCACAAGGTGAAAGAATGAGAAGGTTGAGGAAGTCAACCCAGAGGTTCGTGCTCAATGTCTACTCTAATTAGCTCAATTGAAATCTAGGACTCTCGAACGCGACGACTTCCTCTGATATTCTTCTTCACAGATTATTCGCTTGCACAAGGATGTGCAAGAGAAGAAAGACATCTATGCGTCGTTCAACATCCTCCCTCTCGATGCTGCCAGTGCATCCCAATCCATCATGCAGCTGGAGGAGGTACGTGTGATTTATAACAATGGAATCTGTTTCCTCAAAAAGAACAATGGCACCGTACTAGTTCAATAAAAGAAGCTGACGCAGTCGAATTGCATTCTTAACAGATCAAAGCAGCAGCAGACACACCCCTTGCTCCTGTAGTGCAAGACCCTGCCATTTTGAACCCACCCCGGGTTCCGTCATCCCTGGATCCAGGGAGAATGCTAGAAGATCGAGTACGAAAGGGAACAAAGGCTGCAGTCACGGGCGCAGTCAAGGGCTGCTGCTCGTCTTTTGTCGACTGTCTCTGTTCTACCTGGTGTGATAGCTTCAGCTTCTAGCAGGGCGCAGACGTAGAAAGGCGTTTTATTCCTACTTTCTGAACTTTCACTCCATGTGAAAGTAGTAATAATTCTTTTCTTTAAGAAAGGGATCGGATGATCCAATCAATCGTTAGCATTGGGTTAAGAAATGTTTCAGACAGAATAAGGTGTCGGAGTGAAGAAGCTACAAAAGCACCTTTAGAAAAAGGACCGAGAACTACATTAGGTCTGATTCCGACAGCCTCGAAAAGATTGAACCAGGGTTATGTAGGCATCTATCCGTTCAGAAATAGCAGAAGATAGATCCCAAAAACGGTATTTGAATTCAACTCTCAAATTTGAATCTTATGTGCAATAAGTTCAATGAGTCCCGATACTCCGATTTAGAAAGAACCTCTTCTACTCTAGCATGGGATGCTCGCCGACTACATTAGTACATGCTTTATCATAAATAGGATGAAGGCTGAAAGTCCTAGAGTCTCACTCATGGCATTTGCTCGAGTTATAGAGGCTCTCTCTATATTATTTTTATCATGCTTGGATAGCAATCCTTTCTTTTAATCGACTAAGACTGTTAGAAAGCACATTCATATTCAAGTAAGACGGATAGGGCATATTTGACTAGGAAGGAAGCAAAGCAAGTCCCTCCATACCAGCTAGCAGTCTTGTTTAGGGCCTTCTTTACAGAGTAAGGTTCCCGGGTGCCTATGCGATTATTAAGGCAGGGTTCTACTATACCAGTAGTAGAGTGGCTTGAATCAAATCGTTTGTCTAGAGAGGGTATAGCGATAACCAAAGCTGACTGTACTAGAAACTTGAGATCCTGTATAGGCAACTGGCCTTAGAATAGTGTATTGAACTACAGGATAGGAACGACCCATAATCATTAGCGAAGAAGGCTTGGAAAAGGATAAAACATATTGAAGAGAAGCTTTCACAAAGGCCAATAGCCGATAGCTGACTAGCCTTAACATCTTTATCTACTTTAAAGCTGATGAGAGTACGGCTTTATTAAAGGAAGTGTCCGTCCCTATGATATTATATCATAGTAAAGAGCCCTTGGATTCACCTTTTTCGTAAGCCTAAAGGCAAGGGAAGCTCTTCGTCGAGCTTCTTATCCATTGAAAAAGACAGACTTCCACTTTCCAAACCTGCCCCTTTATTATTATTAAGTCAGATAGGTTGCTTGAGCCAATCCTTAAATCGTGGGGCAAAATAGTGAGCCCACCCGACTAAAGGAACGGAGAAATTCAGAACTTCAATAATCGAAGAGTGGTCGTAGGTGAGCCCACCCGCGTATCAAAGAGAATGAGGTCTAGCACTCCGAAATACCATCGAGAAAGAGCATGCGAATAAGATCTCCAAAATGGGTAGGACAACCAAAGGCAATTCAATGGATAATCGGTATACTTAGTGCGTAGGCAGGCCCAACGGTATCCAATCAATGTAGTCGGAAGAACAAAGGAAACATGAATGAGAGATAAGAAAGAAATATAAGTACCGAGAGGAAAATAGAGCTCAAATCCATAGCATTCCACGCACCCACCATTCATTAGCAGCGACCATCATTACCACCAACCATTTCACTCGAATCTGTAGCTTTGCTACCTTCGCAACTAGAGGCAATGAAGATTGTATTCCTTTATTTCTCTTTCTTGGCATTAATAACAAAAAGAACCATAGGTGCATCAACCAAGGCAGAGATTGGAGATACTACGATTGGAGTGCAGTGACCGTACCCGAGATAGATCTGAACCGACGGTTGCGGAGAATAGAATAGGTACAACGGAAAATCATGGGAATAACGAGAGGGTACGTAGGGAACATGGCTGACCAAGCTCCTTTTTCTAACGATTGCCAAAAAAATGTTCTTCCCAACTGCTCCAATAAACGTGCCTACACCCCATTCCGTCTAGAAAATGATATGATTGACCGATAGTACTTATGAAACCCGGAACTGAACTAAGGGTTTGATTTGCGACCTCCTGAACTTTTCGCATTACTCTCTTCGGTTCCAGGCTATGATGAAAGTGCAGATCGCCTTCCTAACGTACGGAATACGGAATTTAGACGATGCTAAACCTCTGTTCTAGCTGAGAATAACGGCACATATTTCGAGTGCTATAACAGAAACTGCCCTTAACGCGCAAATGAAAGCCCTCACAACACTCTTTACCTACAACTGCTCCCGCTTATGGTAGTAGATAAACAGGTGGCAGACATGTATCTGCAGCCTCTGCTACTGGTAGATTGACTGTTTTATAATTGGCTTTACCAAGAGGAAACGAATTGACAAATGAAGTGAAGGATATCTTGATGAGGGCAAACCTCATGGGTGGCCCGATCTTCACGGATCTCGTGGTCAAATCGATGGGAAAGCGAGGGGAAAGGGAGAAGGTAGCGGAAGCGGACGCACACCTCGCGAAGAACACGATGAACACACGCAAAACACACACGATACAAGGCCGATTGCTCTCACCGGTGGCCACCGGTCCGATAGAATCCTCGCAAGGAAAGATTGGTCAACGTGCTCCCGTCAATCCCAAGCAGAGAGGGAAGAACACCTTGGAGATGGTCTTGACGTCTTGGCGAAGGGACACCGATGCCAAGGCCTTGTACAACGAGGGAGGCGCGATGCAAACTCAAACGAGGTGGTGACGATAGTCGATCCCCTTTGGTAGAAGGGGATGAGGCAAAACTAGAGATTCCACAAAGGGGTTTGTCTTTAGTCTATCATCTATGCCTAGGGGATACAATGAGGGGTGGGAGCTCTATTTATAGGCCAGCCACAAGTTCACGGGTAGTTTGGGCATAAAACTAGGGTTTGGTGCAAAATGGAGGGGTACATGGGCCAAGGGCCCAGCTGTTGGCTCGCAGGCCCATCACTTGGGCCGGACAGTCCGGGTCGGAGTGACCGGACAGTCCGGGGTAGCCGGACACTCTGGGTAATGTCTGAACTGACCTTCTAGATGTCCACGCCAGGTTGGGGCTAGGGCAGGCCAGACACTCCGGCCGAGTCGCGCCGGACACTCCGGCTGCGCCGGAAACTCCGGCTGGTTCCGGACGGACTCTCCGGGGCGATGACGGCGGAGACTCTCGTTCAGGAGTTGGCTGCTCCTGGTCCATCTTCTTGGTTGACTTGGGGACGATCTTGGGGACTTGGCATTGTGGATGTAGTAGCGTCCACAGGACGGGCTGCATCAGCTCCCCCCCATCAAAAAGAGTCATCCTCGACTCTTCATGCTCATCCTAAGAAGATGATGTCGAGAGACCTTCTTGATCCTGGGGTCCACCATATAGTCGTCCTTGAGAAGCTTGATGTGGCAACTCTTCAATGTTCCTTTACCTTCCATGAAGCCTACAAAGCTCACAACAAAAGCGAAGCAACACTCAAAGAGTAGCCAATTCATGAAGATTATAGCATGAGTCCTCAAGTAGAAGGAAGTCACCTTATGATATAGAGATAGTGATGGGTTCGTAGCATGGAAAACAAAAAATTTCTACCGCAAGAACGAACAAAACCCAGATCTAATCTAGATAAAAGCCAAGATCTAATCTATTAGACATGTGCAACGAGATAGATCTGTACTAACCCTTGTAGATCCGAAAGCGTTACGAGATTGGATCTCGTGGTTGATGCAGTCGATGACTTGCCGATCTCAAGATCGAGTGGACAATCCTTCCGGCGCCGCGTTCCGGCAGCGCTTCCGTAGTCGGTCACACGTGCGGAGTCGAAGCGGACCTTCCTCTCCTCGTTCCAGCGAGCAGCGGAGGTAGTAGATCTTCTCCACGGAATCCCAGCAGCACGACGGCGTGGTGGTGGTGGTGGAGTAGAGAATTCTGTAGGGCTTCGCCTAAGCCTGAGCAGAAGAGAGGAGGAGGAGAGAGGCGGCTAGGGTTTGGAGTGGTGGAGGGGGCCAGGGGGTGGCGCCTCCACCCCTCTATTTAAAGGAGGGAGGGCGCCATGGGAGGGGGAGTCCTAGTAGGACTCCCCTCCCTCCTTGGCCTGCGGATTGGGGAGGGGGGAGGAGTCCTCCTCCCCCACGACTCCTTGTCTTGCCCCACAAGGACTCCTTGATCCCTTTCTTGGTTTTCAAGCAAACTCCAAGAAATCTTCTAGAACCTTCCGGAACATTCCGAAACCTTCTAGAATCCTCATACAAATACTCCGGAACGTTTCCTAACTTAGAAAATGATCCCCAATATATGAATCTTATTCTCCGGACAATTCCGGATCTCCTCGTGATGTCCCGAATCCAATCCGCGACTCCGAACAACATTCGGTTTCCAACGCACATTCCATATCTACTTAAAACAACTTCGAACCTTAAGTGTGTCACCCTACGGTTCGTGAATATGTAGACATGACAGAGACACATCTCCTATCAATAACCATCAACGGGACCTGGAGATCCATAATGGCTCCCACATACTCAACGATGACTTCGTGATCGATAGAACCATTTACATACGAAACCAATTCCCTTTGTCTCACGATACTATACTTATCCGAGGTTTGATCGTCGGTATCTCCATACCTAGTTCTACCTCGTTACTGATAAGTACTCATTACTCGTTCCATGTTATGTCATCCCTTATGACCCAGTCACATGCTTGCAAGCTAACTAGATGACATTACACCGAGAGGGCCCAGAGCATATCTATTCGTCAGATGGATGGACAAATCCCAATCTTGGTCCATGCGCTTCAACACATACTTTCAGAATACCCAATGACACCTTTATAACCACCCAGTTACGAAGCGGTGTTTGATGTCATCAAAGTACCCATCCGGTGATGGTGATTAACACAACCTCATGGTCGAAGGATTAGGTTACTATGCATTTAAAAGCTTATAGCAATACGAACTTAATGACTTGATCTTATGCTACGCTTACTATGGGTGTGTGTCCATCACATCATTCTCCTAATGATATAACCTTGTTATTAATCACATCCAATGTCCATGATCAGGAAACCATGATCATCAATTAATCAACAAGCTAGTTCAACAAGAGGCTTACTAGGGACTCTTTTATGTTTACAAAACACACATGTATTAGTGTTTCCTAATAATACAATTATAGCATGGGATGTAAACATTCATCATAAACACAAAGATATAATAATAACCACTTTTATTATTGCCTCTTGGGCATATCTCCAACAGTCTCCCACTTGCACTAGAGTCAATAATCTAGATTACATGGTAATATACCTAACACCCATGGCGTTCTGGTGCTGGTCATGCTTTGCTCTAGGGAGAGGTTTAGTCAACGGATCTGCCACATTCAGATTCGTGTGTACTTTGCAAATCTTTATGTCACCATCTCGGACATACTCGCGAATAGCGTGGAAACGTAGCTTGATGTGCTTCAGCTTGCTATGTGACCTTGGCTCCTGTGCATTAGCTATGGCACCTGTGTTGTCACAGTAGATGGCCATCGGGTCCAACGCACTGGGAACCACGCCAAGTTCAGTAATGAATTCCTTCATCCATACGGCTTCTTGTGCAGCCTCCGAAGCAGCTATGTATTCCGATTTAGTTGAAGATTTCGCCACAACGCTTTGCTTGGCACTCCTCCAGCTCACTGCAGCACCATTCAAAATAAATACATATCCCGACTGTGACTTCGAGTCATCCGGATCGGTGTTCCAACTAGCATTGGTGTAACCGTTTACAACAAGCTGTTCATCACCTCCATAAGAAAGAACCATATCCTTAGTCCTCTTTAGGTACTTCAGGATATTCTTGACCGCTGTCCAGTGTTCCATTCCAGGATCACTTTGATATCTGCTAGTCAAACTAACAGCATGTGCTATATCCGGTCTTGTACACAGCATGGCATACATGATAGAACCTATGGCCGAGGCATAGGGAATATTATTCATCTTTTCTCTATCTTCTACCGTAGCTGGACTTTGAGTCTTACTCAAGGTCTTACCTGACAACATGGGCACGAACCCTTTCTTGCTCTCTTCCATTCTAAACTTCTTTAGAACTTTGTCTAAGTATGTACTTTGTGAAAGCGCTATTAGGCGTCTTGATCTATCTCTATAAATCTTGATGCCTAGAATATATGCCGCTTCGCCAAGATCCTTCATTGAAAAACTATTATTCAAATAGGTTTTGACACTATTAAGAAGTTCTATATCTTTCCCAATCAACAATATGTCATCTACATATAGTACTAGGAATGCTACAGAGCTCCCACTCACTTTCTTGTAAATACAAGCTTCTCCATAAGTTTGTATAAATCCAAAGTTTTTGATTACTTTATCAAAACATTGATTCCAACTCCGGGATGCTTGCTTCAGTCCATAAATGGAGCGCTGAAGTTTGCATACCTTGTCAGCATCTTTAGGATCGACAAAACCCTTGGGTTGTACCATATACAACTCTTCCTCAATGTCACCATTAAGGAACGTCGTTTTGACATCCATCTGCCAAATCTCATAATCGAAATGTGCAGCAATTGCTAACAAAATCCTCACAGACTTTAGCTTCGCTACTGGTGAGAAAGTCTCATCATAGTCAACTCCTTGAATTTTTCGGAACCCTTTCGTGACAAGTCGAGCTTTATAAACGGTAACATTACCATCAGCATCTGTTTTTCTCTTGAAAATCCATTTGTTCTCGACAGCCTTACGGCCATCCGGTAAGTCCACCAAAGTCCATACTTGGTTTTCGTAAATGGATCCCATTTCGCATTTCATGGCTTCTAGCCATTTGTCGGAATCTGGGCTCACCATAGCTTCTTCATACGTCGCAGGGTCATCAGCGTTGTCCACCAACATGACGTTCAAGGCAGAGTCATACCAATCAGGAGTGGTACGAACCCTTGTTGACCTGCGAGGTTCAGCAGCAACTTCGTTTGAAGTTTCATGATCATTATCATTAGCTTCCTCTCCAATTGGTGCAGGCGGCACAAAAACATCTTCCGGTGCTGCGCTACTCTCAAATCCGAGAGAAGGTTCAATAACCTCATCGAGTTCTACTTTCCTTCCAGTCACTTCCTTCGAGAGAAACTCCTTCTCAAGAAAGGATCCATTCTTGGCAACGAAAACTTTGCCTTCGGATCTATGATAGAAGGTATACCCAATTGTTTCTTTAGGGTATCCTATGAAGACGCATTTCTCCGCTTTGGATTCAAGCTTATCAGGTTGTAACTTCTTTACATATGCTTCGCAACC
Source organism: Avena eriantha (assembly GCA_910589775.1). Lineage (NCBI taxonomy): Eukaryota > Viridiplantae > Streptophyta > Magnoliopsida > Poales > Poaceae > Avena > Avena eriantha. The sequence continues at coordinate 176,165,387 of OU342740.1, read as the reverse complement.
CCAAACTTTAAGGAACGACAACTTAGGTTTCTTACCAAACCACAATTCGTATGGTGTCGTTTCAACGGATTTAGATGGTGCCCTATTTAAAGTGAATGCGGCTGTCTCTAATGCATAGCCCCAAAACGATAGCGGTAAATCTGTAAGAGACATCATAGACCGAACCATATCTAAGAGAGTTCGATTACGACGTTCGGACACACCATTACGCTGTGGTGTTCCCGACGGTGTCAATTGCGAAAGTATTCCACATTTCTTTAAATGCATGCCAAACTCATAACTTAGATATTCACCTCCGCGGTCAGAACGCAGAAACTTAATCTTCTTGTTACGATGATTTTCCACTTCACTTTGAAATTCCTTAAACTTCTCGAAAGTTTCGGACTTATGTTTCATAAAGTAGACATACCCATATCTACTTAAGTCATCCGTGAAAGTGAGAACATAACGATATCCACCACGCGATGCTACACTCATTGGACCGCACACATCGGTATGTATTATTTCCAATAAGTCTGTAGCTCGCTCCATTATTCCAGAGAATGGAGTCTTAGTCATTTTTCCCATTAGACATGCTTCGCATCTTTCAAGTGATTCAAAATCAAGTGATTCAAGAAGTCCATCATAATGGAGTTTCTTCATACGCTTCACTCCAATGTGACCAAGACGACAGTGCCACATGTATGTAGAATTATCATTCAATTTTGTTCGTTTAGCATCTATGTTGTGAACATGTGTATCACTACTATCGAGATTCAGTAAGAATAAACCATTCATCTTAGGTGCATTACCATAAAAGATATTACTCATATAAATCAAACAACCTTTATTTTCGGACTTAAAAGAGTAACCGTCTCGCAATAAACAAGATCCAGATATAATGTTCATGCTTAACGCAGGCACCAAATAACATTTATTCAAATTTAAAACTAATCCCGAAGGTAGATGTAGAGGGAGCGTGCCGACGACGATCACATCAACCTTGGAGCCATTTCCAATGCGCATCGTCACCTCGTCTCTCGCCAGTCTTCGTTTATTCCGCAGCTCCTGTTTCGAGTTACAAATATGAGCAACCGAACCAGTATCAAATACCCAGGCACTACTACGATTACTAGTAAGATAACATCAATAACATATATATCAAATATACCTTTCTTCTTGATGTTGCCATTCTTCACATCCGCCAGGTACTTGGGGCAGTTACGCTTCCAATGACCAGCACCCTTGCAGTAGAAGCACTCAGTTTCAGGCTTGGGACCAGCCTTGGGCTTCTTTGCAGGTGCGGCAGCTTTCTTGCCGTCCTTCTTGAAGTTGCCCTTGTTCTTAGGCTTGCCCTGTCTCTTGAAATTGGTGGTCTTATTAACCATCAACACTTGGTGCTCCTTCTTGATCTCCACTTCAGCAGTTTTCAGCATGGACGATAGTTCAGGCAACGTCTTGTTCATGCAGTGCATATTGTAGTTCATCACAAAGTTCTTATAACTCGGTGGCAGTGATTGAAGGAGACGGTGAATCCCCAACTCATTAGGAATCGATATCCCCAACTCTTGGAGCTTGTTTGCGTACCGAGACATGGTGAGCACGTGCTCGCTAACGAAGCTACCCACTTCCATCTTACAGTTAAAGAACTTTTCGGAGGCCTCATAGCTCTCCATGGCCGCACGAGTCTCAAAAATTAGCCTGAGCTCCTTAATGATCTCGAACGGGTCGTGGTGCTCAAAACGCTTCTGGAGCTCCACTTCTAAACCGTACAGGATGGCACACTGAACTGTGGAGTAATGATTTTTCTGAGTGGCGTAAACATTCTTTACGTCATCGGTGGCATCTTCTGCAGGTGGGTCACCTAGCGGTGCTTCGAGCACATAGGTCAACTGACCAGCCCTGAGGACGATCTTCAGTCCACGGAACCAGTCCGTGAAATTGCTTCCATTGTTCTTAAGCTTTTCTTTCTCTAGGAACGCATTGAAATTGATGGAGGGGGTCGCCATAATCTACAACAAATTTGCAAGTAGTTTAGACTAAGTTTATGATAAATTGAGTTCAAATTTAATTCTTAAATTAACTAGGTGAACTCCCACTCAAAACAACATCCCTCACATTGTCTTAGTGATTACACGAACCAAGTCCACTACACCAAGTCCGATCTTCACGAGAGAAGATGTAGTTTCATCGGCGAACAATCTTCATGTTCATCATATCATTTATATGACTCATGCTCTACCTTTCGGTATTCCGTGTTCCGAGACCATGTCTGTACATGCTAGGCTCGTCAAGATAACCTTAGTTTCCGCATGTGCAAATCTGGCTTGCACCCGTTGTATGCACACGTAGAATCTATCACATCCGATCATCACGAGATGCTTCGAAACGACGAGTCTTAGCAATGGTGCCAACTAAGGGTGAACACTTTATTACTTGATATTTAGTGAGAGGGATCATCTTATAATGCTACCGTCGCGATCTAAGCAATACAAGATGCATAAAGGATTAACATCACAGGTAATTCATAATTAGTGTGATATGATATGGCCCTTTCTTCTTGCGCCTTTGATCTCCATCTCCAAAGCACGAACATGATCTCCATCATCACCAGCATTGGGTCAAGGTCAGTGGCGCCGCTTCATGGTTGTCCATCATCACTAGCAACTATTACAACTACTTGGAATAAAGCTATTACAAGATGAATGGACACGCAGGTCTTAACAGAATTAAAGACAACCATTAGGCTCCTGCCGGTTGCCATATTACAACAAGGATCATTGCATACATCAAATATAATCAAAATCACATGATGGCCATATCACATCACAAAACCCCTGCAAAAACAAGTTAGACGCCTCTAATTTTCTTTGCATGTTTTACGTGGTTTGGGGCTTTCGAACAAGAACGGATCTTACCTACGAAACTGAACCACAACGTTGAAACAAGTGCTATCAAGTGCAAAGTGTAAATTAGATCTATACTATGATGGGAGAGACAGACACCCGCAAAGCCACTTGTGCAAAGCAAGTTACACGTCAAGCGTGGAGCAAGTCTCATGTGCGATGACATGTAAGGTTAGCCCGAGCCGCTTCATCCCACCATACCGCAAGATGCAAAGTACACAAAAGCAAAAGACGGCACGAGCACCAACGCCCACAAAACCCTTGTGTTCTACTCGTGCAACAGATCTACGCATAGATACGGCTCTAATACCACTGATGGGTTCGTAGCATGGAAAACAAAAAAATTCTACCGCAAGAACGAACAAAACCCAGATCTAATCTAGATAAAAGCCAAGATCTAATCTATTAGACATGTGCAACAAGATAGATCTGTACTAACCCTTGTAGATCCGAAAGCGTTACGAGATTGGATCTCGTGGTTGATGTAGTCGATCACTTGCCGATCTCAAGATCGAGTGGACGATCCTTCCAGCGCCGTGTTCCGGCAGCGCTTCCGCAGTCGGTCACACGTGCGGAGTCGAAGTAGACCTTCCTCTCCTCGTTCCAGCGAGCAGCGGAGGTAGTAGATCTTCTCCACGGAATCCCAGCAGCACGAAGGCGTGGTGGTGGTGGTGGAGTAGAGAATTCTGTAGGGCTTCGCCTAAGCCTGAGCAGAAGAGAGGAGGAGGAGAGAGGCGACTAGGGTTTGGAGTGGTGGAGGGGGCCAGGGGGTGGCGCCTCCACCCCTCTATTTAAAGGAGGGAGGGCGCCATGGGAGGGGGAGTCCTAGTAGGACTCCCCTCCCTCCTTGGCCGGCGGATTGGGGAGGGGGAGGAGTCCTCCTCCCCCACGACACCTTGTCTTGCCCCACAAGGACTCCTTGATCCCTTTCTTGGTTTTCAAGCAAACTCCAAGAAATCTTCCAGAACCTTCCGGAACATTTCGAAACCTTCTAGAATCCTCATACAAATACTCCGGAACATTTCCTAACTCAGAAAATGATCCCCATTATATGAATCTTATTCTCCGGACAATTCCGGATCTCCTCGTGATGTCCCAAATCCAATCCGAGACTCCGAACAACATTCGGTTTCCAACGCACATTCCATATCTACTTAAAACAACTTCGAACCTTAAGTGTGTTACCCTACGATTCGTGAATATGTAGACATGACAGAGACACATCTCCTATCAATAACCATCAGCGGGACCTGGAAATCCATAATGGCTCCCACATACTCAACGATGACTTCGTGATCGATAGAACCATTTACATACGAAACCAATTCCCTTTGTCTGGCGATACTATACTTATCCGAGGTTTGATTGTCAGTATCTCCATACCTAGTTCTACCTCGTTACTGATAACTACTCTTTACTCGTTCCATGTTATGTCATCCCTTGTGACCCAGTCAGATGCTTGCAAGCTAACTAGATGACATTACACCGAGAGGGCCCAGAGCATATCTATCCGTCATATGGATGGACAAATCCCAATCTTGGTCCATGCGCTTCAACACATACTTTCAGAATACCCAATGACACCTTTATAACCACCTAGTTACGAAGCGGTGTTTGATGTCATCAAAATACCCATCCGGTGATGGTGATTAACACAACCTCATGGTCGAAGGATTAGGTTACTATGCATTTAAAAGCTTATAGCAATACGAACTTAATGACTTGATCTTATGCTACGCTTACTATGGGTGTGTGTCCATCACATTATTCTCCTAATGATATAACCTTGTTATTAATCACATCCAATGGCCATGATCAGGAAACCATGATCATCAATTAATCAACAAGCTAGTTCAACAAGAGGCTTACTAGGGACTCTTTTATGTTTACAAAACACACATGTATTAGTGTTTCCTAATAATACAATTATAGCATGGGATGTAAACATTCATCATAAACACAAAGATATAATAATAACCACTTTTATTATTGCCTCTTGGGCATATCTCCAACAGATAGCTCATTGAAGGATAGCCCTAGGTAACTCTCTTCGATTCGTCTTGTCAACTCTTTGTCCATAGAGGTTGACACGTATGCAATTGTACCTTCACACAACAAAGACCAAGCAACATATGTTTGTGTGTGATAGAGGAGCATGTCAGTTGTGGCATGTCCATTCTTGTTCACAACACTATTAGCACAACTCAAGTATCACAAGCGAAATGCATATGCAAGGTCAAAGTGCATGGATGTCGTTTGAACATCATCCAAATGTGAGAACTCAAAAACTCCATATAACATCTTAGTGTGGCACTCAAAGCAAGTGACTAAAATCTTGATCAACATCTTTGATGTAAAGCTAGGAGAATTCGGCGAAAACACATGAGGAAGAATATCCAAAGCAACAACATTATGTGTGCAAACCAACCATTGGAAAGAACAATTGTTCAATATGTTGGATGCCATACACATATCATGACAAAGCATATGAGAGTGGGGAACATGCTTATCATGGCAATCATCAAAATCTCCAACATTTGAGAAAGCTATGGGGGCCATCTCAATATAAACCATATGAGAATTATTGTTGCAAGCAAAACAAGTGAAAGAGCAATTATTCAACTTATTGCAAGCAACGGGAGAAATTGTGAAACACTCATGACAAAGCATTATCCAAGGGGTACCATTGGTAACATCATTGCAAGCAAAGCATTGGAAAGAGCAATTGTTCAACAAAGTGCAAGCAATGATATCATCAACGTAACGTTTAGAGCATGGCATGTCTATGGCAACATCATCACAATCAAATAATTTCACATGATCAACATTATGCAAAGGCAAAGTATCACATGGAAATAACAATGAGTCATATGTGATATAAAAAACATCATCCATAGCATGCCAATCATCACAAGTTATGATGTCCACAAGTGCGATCATGGCATCATCAACACCCGTATTTTTACCTTGTTCATACCTCTCATATGAAGTGGGTGATGTGGTAGCATTGGCCTCCATGTGGGCGACTTCTTCATCATGTATGGGAATGGCATCATCTTCATCCAAGCTTGGCACTTCTTGATCCATGGAACCTAACACATCATGAGGAAACACACTAGAGGTAGAGGGTAAGTCGTTAGAAGTCAAAGTGGTCTCACATGACCTATCAACTACCACTCTCAACTCACTCGGTGTATCACTCATGCCCTCCAAGTGGAAGCACTCAATCTCACATATGGTGGAGTCACTTATCTCACTCTTGCTTTCACTCAAGTGGGCTAAGTGGCTCTCATGCTCACATGGGATTGGTACCACATCATCACTCAAGCATGTAGGGGTAGGCTCGGTTCTCTCAACTCCATGCGCCTCCTTTGGTGAAGGGAAAGTCCCATGCTCACCATTCTTTACCTTGTCGTCGCCATCTTGCACCTTGGCTTGTGTACTCCTCTTGACGTACTCGTCCAACTTGGCGAAGTAGAGGTCTTCTTCCTCCTCATCCATGAGGTTGCATGCATCATCTAGGACGTCAAGTCTTGGCATTGAAGCTTGATGGCGTGTAGGAGAGCTTGCTCTTGGTGCCATTTTGGTGGTGACACGAGTAGTTGAAGGTGCCTTATGATGGTGTCGACGGAGGTCATTGGCGTGCCTTGCCAAAGGTTGATGTAGATGGCGCACTTGGTCATCCCCATGACGCTCGCAACGATGCTCCTTGTCCTTGGCACTCTTCTCTTTATGGTGGTGCCTTCTTGAGGTAGGTTGAGCATTATGGATGGTACTCAACATGTATTCTCCGTCTTCATGGCGAAGATGCCTTGAACGACGTCTTGTATCCTCTTGATGTTGGCGATGATCTCTAGAGGATGTATGTCGATGAAGATTCTTGCTTCGTGGCGCCTCTTTGGGAAGATGATATTGTGGCGCCACTCTTCTTGTAGGCGTTGTCACTTGTTGCCTTGGAGGTTGTTGCACTTGACGCTGTCGAGGTTGTGGTGCTTGGCGCCCTGGAGATGGTGGTGCTTGGTGGCTTGGAGGCGATGGCACTCGTCGCCTTGGAGATGGTGGTGCATGACGCCATGTAGGTGATGGCGCTTGACGCCTTGGAGGTGGATCATCGAAGTAGGTGGTGCCCTTTGGTGTGGCACGCTTGGCCTTGAAGGTCATGGTTTCTTGATGATGCGTCTCCGCTAGCTTGGCGTAGTAGTCCTCCATCTCCAAGCGGTGGAGGTATTCTTCATGGCTCATGGAAGAGCCCTCGAAGTTGGTGAAGCTCGCCATGTCCTCCATGCTTGGTGAGGCATCGTCGTTGTAGCACTCGAAGTCATCTATGCTTGGGGAGTCATTGTTGATGTAGTACTCCATATCACCCAAGCATGTGGAGCCATTGTCGGTGTAGTGCTCCATGTACTCCATGCATGAGGAGCCATTGTTGACGTAGAGCTCCAAGTCCTCCATGCTTGAGGAGCCATAGTTGATGACGTGATCCATGTCTTCAATGCATGTGGAGTCATCATAAGTGCAATGCTCCGGGTCCTCAAAGCATGCGGAGCCATTGTCGGTGTAGTGCTCCATCATGTCCTCTATACTTGTGGAGTCGTAGTCGTGGTGGCTCATCATGGATTCTTCATAGATATCATCCTCGGCTTCGGAGTCCCTAGACATGATTCACAAGACCAAGTGGTGTATATGGAAGTGGTAGGGGGTTAGGAATGCAACGTCAAACCTTACTTTACCTTGGAAGATAGTATCGTGCAAGTGGCAACACTTGAGTGCAATCAAAACCAAGCAAAGTGAAGTTCACGCGGAACACCAAAACCAACTAACCACTAAAAAACACACACACACAAAGCTTATGGTGGATAGGTATGGAAGGTGGCGTGTCCAAGAACAATCTGAATCAAGATATTGTAATGGCAAGTAAAGAACCACAATGATCACAAAGCAAAACAAGTCAATCCACAAGATAGGAATTATGTACAAGGACACACACACAGTGGGATAAATGGGACTTGCGCGACGGAGAAAGTGAGCTAAGAACCAAATGATTACCTAGCGAAGACTATAAGCTCGTGTCGCACAAGTGCAAGGAGAGACGCTAGTTTGATTGCAATAAATTGGTGGGCTACAAGATATGCACAATAAGTACCACCTATTTGATGTTCATCGAGCTTGCGCTTCCTATTCTATGAGGCACTTGTTTGTTTCTCTCTTTTTCTTCTCTTTCTTTTTTTTCTATTTTTTTCTCTTTTCTTTTATTTTTCACTTGCCTCTTCTTTGTGCCAACAACTATACAAGATAACTATATGAGATAGCGCGCTCACAACTTTTGCTCGGAATTCTACAAGTATCAAATGTGCATAGCCCAAGCAATCATAGCAGGAACTAGTCTCAATTGGTGTTTGTTTAACGCAAAGACAGTATGGCTCACAAAGGGATGCAAGTGGGGAGAAGTCGCGAAATTTTTATACCTTTCATCGCTGATCTTCACCCTTTATTGGTGGATTCCGCCTTGCTCATGGAATTTGGATGGAGTAGATAGCATGAACCACGGAAATGATGATGTAGAGATCCTTCTCCTCTTCAAAACGAGCTAAAGAACACCAAAATCCGAGTTCGTATGCAAAAGTTATGCTCAAAACCGTGAAGCAGATTTTTCTGTCAGCAGGGGGGCGGACAGTCTGGGGCGCGCAGGCCGGACAGTCCGGCCGGGCCGGATATTCCGGTCATTTTAGGCCGGAAACTCCGGTGGGGCGGATATTCTGGTCCGTTTTGGCCGAACAGTCTGGTCCGGTCGTACCAGAACTTCCAGAACACGAACTGGACGAGTTTTGGCAGAAAAACTCGAACCAAAACCTCAAATTGATGGGGAAAACAAAGAATTAAGCCATGGGAACGCAAGGGAAGGTCGATCAACAAGTTTAGCAAGTAATTCACGGATCAAAACCTACCAAAACGCACTCAAATCACAGATCGGTCCAAAACACGAATTAGGGCTATTTTATGTGGAATTTTTGAATTTATGGGGAAAAAGACCAAATCGAGGAGAAATCGGTGACAACCAAAAGCTGCTGATACCAGATCATGAGGGCAAACCTCGTGGGTGGCCCGATCTTCACGGATCTCGTGGTCAAATCGATGGGAAAGCGAGGGGAAAGGGAGAAGGTAGCGGAAGCGGACGCACACCTCGCGAAGAACACGATGAACACACGCAAAACACACACGATACAAGGCCGATTGCTCTCTCCGGTGGCCACCGGTCCGATAGAATCCTCGCAACGAAAGATCGGTCAACGTGCTCCTATCAATCCCAAGCGGAGAGGGAAGAACACTTTGGAGAGGGTCTTGACGTCTTGGCAAAGGGACACCGATGCCAAGGCCTTGTACAACGAGGGAGGCGCAATGCAAACTCGAACGAGGTGGTGACGATAGTCGATCCCCTTTGGTAGAAGGGAATGAGGCAAAACTAGAGATTCCACAAAGGGGGTTGTCTTTAGTCTATCATCCATGCCTAAGGGATACAATGAGGGGTGGGGTCTCTATTTATAGGCCAGCCACAAGTTTAGGGGTAGTTTGGGCATAAAACTAGGGTTTGGTGCGAAATGGAGGGGTACATGGGCCAAGGGCCCAGCTGTTGGCTCGCAGGCCCATCACTTGGGCCGGACAGTCCGAGTCGGAGTGACCGGACAGTCCGGGGTAGCCGGACACTCCGGGTAATGTCCGGGTAGTGTCCGAACCGGCCTTCTGAATGTCCACACCAGGTTGGGGCTGGGGCAGGCCGGACACTCCGGCCGAGTCGCGCCGGACACTCCGGCTGGTTCCGGGCGGACTCTCCGAGGCGATGACGGCGGAGACTCTCGTTCTGGAGCTGGCTGCTCCTGGTCCATCTTCTTGATTGACTTGGGGACGATCTTGGGGACTTGCTTATCATGGCAATCATCAAAATCTATGGGAACTTGGTGTTATGGGGTAACCCCGTGGGTGGCCCGATCTTCACGGATCTCGTGGTCAAATCGATGGGAAAGCGAGGGGAAAGGGAGAAGGTAGCGGAAGCGCACGCACACCTCGCGAAGAACACGATGAACACACGCAAAACACACACGATACAAGGACGATTGCTCTTACCGATGGCTACCAGTCCGATAGAATCCTCACAAGGAAAGATCGGTCAACGTGCTCCCTCGATCCCACGCGGAGAGGGAAGAACACCTTGGAGAGGGTCTTAACATCTTGTCAAAGGGACGCCGATGCCAAGGCCTTGTACAACGAGGGAGGCGCGATGCAAACTCCAACGAGGTGGTGACGATAGTCGATCCCCTTTGGTAGAAGGGGATGAGGCAAAACTAGAGATTCCACAAAGGGGGTTTTCTTTAGTCTATCATATATGCCTAGGGTTACATGAGGGGGTGGGGGCACTATATATAGGCCAGCCACTAGTTCAAGGGTACTTTATGAATAAAAGGGGAAAGTCTGGGCGGACTAAGGGGTATATGGGCCAAAGGCCCAGCTGGCGGCGCACAGGCCCATACGCTCAGGCCAGAGACTCCGGTGTGGGCTGGAGACTCCGGTCTGTCTTCGGTGTCATCTCCGGAGTGGCAGACAGACTTTCCTCGAGCTCGATCTGGGGGCCGGTCCGGAGATGGGTCCAGAGACTCCGGGGTCAGCAGGCCGGAGACTCCGGTGTCTTCAAGCCGGAGACTCCGGTGCTCCAGCTACGGCTTCTTCCGTCTTCTCTTCCAAGCCTCCGTCTTGTCATGCTTGGTGCTCCAGGCTTCCTCCCATGCCTCCGTACTTGTTGGTGTGAACCTGTCATGGATATGGGGAGGAGTATGAAGTAGTATACCATTCAATGGGGTTGGAAGTAGGCTCGCATAGAGGAATGGATTCACCTTTGGAGTCCATGACGACTTGGCCTAAGTTGGAGACCATGATGTGGTAACAACCGAAGGTCGGGCCACATCACTTGGGCATTGTGAACTTGAGCTTGCCAAAAGTTTCTTCATCGTTGCGGTCATTGCGACGAGCTTGGTGACCTTGTTAATGATCTTGTAGTTGTGGAGGTGGGACTTGGTTCTCGTGACCTTGTTGTGGAGCTTGCTCTTGATATTGATTTGGAGGAGCTTGCTCTTGCTCTTGGCGCTGTTGTTGACATGGTTGAGGCGCTTGGGCCTCATGGTCGCGAGGGTGTGGAGCCTCTTGACGCGGTTGATGACAAAGAGGAGGCTCGTTACTCGGTTTGTGATGTTGGTTAGGCACATGGGCCTCACGGAAAAGAACATGGTCATGAGCCTCTTAACGAGGTGGGCGTCGCTCAACTTGTATCACTTGACGCTCCAAGTTTTGTTGATGTGGGGGAGGCACCTCGTGATGACCATGGTGTCATTGTTGACATTCATGACATTGATGACAAGGGGGAGGATCTTGGAGAGCTTCACGTCGATGACGAGCTTGATTCTCCAAGTTGGAGTCATCACTTGTTGTGTCCAGTATGTGTCGCGGTCGATGGTGGTAGACTTGTGGTTGCACTTGTGGTTGCGCTTGTGGTTGCTCTTGTTGGATCACTAGTGCCCTTGCATGATGAAGGTGCACTTCTTGCCTTGTTCTTGGCCTTGAAGAGAAATCACCATCATAGCTTGACATTGCGGCATGCCGTGGGGAAGGTACATAGTTCGAAGAACTTCCATCTTCAACCACAGGGGCATCATTGCATCTTGTAGCACTTGGATGTAGATCTTGTGGAAGAGGTGCATGACGGTGCGAAGAACTTGACGAGCTTGATGCACGTGGCCGAAGTTGTGATGCATTGCGTGCATTTGTCATTCTAGGCCATCGAAGCGGTTGTCGATGTTTTTGAACTCAGCTTGCGTCTCTCCAAATTGTTCATCTTGTCACGTCTCAAGGGCTTGGCAACGTTCACGGAACTCTTGTCGAACGATGAAGTGACTTGCGCGCGTCATGTACGGTCATTGATCCTCTTCTTGGGGAGGTGGTTGTCTCGCCTCACCGTGCCTATCCATCATGCAACACACAAGTATTGTATATGGAAGTGGAATATGGTGGTGGTAGCCGTGTACCTCACCTTGGGGATTGCACCAAACTACAAACCACAAGTGAGAGCTATAAGCGTGCAAAGTGGAATTGCAAAGAAAACTCACACTAAAGAAAGAACTAACTCTCAAAAGCTTGTTTGTGGTAGGTTAGGATTGTGGAAAGCCAAAGAACCAACCAAAAGAAAAGGGATAGTCAAAAGTGGGTAAAATCCAACAAAACTCAAGTCAAAGGCGAAGGTCAACAACTCAAAAGGTGATGGGAACCTACGACTATGTACACACACGTGGAGAAAGTTGGGATTGACACGACTATGAAAATGAGCAAACAAAATGTCCTAACGAAGACTAAGCTCATTGTCGTGCCAATGCAAGGAGAGACCGTGGCTCATTTGCAAAGAAGAAAAGTGAGCAACGGATTTGTGCACTTGCTTTGGGCGCTCTTCTTTCTCTCTTGCTTTAAAGCTTTGAGACTCTCTTTTGCAACGAGAGACTATTTTTCTTTTGCTTTTTCTTTGTATCTTTTTCTTTCTTTTGTATTTTTTGCTCTCCCTTGATGCTACCTAGTCACACTTGATATTGCTCTTGCACTCTTACTATCCAAGGACAAATGCACAATGCTCAAGCAAACACAAGATGAGCCACTCTCATGGGATAGGTACAAACAAAGGAAGATAGGGGTTAACAAGTTGACGCAAGTTATACCTTCTTTGATGATGAACTTGGCGTCGGTGGTGCGGGATGATGTTCGTGGGCCGTGGTGTCGATGAGCGCGTGGGTGGTTGATGCGGAAGTTTGCTGTTAGTTGGCGACACACACACGGGCACAAACAAACAAGAGGAAATCAGCCAATGCAAGATTAGAGGCAAAACTGTCAAAATCAGGCGTCAGGCTAGAGACTCCGGGGTTTCAGGCCGAAAACTCCGGTTCAGGCCAGAGACTCCGGTGTGGGTAGGCCGGATACTCTGGTGTGCCGACCGGAGACTCCGGTCTGGAGTCAGATCGCGAACTCCTCGTGTTCTTGAGCGGAAATCCACGCCTTGGGTCCTCAAATCCGCGAAAAATTGGCCAAATTGGGCTAGGAAAACACATGATAAAGCTGGACCAACACCTAAGATGAGCTTTGGTCAGATCAAAACCACAAATAACTCTCCAAATCAAGAGATCCATCCAAAGGCAAATTTGGGCTGTTTTTTGGGGATTTTCGAATTTTTGGTGGATAGAAGAAAATTTTGTGGGGGAAATCGTGAGCAATGAATCTCTTGATACAAATATGTTGAGGGCAAACCTCTTGGGTGGCCCGATCTTTCACGATTCCCTTTCAAATCGAGGGCGGAGTGCGGGGGAAGGAGGGAAGGATGAACACAACAAACACACGCACGAAGAACGCAATGAACACACACACGCAAAACAACGATAAACACCAATAGCTCACGCCGGCGGTGACCGGTCCGGCGCAATCCCTAGGATTGGCGTCGAGCGGAGGACTCTCTCTCGAACCGGCACGGCGAGATGGGAGACTCGGTGAGATCTTGATGTCTAGGCAAAGGGACACCGATGCCTAGGCCTTGTACAACGCGGAGGCACGATGCAAACTCCAACGAGGTTTGGGGATATTGGTGCTCCTTAGTCAAGGAGCATGCGGCAAGAATTAGATAGATCCACAAAGGGGTTTCCACTAATTCCAATATCATGCCTAGAGTTTACAATGGAGGTAGGGGTCTATATATAGGCCAGCCACTTAAACAGGGGTACTTTAGGAATAAAAGACAAGTTTTGGACGGACTAAGGGGTACATGGGCCGAAGGCCCAAAGGCCTTTTCATGCCTGGCGACGGTCCGACCGGAGACTCCGGTGTGTAGGCCGGAGAATCCGGTGTAGCCTCCGGACCAACCTCCGGAGGGGCCTTCAGATTGTCATAGGGCCCGGTGCAGGGGGTCAGACCGGAGGGAGGGCCGGAGTCTCCGGTGTCTTCAGGCCGGAGACTTTGGCAGGCCGGAGACTCCGGTGTGCGCAGACCGGAGACTCCGGTCTAAGCAGCTCCAGCGACTCTTGCTTCATGTTCTGCTCCTTGTTCTCCATCCTTGGGTGCTTGGTGATGTATCGAAGCTTCGTACCTAATGATGCATAGGGTAGTTGCATGAAGTAGCACAACATCCAAGGAGGTATCAAATTGGCACGAGGAGAGGAGCGAGTTCACCTTAGCTTGAAGGAGTTTCGCTCGAGCACGAGTCATGGGTCCACTTGGGGGACTTGTTGGTGTAGATGTAGTAGCGTCCGTAGGACGGGCTGCATCAGAATGATAAGAGTAGTCAGATGGGGATCAGTCCATCGCGCACCCAAAGCATTACTCTGCACATGAATAAGAAAATCGTGCGACTCAACTCTCAAATTTAGACTGAAGATCTTGTTAAACAGAATTCATGAAGCTTCGTAAGAAAACAAGGAGGTGATACAAACACTTGGTCAGATCCAAGCATATAAAGATGATGAAGTTGTTGTCATGTCAGAAGTTCCAAGCCATCGGAAAAGATATGAATGAAGATCACGGAGACAGATAAAACATTCAACAGATAAACAAGTATAGCACCCAAAACTTTGAATAGAAGAAACACGAAAGATCTGCAAAGTCTTCGCGGCATCCGGTGGATTGAGGATAGAACATGCATCGATAGAGTTTCAAAAGGTTTCTTTGATGAGCGGAAAACCAAAGAATTTATTGTCCTTCTGGAGAATATCTGAGAGAGATTTAGCCGTCTTGAGGAAAATTCAGCGGAACGACGATGATAACTTGCCAAACAAGGAAAACTCCGGATTTGGTTAAAGGTGGAGGATGGAATTAACAAAGGGTTTGCTGATTGCAGAATTGTAGCAATGTCTATAGCAGAAGGACATGGTCGAGATAAGTGACTTTAGAAAGTCGGGATTTACACTTTGAGAACTTTACACAGATGCGGTGTTCTCGAAGCTTGAGAGGATGAAAAATAAGTTCTTCATGTTATTCCATTGATATAGAATCGACGAGAATATCTTGAAGATATACCACCACGAATTTAACAAGATATTCCAAGAATACAAAGTTCATGAGACAAAAGAAATGAACAGATGCTCAAAACATTTTTGAGCTCAATGCTCTTCGAAAGATCCACATTAATAGCAAGGATTCGTGTTGAAGATATTCATTGTCAGAATAGATTATCTGACCCTTTGGAAGAGAAAGGATACCGACTTGTTCACCATGTTGATCGGATCATCGGTTGAAAAAGAGAAGAGATTTTGGACAAAGAATCGATGATAACACATAGCTTTAAGCAAAGCTATTAGAGTTGAATGGATGAGATTCTCCTGTATCAAAGAGAACCTTTCGCTGGTATGGGGTTCAAAAAGATATGAAGCACGGATAATAGTCCACCATAGTGCCTTAAGAAACCTCCGGATTACCAAAGATACTTAAATATTATATAGATATGATCACCGTATAACTCAAAATCACAAGAGACAATCACCATCATTCGTAGGGTTAAATTGATAGCATTAACCAAATTCCACTCATGATAAGTGCCATATAGCTATACCGAGAACAAATTACAATCGCAAGCATTGGATCAATGCAAGTTATGCATTTAGCCCAAAAGAATTGAAGATGTTGGGGGGATACCCCCGGATAGGGTCACGCCGGGGTATAAAGGCCGAGTTAGCCGAGGTATGGCAAGGTCAAAGCGAATGCTGACCGAGTCACCCCAAGGAAGGCTGCATTACTGAATGACCTGGCCTGGTGGGTGTTCACCTAACGTTAACCCTGCCGGCATAAAGCATATGTCGGTTTTATTCGATCTACCTTATATGCAGGTACCCGCGTAGCCGTGTTAGCCAGGCACTCGCTGGTCAAAAGGTGGTCTCTGTCCACTATAGCGTGAGTGAAGCAAGCAGAGAGAAGGACTTGTGGGGTGTCTTGAGGATAGAACATGAATCGATAGAGTTTCAAAAGGTTTCTTTGATGAGTAGAAAACCAAAGAATTTCTTGTCCTTCTGGAGAATATCTGAGAGAGATTTAGCCGTCTTGAGGAAACTTCAGTGGAACGACGATGATAACTTGCCAAACAAGGAAAACTTCAGATTTGGTGGAAGGTGGAGGATAAAGGATGGAATTAACAATGGGTTTACTGATTCTAGAATTGTAGCAATGTATATAGCAGAAGGACATGGTCGAGATAAGTGATTTTAGAAAGTCAAGATTTACACTTTGAGAACTTTACACATATTAAGCTTGAGAGGATGAAAAAGAAGTTCTTCATGTTATTCCATTGATATAGAATCGACGAGAATATCGTCAAGATATACCACCACGAATTTAACAAGATATTCCAAGAATACCAAGTTCATGAGACAAAAAAAACGAACAGATGCTCAAAACATTTTTTGAGCTCAATGCTCTTCGAAAGATCCACATTAAGAGCAAGGATTCGTGTTGAAGAGATTCACTGGCAGAATAGATTATCTGACCCATTAGAAGAGAAAGGATACCGACTTGTTCACCATGTTGATCGGATCATCAGTAGCAAAAGAGAAGAGATTTTGGACAAAGAATCGATGATAACTCATAGCTTTAAGCAAAGCTTTTAGAGTTGAATGGATGAGATTCTCCTGTATCAAAGAGAACCTTTCACTGGTATGGGGTTCAAAAATATATGAAGCACGGATGATAGTCTACCATAGTGCCTTAAGAAACCTCTGGATTGCGAAAGATACTTATATATGATATAGATATGATCACGGTATAACTCAAAATCACAAGAGACAACCTCCATCATTCGGAGGATTAAATTGATAGCATTAACCATATTCCACTCATGATAAGTGTCATATAGCTATACCGACAACAAATTACAATCGCAAGCATTGGATCAACGCAAGTTATGCATTTAGCCCAAAAGAATTGAAGATGTTGGGGGGATACCCCCGGGTAGGGTCACGCCGGGGTATAGAGGCTGAGTTAGCTGAGGTACGGCAAGGTTAAAGCGGATGCTGACCAAGTCACCTCAAGGATGGCCGACTTACGGAATGACCTGGCCCGGTGGGTGTTCACCTAATGTTAACCCGACCAGCATAAAGCATATGTCGGCTATATTTGATCTACCTTGTTTGCAGGTACCCGCGTTGCCGGGTAGCCAGGCACTCACTAGTTAAAAGGTGGTCTTTGTCCACTGTAGCGTGAGCAAAGCAAGCAGAGGGAAGGACCCACGGGGCGTGGCCAAAAAGGGCGATACAGCTTGTGTCGGCTGACGCCACCAGTGTCGAATGGCGCAATGCCGCAGAGGGGCTTAGGGAGGCTTACGCCCTGAGTCCGGACTAGCTGTTTAAAGTCTAAAAAGAGGCATCTTACTTTACCAAAGGGCATATTTGGAGAATATGCCTCGACGTGTGCCCTAGATTTGTAACCTGGGCTCCCCTATATAAGGAGCACCAGGGCCTCCATAGAGGGGATCGATCATTTTTAGACTAAGGAAGAACCCTAGAGCATTGTAGTGGGCAGTAAGAGAACTAGTCTCCTTCTCACCAACAGCTCGATGAGCCCTTGTAATCCTTCACCAACGAGATAAAAATACAAACATCTGTGTGTGGAATCACCAAACTATCCCTCCCTAGATTCCTCTAGTGCACATTGGCCCCATCTTTAGCCTATACATGGCATCTGCCATGCCACCACCATGACAGTTAGCACACACCGTGGGGCTAGCAGCGCTAGCCGGAGTAAAAATCCTGACGGGAAACATCTTCGCCACCAGAGAACAAATCGTCTCTGGGTTGGTTCAGTGCTTTGGAGCGCTGGACTACGTCAGCGTCAACGTGGGGATCTTCGGCAGGCACCCTCCTCCGTGCAACGGCCTCTTCATCAAGCTTGGCGCCCACAAGATCTACATCGGCGTCAACGAGTCCTGCGTACATCCGTAGCACGTCGTCGAAGGAGGCGAGCCACCTCTCAGCATGGCTCGCTGCACGCCTATCACTTGCCACGCAAGATGCGTTGAGGTCATGATGACGACGCCTAATGCAGGAGCAAGGAAGGACCCGGTGCCAGATCTGGAAACGACGCAAAAACAGGCAAGGTCTAGATTCCCTCCACTAGAAAGGCTAGAGAATGTACTACAACAGGCAATAGATAGCTTAGCAACACCCATAGTGCCAGTAGTAGATCCGGCTCAGGTGTAGGCCGAGTTAGAGGAAATTTGGCAGAAAATGCTAGCTGGTGCAAAAAAGGTAGCTGAGTTACAGCAGTCACTGAACATCACTCTACAGGAGTATGCAAAGGCAAACTGCATAGATGGAGTAAAAATCCGAGGTAGAAACCTGATTACTGAGATTGACAAGGAGTATGTGCCTAATCTGGGTCAGACAGCTACTATAGTGACGGCAAGGTTGGAGATGTATAGTACCCTGACAAAGAATCTCAGGGCTGCCGATGCGGCTGCTTCCGAATTAGAAGTTTTAATGGGAGAAGCCTGAGAGAGGAAACAGGAGAGAGTTAACCACTTGTTGAGGGTAGCATGTCAGCAAAATGAGGAAATAAACAAGGCAAACCCGACGCAACCCGGAGCATCGCACGTAGTTTATTCGGCAAGGAATAACCCGACGAAGTCTGCTGGAGCTGCGTCGTCACCTCATGATGACCCTAGAAGAGAGGAAGTGGTAATCTCTGGGAGAAAAGACTAGTAGATGGTTCCGTATGACCCGGTAAAGGCAGGGAAAGGAAAAGCAGTGCGAGTGGATGAGGACCGTCATAGTGCCAGCCGGGGTGAAGCTAGCCAGGGTAACCGCGACCAAGGCAATGCCAGTCGAGGAAATGATGCCAACGGCTATGCTGGACAGCGTAATCCGGCGGGAGTAGGACAGAATATACCTCGGAAACAACAATAGCAATACACACCTCGGCAGGAGAGAAGTGCTGGCCCAGCAATACAACAACAAAATGCTCGTCCGGGTCAGGATAGATATAATGATGCTCGATGATGGCTGCTGTCGGATTCACTAGAGCAGAGCACCATGTAATTGGATTAAGATTGGGAAACAGGAATTTGCAGCCGGATGATGCAAGGCTGAAACTAGACCGGATCTATAGGTTAGAAATGCTTGAGGTGCAAGGTCCTTCGGGTCCGGCATGTTTTGGACCCCGGGTCATGAGGGAACCGCCAGTGCCGAACTTCTAGTTGGCATGAGGAACAAATACGTATAATGGTAGCACAAAGGCGGACGATTGGCTCATTGATTATGCAACTGCAGTCAACATAGCTAGAGGAAATTTGAGATGGGCAGTGAGGTACGTACCTCAAATGTTAGAAGGGCCAGCTAGGGTCTGGCTCAATGACTTGCCAAAGGGAAGCATCAATAGCTGGATAGAATTTGAGGAGATGTTTGTTAGTAACTTCTCAAGCACGTACAAGAGGCTGAATAGGCCACATGCCCTAGCACTATGCAAACAGAGACCGAATGAGCCAGACCGAGAGTCCTTGACTCAATGGTGTAATGTGCACAATTCTTGTGAGGGGTGATTGAATCACAAGAAATTGCGTGGTTTGCCCAAGGTTGTAGATATGGGAGTATGTTGTGGAAGAGATTGCAGTGAGATAGCCAACTACCTTAGCTGAGAAGATCTGGTTCGCAAATTCATATGCTCTGGGAGATCCGACCCATCCTCGGTTGTTGTCAAGCGAGTCAAATGAGGAGTATTATAACAGAGATGGTTCTAGGTCATCGCAGAATTAAATGACTTCAGGGGTAAGAGGAGAGATGATCGTCAGGATTATAGGTACAACTTGTAGCAAGTGGCGGCTATAGATCAAGATCATCCCAACACTGGAGCTAGCTAGCGTCAGAAAACTAGAGGGCAATAGTGGCAACAAAGGAATGAAGGCAAGAAACCTTGGACGCCATAACAGAAGAAAAAGTGGCAAGAAAGAAAGGATAGGCCGAGATACACATTCGAGTCTATGTTGGATCAACCATGCAAGTTCCACACGCCAAGTCTGAATAACCCGGCAAATCAGACAACTCGACAATGTGAGTGGATGAGGAAGCTAGAGCAAAGTGGCTCGAGGAATGCTCAGGCACCTCGACACGATGCAGCTTGGCACGATGGACCTTGGCACGAAGCACCTCGAAATGATGCACCTCGGTAGCAACAACTCACTGGGGGGAATGGGCAGCAACTAATGTTGCCTCCGCCTCCACCAAGGTATGAAAACCCGGAGAGAAGGGATGCAGTGCATCAGGTGAATAATCAGCAACAGCAAGATCAAGGGTATCTTGGGCAGGACGACAAAAATGAGTATAGAGAGCATCACCAAAGTTACTGTGTGTTCACCACAGAAGAAACTGATAGAAAGAGCTTGCAGCGCCGACATATGGAAGTAAACACATTAATGCCGGCTGTGACGAGGTATATGCCCTAGGCAGAACAAGAAATTACATGGAGCATCAAGGACCACCCAAAGCTCATGCCGAGTCCTAGGATGTATGCGCTGGTGTTGGATCCGATGATCATTGGGCCAAATATCAATGTCAGATTTGCCAAGGTACTGATAGACAACGGTAGTAGCATTAACATCATGTAAAATGATACCATGCACAAGTTGGGAATATCGGAAAACTTGCTCCAAGCAACAAGGACTAGTTTCCACGACATTGTTCCGGGTATGTCATGAGAGCCCATTGGTAAGGTCCGAGTTGATGTCTTATTTGGCACAAGGGACAACTGTCGGACTGAGAACTTGGAGTTTGAGGTCGCGAACTTGGAAAGCGCGTATCATGCATTACTCGGTAGGCCAGCTTTGAACAAGTTTATGGCAAGTACTCACATCAGCTACTTGAAGATGAAATTGCCAGGGCAAAGGGGAGTGATCAGCATAGCCGGGGACTTCAGGCGTTCCATTGAGTGTGCCTCTGTCGGGTCTAACCTGGCCGAGTCACTAGTGATTGCTCAAGAGAAGAGGAAAATTCAAGAGGTGGCTGCGTTGGCTCAGTCCGCGCAGTAGCATATGCCAACTCTGACTAACCCGCATGGAAGTGTTTCATTTCAAGCGATAAAGGATACAGAGAAAGTGCCTGTTGATGACCAGTTCCCATAGCGCACCGTAAATATTGGTGCCAGGTTAAGTGACAAATAGGAAAGCGAGCTCATCAACTTCCTCCGTGAGAGTCGAGATATCTTTGCTTGGTCTACGCAGGACCTGCAAGGTCTGCCGAGGGAGTTGGCCAAACAGTCTTTAAATGTGAGACCCGGAGCAAAGCTAGTGAAGCAACCTCTTCGCCGCTTCGTCGAAGACAGGAGAAAAGTCATTGGAGATGAGATAGCTCGGCTCCTTGCAGCCAGATTTATCATGGAATTCCTTTACCCGGATTGGCTCTCTAATCCGGTGCTCGTGCAGAAGAAGAAAGATGATGCAGCCCGTCCTACGGACGCTACTACATCTACACCAACAAGTCCCCCAAGTGGACCCATGACTCATGCTCGAGCCAAACTCCTTCAAGCTAAGGTGAACTCGCTCATCTCCTCGTGCCAATTTGATACCTCCTTGGATGGTGTGTTACTTCATGCAACTACCCTATGCATCATCAGGTACGAAGCTTCGATACATAACCAAGCACCCAAGGATGGAGAACAAGGAGCAGAACGTGAAGCAAACACCGCTGGAGATGCTCAGACCGGAGTCTCCAGTATGCGCACACCGGAGTCTCCGGCCTGCCAAAGTCTCCGGCCTGAAGACACCAGACTCCGGCCCTCTCTCCGGTTCGCACCCCTGCACCAGGCCCTGGGACAATCTGAAGACCCCTTCGGAGGCTGGTCCGGAGACTACACCGGATTCTCCGGTCTAGACCGGAGTCTCCGGTCCACCACACCGGAGTCTCCGGTCCGACCATCGCCAGGCATGAAAAGGCCTTTGGGCCTTCGGCCCATGTACCCCTTAGTCTGTCCAGAACTTGTCTTTTATTCCTAAAGTTCCCCTGTTTAAGTGGCTGGCCTATATATAGACCCCCATCTCCATTGTAAACCCTAGGCATGATATTGGAATTAGTGGAAACCCCTTTGTGGATCTATCTAATTCTTGCCTCATGCTCCTTGACCAAGGAGCACCAATATCCCCAAACCTCGTTGGAGTTTGCATCGTGCCTCCATGTTGTACAAGGCCTAGGCATCGGTGTCCCTTTGCCTAGACGTCAAGATCTCACCGAGTCTCCCATCTCGCTGTGCCGGTTCGAGAGAGAGTCCTCCGCCCGACGCCGATCCTAGGGATTGCGCCGGACCGGTCACCGCCGGTGTGAGCTATTGGTGTTTATCGTGGTTTTGCGTGTGTGTGTTCATCGCGTTCTTCGTGCGTGTGTTCGTCGTGTTCATCCTTCCCTCCTCTCCCCGCCCTCCTTCCTCTATTTGAAAGGGAATCATAAAAGATCGGGCCACCCTTGAGGTTTGCCCTCAACAAAAGATGATCCGAATGTGGTAGTGGTATGGCGTATGTGTATTGATTACACGAACCTAAACAAGGCGTGTCCAAAAGATCCATTCCCACTGACGAGGATAGACCAGGTCATAGATTCTACTACCGGGTGTGAACTGTTGTCATTCATAGATGCTTATTCTGGCTTTCACCAGATACCTTTGAACCCGGATGATCAAATAAAGACTGCGTTTATCACCCTGTACAGGGCTTATTGCTATCGCACTATGCTGTTTGGTTTACGTAATGCTAGAGCAACGTATCAACGATGCATGCAAAAATGTTTACATGACCAAATAGGTCAAAATGTGCAAGTGTATGTGGATGATGTTGTAATAAAAACTAAGGAAAGAAAAACGCTCCTTGATGATATTCGGCAAACATTTGTGAACCTAAGGAGGTTCTGGATGAAGCTTAACCTAGAAAAATGTACCTTTGGAGTGTTGGCAGGGAAGTTACTTGGTTTCCTTGTATCTAGCCGAGGTATCGATGCCAACCCCACAAAAATCCGAGCTATAGAAAAAATGGAACTGCCAAAGTGTCTTAACAATGTGCAGAAGTTCACATGTTGCCTGGCATCGTTAAGTCGGTTTGTAAGTCGGCTGGGAGAAAAGGCATTACCCCTCTACCAGTTAACCAAAAAGGCAGACAAATTTACATGGACACCACAAGCTGATAGCGCATTTCATGAGTTAAAAAAGATGTTATCTTCTACACCGATCTTAGCCTCACCACTATCTAAGGAGCCAATGTTGCTCTATATAGTCGCGACCAACTGAGTCGTAAGTGCAGTGATAGTAGTTGAGTGTGATGAAGAAGGTAAATCGGTGTCGAGGCCAGTGTACTACCTAAGCAAGGTGTTGTCAGCTTCGAAGCAGAATTACCCTCACTACCAGAAGATGGCATAACAGTGTGTACATGGCAGCCAAGAAACTCAAGCATTACTTTGAGGAACACCCCATCAAGGTGATATGCAAAGCGCCCATATCCGAGATTATGAGAAACAAAGATGTCAGTGGACGAATTGCAAAATGGGCAATCGAGTTAGCCCCATATGCACCACAGTTTGATAGAAGAGATGCGATCAAATCGCAAGCTATGGTGGATTTCTTTATGGATTGGGCTGAGATGCAATACGAACCACCTTTGTCGGACTCAAACTATTGGCGGATGCACTTTGATTGATCGAAGCTTAAGGAAGGACTAGGGGCCAGGGTAGTGCTTACCTCGCCCAAGAAAGATTAGTTGAAATATGTCCTCCAAATCCACTTCAGCGCATCGAACAATGTTGCCGAGTATGAAGCACTCATACATGGACTTGAAGTAGCAAAGGAAGTGGGAATACGTCAGATATAGTGTTTTGGAGACTCGGATTTGGTGGTGCAGCAAGTGTCTGGCAATTGGGATGCTCTAGATACAAACATGGCCCTTTATAGATTCCACATTCAGAAGGTAAGTGGGTTCTTTGAAGGATGTGAATTTCATCACATACCTCGGATTGAAAATGAGGCGGCCGACATATTATCTAAGTTAGGGTCATCTTGGCAGCCAATCCTGCCAGGTGTTACACTCTAACACTTGAGAAAACCATCCATCACACCGTCACCGGTATCCGACTCAATCTATATCCCGGCTCTCTCCGGATCAGAAGCTACCCCTATGGATATAGACTGGGGAAGCACCTCAGCAAAATCGAGGGCTACTTCGGTAGACCCGGGGACTGTCCCGCAGAACCCGAGACTGTTCAACCTAATCCAGCTGGAGGTATGTCGGTAGATGCGATCGAAATTGATGAAGAGTTTTTCCCCGTTCGAGCTATACCTGCATGGGCAAGGCCAATATTTGAATTCCTAAAAGAAGGAACCTTGCCAAGTGATGAGACACTCTCGAGGCAGATCCAGAGAAGAGAAAATGCATACACTATCACTAACACCGAACTATACAAAAGGAGTGTTACAAGTGTTCTGCAGTGATGCGTAGACTCGGAAGAAGGGCTTGACATCCTTCAGGATATCCTTCAAGGAGAATGTGGTCATGATGCATCCTACAGAGCATTAGTGGCAAAAGATTTCTGGCATGGATTTTATTGGCCAAGTGCCTTGGAGCAAGTAGATGATCTTGTAAGAAAATGCAATGGCTGTAAGAGGTATGCCACGAAGACGCATATGCCTATGTCAGAACTGAAAACTATACCTATCACTTGGCCATTCATGGTATGGTGTTTGGATATGGTTGGCCCATTTAAGCCGGCCAAAGGGAACATGACTCACATCTTGGTTATGTTGGACAAGTTTACTAAGTGGATTGAGGCAAAGCCAATCAGGAAATGTGATGGGGCAATAGTTGTAACATTCCTCAAAGATATTATCTTGAGATATGGCTATCCCCATAGTATCATAACTGATAATGGCACAAATTTTGCTGAAGGAGCATTTTCGAGGTTCTACCGAGAAAAGAAGATCCGGCTAGATATTGCCTCAGTAGCCCACTCCGCATCAAACGGACAAGTGGAAAGATCCAACAGACTAGTATGGTCTGGGATAAAACCCTGGCTCATTGAGCCATTCCAAAGATCAACGGGGTGCTAGATAGAAGAACTACCATCGGTACTATTGAGTTTAAGAACAACTCCAAACCGATCAACAGGCTATGCGCCATTCTTCCTGGTATATGGTGCAGAAGCTATTCTACCAGCCGACATAGAGCATGATTCGCCTAGGGTTACCCAATACATAGAAGCCGAAGTGCAAGAAGCCCGGCAAAATGATGTTGATCTGCTAGAAAAAGCGAGAGAATTGGCCCTGTCCAGATCCGCCTTATATCAGCAAAACCTCCAAAGCTACCATAGCCGGAAAGTAAACCCCCGAGTCTTTTGGGAAGGTGATCTCGTACTTCGGTTGGTGCAGCGTGCTGCTGGCATGCATAAGTTGTCCCCTCCATGGAAAGGACCCTTCATTGTAAGCAAAGCATTGCACAATGATTCCTATTATCTTATCGATGCGAAGCCACATGAGAAGAACAAGGTGGATAGGTCCGGTGAGGAATCTAAGCGTCCATGGAATGTAGCTCTACTTTGTCCATTTTACACTTAGCAAAGAAGTGTATGTATCCGGGTCTCCCATATGTTGGTATGTATGCCGGCAATGAGCATATCAATGAAACCTCGGCAGCCCAAGCACAAACTCGGGGACTGCCTTAATAATTGTCTTTTCTGTATTTACTTTATATATGTCGACTTGCTTTAATTACTTACACCTTAGCCGGCTTAGTACTGTGTAGGCACCAAAAACCTAACTCTTTGACTTGCTACTGTCCAACAAGAATTGGCTTCATGGCAAGCAAGAGAACAAGTTTGGAATCGCAAGGCACATGAAAAATGACTAAGGAAAGGAACGTGATCGAGTCGACATTTGTTATTTTGACTATCCCTGAATTTGTTTTATTTATATCATGTTGAATTATTTTGAGCTAATCCCAAGGTTTCAAGTATTGTTAAGTCAATTTTTTAAACCTTGGACTCATAAGTCAAAAACCGAATCAAGGTAGACGCGAGCTGAATCATAAAATTGGAGGAACAAGAAAAGGAAACTTGGGGACTCCACCCAAGTTAATCCGACATTAAGAACTTAGCAGAAAAATACAAACAATTGTAGAAAAACACAAACCATTGTGCATAATACATTTGCACCCGGCATACCAGGGATCTGATGAATATCAAAGTGTTTTTTGGCTCATGGAGCAGCAGCATGAGCCGGATCATCAGTCGAATGAGGGGGTAATTCGGCGTCGGTAGGTGGAGCACTGGTCCCTGCCTTTTCTTCTGGGCTAGCACCCCCATCCTCCGGATCATCTATATCTTTGCCGAGCTTAGAGGCTTCTTCTTCGTTGTTGTCTGTGCCATCTTAGACATAAGCATATCGACGGCGTTGAGGAAGCTTAGACCTTCATTCCAGCTGTGGCAGAAGGCGTACTAGATGAGGTCATAGGCGCAAGCCTTGCGTTGAGCGATGCACACCGAATCATTGGTCCATTTTGATCTGGTGCGCATGCGGTCAAGGACCTTCAGATCCAGCGTCTCGTACCACGTGAGGATGAAGTTCAATGCAATATTAGCCCCGGCGCGCGCATCAGACTCCCTCCAAAGGTTCAGCTATGTTTCACACTCCATCAACTTGGCAATAAAGGCTGTATTGCCTTTGGGAGTGGGGTTAGTGCGTCAGAGAGCATTGAACATCCGGATAGCTACAGGCATAATGTCCTCGCCATAATTCTTCATCACTTCAACTCGAGCAGCGAGGCTCACCAGCATGTCCTCCAAGTCATAAGGAATAGACTCAGAAGCAGGACCAACTGGGGTACCTCGCTGCAGTCGGAACTTGGCGACAATAGAAGAAGAAAGGGCATCGCTCTCTAGGAACTTACCTGTGAACAAAACAAGTAGTATCAATAAGTAAGGGCGCTTGACCAGGAGAAACAACTGTCGGCGGGAGGAAGAAAACTGACAAGAGATGTGGCTGAGGATCAGGGTCAGCTCCTTTTTGCCATCAGCTGCCCTAGTCTTGAGCTTCTCATATTTAGTGGTCACTGACTCAAGTTTGATGTCGGCTTCCTTCAGCATGTCTTGATCCTTCTCAAGCTGAGTCTTCAAGCACTCTTTTTCCTCAAAGAAGTCTTGGTCGGCCTTATCAAGTTCAACTTTGTGAAGATCTTCGAGCCTCTGGATTTCGGTGTTCAGCCAAGTTATCTCATCATCCTTGAGGTGAAGCTTGGCGATCTCATCATCCTTCTTTTGTAGCTCGGCCTTGTACTTTCCTGCTTGTTCGAGAAAGTGAAGCATCATGTTAGGCATAGTCACGCTATCTTGAAGTGTCACTGCAATAGTGGGTTAACCTAGCAGGGCCGAGGTATAATTATCTGCTGAGAAAAACTAAGAGTAGCCAAAGGCTAAGTGACCAAGACAGGTTAGATGTGACCTCGGCCAAGTTCTTTCGCATGATGATGTTCTCAGCTTCAACCTCAGCTATACAATCTGGATGACAAGTTAATACGGATAGCAAGTAACACAGAGAAGTGAAAGTTAAAGATCATAAGAGAAATAACTTACACTTCTTTTTCAGCTCAGCAATCAATTTGACGTGCTTGGAGCGAAGGTCCTTATATGTGTCCAGCAGACGTTGGAACTCAGCAGTTCGACGGTTGGTGGTGATCTAAAACAAGAAAATGTTAGTTTAGAAATAAGAAGGAATGTGTGGATATTCGAAGTCTACAAGATCCGGGCCAAGTGGAACTTAACCCGGCTCTAGGTATGTGGATATTTGAAGTCTACAAGATCCAGGCCGAGTGGAACCTAACCCGGATCTAGGTGTGTGGATATTCGAAGTCTGCAAGATCCAGGCCAACTAGAACTTAACCCGGCTCTAGATGTGTGGATATTAGAAGTCTACTAGATCCAGGCCAAGTGGAACCTAACCTGGCTCTAGGTGTGTGGATATTCGAAGTCTACAAGATTCAGGCCAAGTGGAACTTAATTCGGCTCTAGCTGTGTGGATATTCAAAGTCTACAAGATCCAGGCCAAGTGGACCTTAACCCGACTCTAGGTGTGTGGATACTTGAAGCTACTAAAGACATGCGTTAATTTTCTAAGAGCATCCGGCCGAGTAATAAATTACTCCCCCGGAGGCTCGGGGACTAGTAGGTATATCACTAAGTATTTTTGCATATTAAAGGCATGAAGGAAAATGGTTTACCTCCATCATCCAGCCAGTGAAGGAAATGGCCTTGGTGGCAGTGTTCATCTGGGCGCTGAACTCAGCAGGACCGAATTTCTCTGGGAGATCGTCCTACGGGTTGATAAACTCCGTGTCAT
This sequence comes from Avena eriantha, assembly GCA_910589775.1. NCBI lineage: Eukaryota > Viridiplantae > Streptophyta > Magnoliopsida > Poales > Poaceae > Avena > Avena eriantha. The sequence continues at coordinate 176,137,104 of OU342740.1, read as the reverse complement.
TCTAATTATTCACATATTCAATGAACGCCGGGCTATAACTCTCCCCGCTGGGCGCCTGGCCTGTCACCAGACCCTTGGCATGGGCCTCTCTCCTCGCGATCTGGGCAACAGCTGGGCTGGTGTGCAATGTAAGTCGCTTGCTACCATCAGACCCGGTGACAGGTGACCCGGAGGTGGTGCCATCCTTCTTAGTCATGGACGCGAGCATGCGTTGTCCAGACTCAATTATTGGTGCCCTTGGTGGCTGGATCCGTGGCAACCTCGGCAACCTTCTTGCTCTTGTTGTCAGACTTGGGCCGCTGCAGAGGAGCCGAAGTGTGTGCTCCAGATTGATCTTGGGATGCTGGATGGAAAATATCCTTAATGGAGAGAGTTGATTTGGATGCAGCTACCTGAGGCTTTTTGGGCATCGGTGCTGTTGAGGGAAAACCTCTAGGGTGGCCCAATCTTTCACGATTCCCTTTCAAATCGAGGGTGGAGTGCGGGGGAAGGAGGGAAGGATGAACACGATGAACACACGCATGAAGAACGCGATGAACACACACACGCAAAACCTCGATAAAGACCAATAGCTCACGCTGGCGGTGACCGGTCCGGTGTAATCCCTAGGATCGGCGTCGGGCGAAGGACTCTCTCTCGAACCGGCACGGTGAGATGGGAGACTCGGTGAGATCTTGACGTCTTGGCAAAGGGACACTGATGCCAAGGCCTTGTACAACGCGGAGGCACGATGCAAACTCCAATGAGGTTTGGTGATATTGGTGCTCCTTGGTCAAGGAGGATGAGGCAAGAATTAGATAGATCCACAAGGGGTTTCCACTGATTCCAATATCATGCCTAGGGTTTACAATAGAGGTGGGGGGCTATATATAGGCCAGCCACAAGTTCAGGGGTAGTTTAGGCAACTAAAGTATCAAAAGGGGGCGTTACAAGGCCAAAGGGCAGAGCTGGAGCGCGCAGGCCCTGGGGTGTCCGGTAGTACCGCTTGATTGAGCGGTAGTACCTGTCAGATGCGGTAGTACCGCTCGAATGGTGCGGTAGTGCCTGGGCGGGCAGAAGCTTTGGCGTGAGTCTTCAGGTGCGCGTGGTAGTACCGCTTGCTGAGTGCGGTAGTACCGGTTGGATCAGGGGCTTCGGGTCCATCTCTCTGCCTTGGGTGGTAGTACCGCTGTCCTCGAGCGGTAGTACCACTTTTAGGGGCCGGTAGTACCGCGGTCTCCTTGCAGCTGTTGGCTGTTGCGTCACTCCTTTGGCTCGTGTCTTCATACTCCTTGGGAAAGATTCGTCATTGACTCTTCATGGTTACCATCTTGAACATCTCCATGGTAGGGTAAAAGGTCCTTGCCATTGAATGTATTGCTTGCAAGGTACTTGGAGGTCGGAATGTCGATGATGTAGGCGTTGATGTTGATTATCTTGAGGACCTTGAAGGGGCCATCTCCTCTTGGTTTGAGCTTGGAATCTCGTTCCTTGGGAAAGCGGTCCTTGCTCAAGTGTATCCACACAAGATCACCTTCTTGGAAGATCATCAACTTCTTGTTCTTGTTTAACCTTGAAGCTTGGCGAATGACTTGTTGCTCGATAGTAGCTCTTGTTTCTTCATGAAGCGTCTTCATAGCTTGTGCGCGCTTCTCGACGTCCATGTTGGTGCGCTCATGGAGAGGTAGTGGTAGGATGTCGAGCGCGCTGAGGGGCTCGAAACCATAGACGATCATGAATGGACTCATCTTGGTTGTTGAGTGCTTGGCACGGTTGTAGGCAAACTCGGCGTGTGGGATACATTCCTCCCAATCTTTCAAGTTCTTCTTAATCAACATACGAAGGAGAGTCCCGAGGCTTCGGTTGACAACTTCAGTTTGGCCATCAGTTTGGGGATGCGATGCGGATGAAAAAAGTAGCTTGATGCCGAGCTTGGCCATGAGGGTCTTCCATAAGTAGCTCATGAATTTGACGTCACGGTCGGAGACGATTGTTCTTGGCACACCGTGAAGACGGACGATTTCCCTGAAAAACAGATTTGCAACATGTGAAGCATCGTCGGTCTTATGGCACTGTATGAAGTGTGCCATTTTGGAAAAACGATCCACAACAACAAATATAGAATCATGACCATGCTTAGATCTAGGCAATCCTAACACGAAATGCATGCTAATGTTGGACCAAGGTGTATGAGCAATAAGCAATGGCATGTAAAGACCATAAGGGTTAGGTTGCGACTTAGCTTGAACACATGTCGTGCATCGTTGAATGTAGCGCTCCACGTCACGCTTCATCTTGGGCCAAAAGTAGTGATTGGAGAGCATGTCCAATGTCTTGTCGCGGCCAAAGTGACCCATGAGGCCTCCACCATGAGATTCTTGGAGAAGCAAAGGTTGAAGCAGCGACTTCGGGATGCATAGCTTGTTTTGTTTAAATAGAAAGCCCTTGTGCAAATAGAAATCATCAACTCCTTTGTCATTGGAGCACTTTGCAAAAATTGGTCCCAAGAATGGATCGGAAGCATACAAAGATTTTATTTCCTCAAACCCCAAAACATTGATTTCAAGTATCGTAAGAAGGCTTGTGTGTTTGCGAGACAAAGCATCCGCAACTACATTATCTTTGCCCTTCTTATACTTGACAATGTACGGAAAAGACTCCATGAACTCAACTCACTTAGCGTGTCTCTTACTCAAGTTGGCTTGGCCTATGAGGTATTTCAAGGACTCATGGTCGGAATGTATGATAAATTCCTTGTGCCAGAGGTAATGTTGCCAAACTTGAATGACACGAACTAAGGCAAAAAGCTCTTTGTCATAAATCAGATAGTTAAGGCGAGCACCATCAAGTTTTTCGCTATGGTAGGCGATAGGACGTCCGTTTTGCATAAGGACTCCTGCAATGCCAATACCGCTAGCATCACACTCTATCTCAAATTTTTTTGTGAAATCCGGTAAAGCAAGAAGAGGTGCTTCAGTGAGCCTCTTTTTAAGTTCATCAAATGCTTTTTCTTGTGCTTTGCCCCACACGAAGGTGACATTCTTTTTGGTCAATTCATTAAGGGGACAAGCAATGGTTGAAAAGTCTTTCACAAAGCAACGATAGAAACCAGCCAACCCATGAAAACTTCGGAGTTCACTCACATTTGTTGGGATGGGCCAATCTCGTACGTCCTTTACCTTGGAAACATCAGCTTCAATTCCCTTCGAAGAAACGACAAATCCAAGAAAACTCAACTTGTCTTTAGCAAAAGTGCACTTGGGAAGATTAGCTTAAAGCTTTTCATGTCAAAGGATTTGCAAAACTTCCTTGACATGTGTTATATGGTCCTCAAGTGATTTTCTATAAACAAGAATATCATCGAAATAGACAACAACACTTTTTCCAATGAGAGAACGCAAGATATGATTCATTAGGCGCATGAACGTGGATGGGCCATTATACAAACCAAAGGGCATAACCAACCATTCATAGAGATCAAGTTTGTTCTTGAAGGCGGTTTTCCACTCATCACCTTCAGCCATGCGTATTTGATGGTAACCACTATGAAGATCAATTTTCGAAAAAATAGTGGCTCCACACAACTCATCAAGCATGTCATCGAGACGTGGTATGGGATGTCGATAATGCACGGAGATAGCATTGATTGGACGGCAGTCCATGCATAACCGTAACGTATCATCCGTCTTTGGAACAAGAATCACGGGTACGGCACTTGGACTAGTGCTAACTTGGATCAAACCTTTGGAGACGAGTTGGTTGATTTGACGTTCAATCTCTTTTGTCTCCTCCGGGTTCGTGCGGTAAGCGGCGCAATTGGGAAGTGGTGCACCGGGGATGAGGTCAATGCGATGTTCGATGCCGCGAAGAGGAGGTAGTCCATGTGGGAGCTCTTCGGGGAACACGTCCTTGAATTCCTGCACAACAATTATCAAAGATGGAGGAACATTGGTTGATTCATTAGTTCCTTGCGCTAGTCCCTTGCAAAGGAGGACATAATGCAAGATGGATGGGTTGTTCCGAACATCTCTCATCTCACTTTTGGTGGCAAGGAGAACACTCTTAGTTTTTCCACTCGAGTTTGGCTTGTGTCTCTCACTCACTATGAGGTGGTTCTCTCTCTCACCGCTCTTCTCACAAGTATGTGTTGTGCTTTGCGCCCTCGCTAAAGCCTTTGCATTGTCCGCAATTATTTGGCTAGGAGTCATCGGTTACAAAACACATGTTTTGTTGAGCCATTTGAAGGTGTATACATTGGTGCAACCATCATGTTGAGTAGCCTTTTCAAATTGCCATGGTCGACCAAGAAGCATGTGGCAAACTGTCATAGGAACCACATCACACTCGACCGTGTGTTTGTACAGACCAATGGCGAAGGAGACCGATACGGTATGCTTGATCTTCACGGACCCTTGGTCACTTAGCCATTGCACATGGTAGGGGTGCTTGTGTGGATGGAGGGTGAGGTTGAGCTTCTCACACAACTCGTTGCTAGCAAGGTTGTGGCAACTCCCTCCATCAATGATCACCTTGATAGATTTGCCATTGATCCCCGGAACCGATACAGTCGACGGTCAAGGTACCAAGGCTCGTGTTTGGAAGATATTGGAGCATTGGTCTTCATGCTCTTGTGCTTGAGTGGTCAAGATCCTTGTGACGACAAGCGATGGACTTGCATCATGTTCACAAATGAGGAGTTCTTGATCATCTTCCACTCGTTGTCTTGCCATTGCTTCCTTGACACGGGCATCAAACTCATCTTCACTCAAGTACTCTTCATCACCATTGTCATGGATGAACAAGACTTTCTTGTTTCCACATTCGGCCGACTTGTGTCCTTTGCCTCCACACTTGTAGCATTCACCGTTGAAAGGTTAATCACTCTTTGCTTGCTTGCCACTTGGGGGCAGTTTTCCTTGAGGTAGTGTGGGCTTGAAGGAAGGCTTGGAGGTACTTGAGGAGCTTCCATTGAAAGTTGTTGGTGTAGCGGTTGAAGCTTGCTTGTAGGTGAAGTACGTCTTGGGCTTGTTGTACTTGATATATTCTTGCACTTGACGTTCAGCCTTTGTTGCAATGTGCACAAGCTCAACCATGGTGTTGTATGTTTCGAACTCGACGATGCGCTTGATGGGGTGATTCAAGCCAATAAGGAAATGTGACATTGTTTGCTCCATGCGCTCATCAATGTTGGCGCGAATCAAGTTTAGTTCCATTTCTTTGAAGTACTCTTCCACGGTCTTTGTCCCTTGATGAAGCGCTTGAAGGTTGTTGAAGAGGTCACGCGTGTAGTGCGCGGGGACGAACCGGGATCTCATGTGAGCCTTCATGTCATGCCAAGTTGTGATTGGCGGCTTTTTCCTTGCGTCATGAGCAACTTGAACTTGTTCCCACCAAAGGTTGGCGTACTCATCAAACTCAAGCTAAGCCATGGCGACCATCTTCTCATTGCTATAGTTGTGCATACGGAAGATCTTGTCGACTTTGAGTGCCCACGAGAGGTATTCTTTGGGGTCATTGGATCCGGTGAACTTGGGCATTGTGAACTTGAGCTTGCCGAAAGTTTCTTCATCGGTGCGGTCATTGTGTCGAGCTTGGTGACCTTGTTGATGATCTTGTAGTTGGGGAGGTGGAACTTGGTTCTCGCGACCTTGTTGCGGAGCTTTCTCTTGATATTGATGTTGCGGAGCTTGCTCTTGCGCTTGTAGTTGTAGAGCTTGCTCTTGCTCTTGGCGCGGTTGACGACGAAGGATAGGCTCGTTCCTCGGTTGGTGACGTTGGTTAGGCACATGAGCCTCACGGCGAAGAACATGGTCGTGAGCCTCTTGACGTGGTGGGCGTCGCTCAACTTGTACCACTTGACGCTCCATATTTTGTTGTGGTGGAGGAGGCGCCTCGTGATGACCATGGTGTAGTTGTTGACGTTCATGACGATGATGACGAGGAGGTGGATCTTGGAGAGCTTCACGTCGATGATGAGCCTGATTCTCCAAAGTAGAGTCATCACTTGTTGTGTCAAGTATGTGTCGGGGTCGATGTTGGTAGACTTGCGGTTGCACTTGCGATTCTTCTTGTGGTTGCTCACGTTGGATCAATAGTGCCCTTGTGTGATGACGGTGTGCTTCCTGCCTTGCTCGTGGCCTTGAAGAGAAATCACCATCATAGCTTGACTTTGAGGCGTGCCATGGGGAAGGTACATAGTTCAAAGAGGTTCCATCTTCAACCACGGGGGCGTCATTGCGTCTTGTTGCACTTGTACGAAGATCTTGTTGGAGGGAAACATGACGACGCGAAGAACTTGAAGAGGTTGAAGCACGTGAATGAGGCCTTGCCATTCCGTCGATGAGGCGTCGAAGATTGTCATTTGTTTCAGCGACAGAGCATTGGATCGCTTCATTTTGGTGGCCGAAGTTATGATGCATTGCTTGCATTTGCCTTTAGAGGCCATCGAAGCGGTTGTCGATGTTCTTGAACTCGGCTTGCGTCTCGCCACATTGTTCATCTTGACGCGTCTCAAGGGCTAGGCAACGTTCACGGAATTCTTGGCGGACGATGAAGTGACTTGCACGTGTCATGTACGGTCCTTGTTCTTCTTCATGGGGAGGTGGGTGGCTCGACTCACCATGCCTATCCATCATGCAAAACACACAAGTATTGTATATGGAAGTGGAATATGGTGGTGTTAGCCTTGTTCCTCATCTTGGGGATTGCACCAAACTAGAAACCACAAGTGAGAGCTATAAGTGTGCAAAGTGGAATCGCAAAGAAAACTCACACTAAAGAAAGAAGTAAGTCTCAAATGCTGTGGGTGGAAGGTTAGAGTTGTGGAAAACCAAACGGAACGAACCAAAGAAAAAGTTATTGTCAAACGTGGTAGAGAACCAAAAGATCAAAGCAAAAAGGAAACGATCTACAACACAAAGATAGACACACGTGGAGACGGATGTGGTTAGCACGACTATAAAATGAGCACAAAAGGTCCTAACGAAGACTACGCTCGGTGTCGTGCCAACGCAAGGAGAGACCACAACTCGTTCGCCAAAAGAGAAATAAGCAACGGATTTGTGCACTTGCCTCGGTCGCGCTCTTTTTCTCTCTTTGCTTACAAGCTTGAGACTCTCTTTGTATTGGGAGACTTTGTATCTTTCTATTTTTCTTTTGCTTTTTCTTTTTCTCTCTCACTTTTTTTGTTGATTACTTTTCTTTTTCTCCTTTTTCTATACTACTATGTTATCTCTTGTATTTTCTCTCACACTCTCAGTTTCCAAGGACAAGTGCACAATGCTTAGGCAAACACAAAATGAGCTGCTCTCATAGGATGGATACACACAAGGAAGAAGGGTTAACAAGGTGGAGGAAGTTATACCTTCGATATTGTTGACGACTTGCTACCGGTATTTGGGATGGTGTTCGGTGTCGCGGTGTCGATGGGCGCAGTATGTAATGACTTGCGGAAGCTTGAAGTTAGTTGGGCTACAAGCACGCGAAACACGAACGAGCCAAAAACTAAAATTAGCGAAATAAAATGGGGGTGAAAATTTCTTGTCTGACAGGTGCGGTAGTACCGCTCAAAAAGTCCGGTAGTACCGGTGATCGGTAGTACCGCTGTGATCAGCCGGTAGTTCCGCTCGTTTAGGCGGTAGTACCGCTTCGTGGATTCCTGGGCACGTGGATCTCGAAATTGAACGCACAAACGGCCCAAAAATCCTCAAATTTGGCGGAAAACTGAACAAAATTGGGACTAGGAACACACAAAGAAGGTAGATCGATAACCCAAGCAACAGATCTATGGACCAAAACCACACCAAAAATGCACCAAATCCAGAGATCGATCCGAAGGCAAATTTGGGGCTCTTTTTTTGGGGATTTTCGAATTTTTTGGTGGATAGAAGAAAATTGTGGGGGAATTCGTGCGCAACGAATCACTTGATACCAATATGTTGAGGGCAAACCTCTAGGGTGGCCCGATCTTTCACGATTCCCTTTCAAATCGAGGGTGGAGTGCGGGGGAAGGAGGGAAGGATGAACACGACGAACACACGCACGAAGAACGCGATGAACACACACACGCAAAACCCCGATAAACACCAATAGCTCATGCCGGCGGTGACCGGTCCGGTGCCATCCCTAGGATCGGCGTCGGGTGGAGGACTCTCTCTCGAACCGGCACGGCGAGATGGGAGACTCGGTGAGATCTTGACGTCTTGGCAAAGGGACACCGATGCCAAGGCCTTGTACAACACGGAGGCACGATGCAAACTCGAAAGAGGTTTGGTGATATTGGTGCTCCTTGGTCAAGGAGCATGAGGCAAGAATTAGATAGATCCACAAGGGATTTCCACTAATTCCAATATCATGCCTAGGGTTTGCAATAGAGGTGGGGGGGCTATATATAGGCCAGCCACAAGTTCTGGGTAGTTTAGGTAACTAAAGTATCAAAATGGGGCGTTACAAGGCCAAAGGGCCGAGCTGGAGCGCGCAGGCACTAGGGTGTCCGGTAGTACCGCTTGGTTGAGTGGTAGTACCGGTCAGACGCGGTAGTACCGCTTGAATGGTGCGGTAGTACCGGGGCCGGCAGAAGCTTTGGCGTGAGTCTTCAGGTGCGCGCGGTTGTACCGCTTGCTGAGTGCGGTAGTACCGGTTGGATCTGGGGCTTCGGGTCCATCTCTCTGCCATGGGCGGTAGTACCGCTGTCCTCGAGCGGTAGTACCGCTTCTAGGGACCGGTAGTACCGCGGTCTCCTGGCAGCTGTTGGCTGCTACGTCACTCCTTTGGCTCGTGTCTTCATACCTGATGATGCATAGTGTCGGGGCATGAAGTAGCAAGCCATCTAGGGGTGTATCAAAGTCACATGAGTACAAGAGCGAATTCACCTTAGCTTGGAGAAGCTTGGCTTGAGCATGAGTCATGGGTCCACTTGGGGGACTTGGTGGTGTAGATGTAGGAGCGTCCGTAGGACGGGCTGCATCAGGTGCGGGTGCTGGTGCTGGTGCTAGTGTTGGTGTGGATGCTGGCAATGGCACAGATGCCAGTGTTGGTGCTGCTGTTGGTGCTGATGCTAGTAGTGGTGTTGGTGATGGTACTTGTACTGGTGCTAGAGCTGATGCTGCTGCTGATGTTGGTACAGAATAAGAAGAAGTCTGGGTCGGTGCCGATGAAACGGGCACCTCAGTAATGGCAGGTTGCGGCTGAGCTGAAGAAGTACTGGGAGGTCCGACATAGCCGTATCCTCGGCAGCCCCACTTCCCCCTGCACCAACATTACCCTCCTCATGACGAGGTGGGCTCAGATCCGACACGGCCGCTGAGCTCTCTTGGATAGGGCTCAGCGGGCGAACATCGTTGTCGTGGGGGGGGGAGATGGAGCACTCCGGATAGGAGATGCGATGTTGGGACCACTCTAGGGAATCACCCTGGGAGGCCTACCGAATCAGACAACGAACAGCAAATTAAAAGGAGGAAGAGAGACAAGTAATATGCAAAGATAGTGAAGCATGTCCCGGAAATGAATGAGGAAGAAAAAAGGACGTACTCGACTGAGGTTGGAGGTTCCTGGGGCTTGGGCGCTCTCCGGATAGTGGTCTTAGGTACCGGCTTGTTGGCACCCTTAACGCCAGACTTATTTTGCCTTTTTTCGGCAGAGGCGCCTCAGAAGATGCGGCCGAGGTTGCCGGGCATTTCTGGGAAGGGGCAGGAGCCGGCTCATCCACAACAAGAGGAGGATCCTCGTGGACCTGTCCGGCCGGGTTAGCTGAAGCCGAGGCAACCAGAAACGCGTAAGAAATGGGCACCAGATCAAGTACCTCCATAATCTCAACATCGGAGTCGGCATCATCTGGATAATCCCTCAAAGAAGAGGACTTACCAGAGGTTTTCCTAGAGCCATCCGGAGTCGGCAAGAACATCTCCATGTCCGGCTCAACTATGTTCAGGTCTGAGCGGTCCTCCGCCCATTTGAGGGATGGCTCCTCGCTATCTTCCATAGTCTGCTGAAGAAACAACTGAAAGCAAAAATACTAAAGGATCAAATAAGGATACCGTGCGACATAACACGAGACTCGGAAAGAGGGTCAGGTGAGGAACATACCGGAGGAGGCAAGTTATCCCGGGTGTAGTGCTCAAGCCCCCACTTCCACGCCTCGGTGAACTCCTTTTCTATCTTAAAGATAGCCTTGACTCGGCGAAATATGTCGAAGTTATCAAGCTCGAAGGAGGAGGTGCGACTAGGGTCAAGAGGACCATTCAAGTGGCAAAGCTTGTACGTGCACTTCTGGATAGGGAGATCCGGCTGTGAACGAAGGTGATCATAACATCCTCGCTACGTAGCCCCTGCTTGACCAGCTCCTTGATCCGCCTGTCTACCTGATTCACCAAGGTGGTGGCCCGCCTTGGGATCTGATCCCACAAGGACGCATCAGGAGGACCCAGCTTGAAGGGAAGCAGCCGGATCAGATCTTCATTCGAATCATTCCTTACATAAAAGAAAGTCCGGGACCAGCCCTTGCAGGACTCGAGGCCTGTGACCCGAGGGAATGCAGAGTTTTTGCGGGGAGAGATAGAAGCTCCACCACACTGGGTCAAAAGCTTATCGGCTGGGGCAAGAAGAGGGTCAAGAATGACATTTTTGCGAAGACCAAAGAACTTGATCCAAAGTTCCTTGGTGGGCCAGAGGCCAACATATCCTTCAATGCCAAAGGCAAAGGAAGAAAGGGAAGTAATGGCGTTTTCTGGAAGGTGGTGCGGCTAAAGCTCATAGATGTTGATGAGGTCATGGAAGAAATCACTCACTGGGAAACCGAAGCCACGCTAAAAGTGAGATAAGAAGACCACAAACTCACCTGGATTGGGGAAGGGAGCAATCTCCTCGGTGGCGAGGCGGTAGGTGACTCCTGCGGGGATGCGGCGAGTCTGGTAGAGCCAATCAAGATTATCTTGATAGACCCATGAGCCAACCCAGCCGCCGCGCTCATGCGCCTCGCCTTCCTCCTCCTCTTCCTCAGCAAAGATGATCTCCTCTTCCGTCATCTCTAAATCGCTATCCTCGCAGAAGCAATCTACAGTGTAGGGCAAAGGCCTAGACTGGTGAGGCCATGTAGCGGTGATATTCAGCAGGAGCGGCAGCACGGGTGCAGAAGAATAGAAAAGCACATCGGCGGCGGCGCTACGTGGAGCAGAAGCAGCGACGGCGGCGGCGGTGTGATGGAGAAGAAGGAAGAAGATGGGTCGGGCGCGTGCGAAGTGGGGGAAATCCCCAAGGGCCGCCCCTGTCCCCTATTTAACCGCGCCCTTGGGAGGCATAGTGGGATCCACTACTGCAGTGGTGCCACACAAAGTGGCCATGTATTCACAGACTCAGCTAGTCAAGCGCACGCCACACCAAGGACCACAGGGAGCAGCGGATCCCACAATGCGATGTGATGATACAGTTAAGGAGGAGGTTGCCACGACGTGATGTTTGCAGCAATTATCCGTGACAATTAATACAGTAATTGCTGCAGTACCTAGCGTGAGCCCTTAAAATGAGGCAAAGTTATGATTACCCTCCATGTAAGACGTGGGGAAGCGTACGAGAGAAGGAAAGATGACCCGGGCAAGTAGAACATAACCCGTCCAACGAGCGATAACTCGGAATGAGCCAAGGGAATGTCAAGCAAAAAGAGCCGAGTTACAGGATAACTCGGTGAGGAAAGTGCAGATCTTGATAAGTTGAACCTATTGTGGCCTTATCAGCTGAAGCTACTAAGATCGTACCAGCTTCGGGGACTAATGTTGGGGGGATACCCCCGGGTAGGGTCACGCCGGGGTATAAAGGCCGAGTTAGCTAAGGTACGGCAAGGTCAAAGCGAATGTTGACCGAGTCACCTCAAGACAGGCCGACTTACAGAATGACCCGACCCGGTGGGTGTTCACCTAACGTTAACCCGGCCGGAATAAAGCATATGTCAGCTATATTCGATCTACCTTGTTTGCAGGTACTCGCGTAGCCAGGTTAGCCAGGCACTAGTCGGGTTATCACTTGGCTTCTAAGAGAAGGAAGGAATCTCGCTGGTCAAAAGGTGGTCTTTGTCCACTGTATCGTGAGAGAAGCAAGCAGAGGGAAGGACCAGTGGGGCGTGGCTGACAAGGGTGACGCAGCCAGTGTCGGCTGACGCCACTAGTGTCGGGTGACGCCACTAGTGTCGGGTGACGCAACGCTGCAGAGGGGCTTAGGGAGGCTTACACCCTGAGTCCGGACTAGCCGTTTAAAGTGCAAAAATAGGCATGTTACTTTATCAAAGGGCATATTCGGAGAATATACCTCCACGTGTGCCCTATATTTGTAACCTGGGCTCCCTTATATAAGGAGAACCAGAGCCTCCATAGAGGGGGATCGGTCATTTTTAGCCTAAGGAAGAACCCTAGAGCATTGTAGTGGGCAGTAAGAGAACTAGTCTCTTTCTCACCAACAACTCGAGGAGCCCTTGTAATCCTTCACCAAAGAGAGAGAAATACAAACATCTGCGTGTGGAATCACCACACTATCCCTTCCTAGATTCCTCTAGTGCACATTGGCCCCATCTTTAGCCTATACAAGGCATCTACCGTGCCACCACCACGACAGAAGATTAAGTAAAACTTCAAATTTAAGTGCCGGTAGCAAAAGATCGAGTTAGCATGGACATGTCAATAAAGAAGGTGAATCTTGTATCACACATGACTGAAAAGGAGTGTGGAAACACATATTTATCAAAGAAAAAATTTCCGCATTTTTCAGCATTAAAATACCGACAGATGCGAAAAACAACTTAACAGATCGATATTAGCAACTCCACATTCAGTGTAAGGATGCTGAAAGTAAGAACACCCTTAAAACGATTGCGTCAATAACAAAGAATAAGACAGATCGCATTGGTTTACACATAAGCCTATTCGCATGGAATGTACCAATAGTTGATAACCAAAGGCAGATAGCGACAACAAGGTTGGATACAACAGATAGACAAAGAATTAACACATCCAATGGTACTACATATACCCTGAACACGTGAATCCTAGTATGAATTTTTAGAAGAGGATAGAAAAATGTTACACTTCCTTACCATAATAGGGTGGGCGGTGGGTAAGAAGAAAAATGGAAGCAGTCGTACTCTCATGTTTAATTTTTCCCTAGTATACATAGCTACCAAAATATTTTCTAGACTGACAAAGACCATCTTGGCTGAGACCCTAAAGGGCGGAATAGCTCTGATACCAATTGTAATACCTCGGACCCTACGCTCTAAGCTCAAGCCTAGATGAACCTAAAGTGGACAGGACGTACTACCGTGGGGGCCATGTAGCCATACACAGTAGGCCCACCTCATGGAGCAGGGCACTGTACTGGCCAACCACCCCACCCACTTTCAATAACATTGGGACAAGAGCGAGTGGCGTAGTCGATGGGTAAAGTGATAAAAATGTAGGGGTTCCGCGTATGAAAACAATAAATTTTTACCCTACGCCACTGAACAACTGGTATTGCCAGGACCTATCTATTATTAATGTAGTAACGGGAGGGGCTTTTCCTTGAAGACCGAAAAGTGTTGTCAACGCTCAGGAGAGCGTGGTTGATGTAGACGATCCGAAGCTAACCTCAAGGTCGTGATGAGTCCTTGCGCTCCTGTGGCTCCAACGACTTGATTGCCTCAAGTGTGACACCTCGCGGGGAGTTACACACGCCCGGTGCCTGACGATGACTCCCGCTTCCCTGATCCAACAGCAGTTGGGAAAGTAGAGCTCCTGGATCCGAATCCTGCAACGTGACGGTGCTCCGTGGTGAAGATGTCTCTTGTTCGCGCAGTCCGAACTTGGGACCACGGTCACGAGAGAGAGAGAGTGAGTATATCAATTGGAGGTCGCCCCAAAAGAGAGGAAACCTTTTATTGAATATTGTGTGTATTAATCTGGCCAAATACCCCCACTATATATAGGGGGAGGGGAGGTACTACCTCCCTCAAAGTCCCGGGGTGGGACTAAAGGAGAGGAGAGGGGGAGGGGGAGGCGTCGCGGCCACCCCCATGGGTCCCGCGTGGGGGGCTGGCCCACTAGGGCGCCGGCCAACCCCTTGGCCCTTCTCTCTTGCCTTTCCCTAATGGGCCCTCTTCCCTCCCGAACTAGCCCATTAAGCCTTTTGCCCTTTAAATTGATTTTCTCTTTTATTAAATAATTATGAATAAATGATTAAATCAATATTTAACATTCATTCAGATATTATTCAATCTCTGTGGCTATGGAACACCTTCCACTTCCACTCCGGACATCCTCCAAACTTACCGAAACCCTTCAGGTTTTCTCTCTTCTATTCTTCGGCGATGCTACCGATCCTATAAACACTCTCTAAGAATCATCAAACCCTTAAGCATGATACCCCACGGTTCGGGAACACTCCAGACATGGTTGGGACACTCTCGGACCAATGATCAACAGAGGGACCTGGATGGCCATGTGACCCATTCGCATTCCACGAAGATCTTTCGGCGTTTGAATCGGGAACGTCGTGTCTTATTCCCTTTATCTCTCGATACTCGCATTGCCTGAGATATGATCAATGACGTCACCATGTCATGTTCAATATCGTTACCGAACAATGCTACTTGACTCGTTCGACAAGTGATATCCCTGTGATCAAATCACACGCTGCACAACTATTGGATATAACTTCTCTGAGTGGGCCCTTGAGTATCTTTCCATCACTTGGACGGAAAAATCCTGCTTGTGGCATATATTGCATCTACGGTTCTTCCGAATACCTGAACAAACCTTTATTGTCACTGTATTACCAAGTGATGTTTGATGATATCTAAGCATTCTCAGGAGACAGTGATTGATATAGCCTCACGGTCTAAGGAATAGTCTACGAGGATCCATTTCTAATCATCGTAACTTGAACTTCCTGACATGATCGGGTCACGATGTTTAGGTTGGGTATTGGTTCATCATCTCATTCTCAGAATGAGTTGACTCCATTTCCAACTGGCATAAATGACACATGATTAGGAAACTTGATCATATGTTGACCAATGAACCAGTGACTAGAGTTTCACTGGGAACCCCTGGTTGTTTATATATCACACATGTATTGATGTTTCCTCTCAAATACAGTTATAGCATGATATAAAACTTCATCATAAACTTTATGAAATATGATAATAATCCTTATTATAATTTTTCTCTAGGGCATATGTCCAACAGTCTCCCACTTGCACTAGAGTACAAATAAACTAGCTGCATTTGTTCTTAATCATTGGCACCATATATCCGGTACCCTAAACATGCTTGCTCATGGAAGAGGTTGAGTCTTGGGTCTGTACTTTACAGTCCCAAATCCTTTGCAACTTACTAATGTGACCTTGATTGACATTAATACTTTATCATCACATGATAACATCTGTGTGTATGCATCGTTGCTATGGCAGCGGAACGAGGCTGGATTCCAGGAGCCTACAATGACTTTATATCAACCTCGAGGGCTTTCTCATGGGTACTGTGCCCTGGGACACATCATTCTATGTTAGAAGCGAACTAGCTCCGCCATAACATTATACAACACTTTAGATGGTACCCTTATCTATTATTATAAATATATTCATCGAAACACGAGTGCACTCTATGCAACTTTCGATGTTTTGTTCACCTTGCTTCCTACTTGACTTTAATCGGTACTTACAGGAGTTTCCAACATATTCCCTTACAACATAACCTTTATGCTTTAAGATATGTCATCCTTTATGGATTTGGAAAATATGTCTACAGTTCTCTATTAGACACTCCGGACAAACTTATCTCAACGTTCTGTGATTCGAACTTAATCACTTTTAAACGTTCCTTACTGGATCATATATGATGTTAAGTTATCATCATGGTTTTTTAAGATAGAACCTATGTCTCAACATAGTGGATGATGATCATCCTTGATATGGGGTGGCCCGATCTTCTCAGTAAGCGGATGGCGATGATGATGGTGGATGATAGATAACTCGTGCGTAGCTATGATCTCTCCCGCTCGATCCCTGATGCCAGCGCAACAGATCTCGAACCTTGTAGGATATTCACAACACCACACTCTTGCGCACGCAGCCGTGACCACGAACGGTAGTATGCAATCTACTAATTCCCAATGGAACAACAGATCACACTCAATTATAGTTGGCAGATTCGAACACAGGGTAATTCCAGAGGTTCTATGACAGAAACAACTCCAAAATATTTTAACGTGGTCTAAACCCTAACTTGTGACGGCTACGTCGGTTTATATGAGGGCTGGGGCGTCCTCCCCTCTAAACGGGCCTAAAAACAGCCATAACTTGGCCCAAACTGACTCGGTTTGACTCAAACTGATACATACCGACCCATATATGGGTTCGGTGTTATTGGCACGCAGTCCAAACGTCGTGGAACACCTCAAACATGTAATTCTTGGTGCGCCATCTCTCACTCTTGCTCATACGTGATTTCCTCATTGCCTCCTAGTGCGCATGCCTCCCGCTCCTCCCTCGCGCACTTGTTGATATTGGAAATCAGCGCTTGTCCTTCTTGCTGCAACTCTCCTCCTCCTCGCGCAACGGTTGTGTTATCAATAAACCTGATCATACAAAGATGCATAGACTTAGGTAGTATAAAGTTCTCATTAAGTAAAACATCAGGTTCAATTAGGAATGAATTCACCTGACAGTCATTATTGATTTGACTCAGTATTTCCTTCCAGTTCAGGCAGTCAGAATCATCATAATCCCTGTATATATCCTCATCAATCCTTGTCTTTCTTTCAACCATTGATGTTAAACTTAATACTATTCCTAATTTGAGTTATTAAGGACCAGTTCCTTAATTAACTTCTATGCTAAAACCCTTTTCAGAAACCCTTAAGGAATACTACATAATATAATAATACACTTTTTATCAACTTCTACACCTTATAAATCATTATTTATCGGTACTTACGCTTTTATTCTTAACACACTTAAGAATCACTCCTATAAGCTCCCACTCAAAATATGTTCCTAACATATTTGGGTATGAGTCACTACTTGACGAGGGTTTAATTCATCAATGCCCATTGTTATGGACTTGGGTTTTGCAGAAGGAGGGAGCGCTAGAGGCATCAGTCGGCTAGCAAACAAGAACACAAGGACACAAGGTTTACCCAGGTTCAGGCCTCATAGAGGTCGCTACTCCTGCTTGTCTGCTCTTGGAATTAATGGAGGAATCGAAGATTACAGGGGTGCACAGATGCAATCTGGCGAGAGTTGTGGAAACTAAGGTGCGTGTGTCCTCCTCGCCGCCCCTCCTAGCCTTTATATAGATAGGCTAGGTCTCGGGTAGCAGGTCGAGTCGCTTACAGGTTAGGGTTTTTCCTTTAAACTTTCTATCTTTAGCTTCTTCTTGTCTCGCAAGCAACCAAGAGTCCGTGGGCCACTCGAGTTCTCCATTTGGGCCTTGGCAACGCCGTGGGCTTCCGCTGTATCTAGGCTGTATATACCAAACTCGAGTACCTGTAGGGTATACCCATGTCAGTAGCCCCTGAGTGTCTAGTGGAATCGCAGATTCGACTGGGGACTTTATGAAGCCTTTCGAGTGCTTAGTTCATGTCATAGGGATTGTTGATATGCGTGCCTAATTTAACCGATGTATCAGTGTCATTTAACTGCCTTAGGGCAAAACAACTCAATCTACTCAAACACGAGTCCCGGACTTGAGTTTGGAAAAGTGCTGGCGTAATCCGACTCAGGCCATGGAGGTCTTACAGGAGTCGAATTCCAGTGTATGGGTGTGAGCACTCGACGCGTCCGTCAAGGCATGTTCATCGTACCTGCAGGTACGGATATGTTTCTAGTAGCGCACAGCAGATGCGTTGTCAGGCCTTATTCAGGTCTTATCTTCACGTTGTAAGTACGACATCCAAATTTTTTGTCATCGCGGAGATGATTCGGGTGGCCCAGGAGATGTAGTCTCTTTGTAGGGAAAGTATGAGGCGGAGTTGCCATAGAATTCGAGTGTGGATGTTATCAACACATAGTACGGTGTACAAATAATCATAGGGTGCATGATCAATGCTCCCTATGGGAGTAGGCCAGGAGTGCCTGGTTGAGTCAAAGACTCAGACATGGACTAAAAAACTTTTGCGACTTCTGTCGTCTTTTGTTGCTTGTTTTAGTCGAATTTGCTTCCGGCGCTCCCTATGGGAGTAACCCATGATCCAAAATCGAATCGTAGATTCTAGTGGTTGGGTATGCTTTGAATGTTCATATTCCTACATAAAAAGAATCGTAGGGTGCGCGACCAGCGCTCCCTATGGGAGTAGCCCCCAAGTGCTTGGTGGAGTCGACGACTCGAGCAAGGACTAAAGTAGTCAAAGTCTTCTAGTGCTCATCTTGATGACATCAGTGCTGATGATGTGATGACCTCAGTTGCCCGCGTGAGCGGATTTGATGGGACGTGACGAGCGATGGGTCCCACTTTCTGACTTTGGTTTGACCGGGCATGCGTAATCTTTCGTTTTAACTGCGTCTCCTTGATTTTCGCGTGTAATGGAGATAGTGGGGGATGGTTCGTGTTTTAGACTCTCCACGTGTCGACAGCGATGTGCGCCATGCATCCAATAGGGTTTCTGCTAGCCGTTGGATGGCATCCGCAAGGGGGTTAAGTAGCAGCGCAGCTATGGTAATTTTCCCATCTGCCCTTTCTCTACTTGTGCTTCCATCGCCATTGCCGCTACTCTTTGCTTCCTAGAGCTCATCCTCTTCATGGCGCTGGACCAACTCCGCGTGTTCCCGAGCTACTTCCTCTGCTCACACCTCCATCGCAAGATGGGCAAGAAGGGAGGCTCCGCCGCTGAGTCCGCCGCCACCATTGCCGCCTCCAAGAAGAAGGGTGGCTCCACCACTGTGGGCACCAGCGTCGCCGGCGTTGGGAAGAAGAAAGGCGTGGGTACCCGCGTCACCAATGGTGCATGGCGCGCATCCATTATCAAGTCCTCCGAGCTCCGTCTCCTGCATCAAGACAGAGTTCCGTCACCCGTGGAGGATGAGTCACGAGTGCCGGGTGGTGAGGTAACTTGTTGAGGGCAAACCTCTAGGGTGGCCCGATCTTTCATGATTCCCTTTCAAATCTAGGGTGGAGTACGGGGAAAGGAGGGAAGGATGAACACGACGAACACACGCACGAAGAACACGATGAACACACACACGCAAAACCATGATAAACACCAATAGCTCACGCCGGCGGTGACTGGTCCGGCGCAATCCCTAGGATCGGCGTCGGGCGGAGGACTCTCTCTTGAACCGGCACGGCAAGATGGGAGACTCGGTGAGATCTTGACTTCTAGGCAAAGGAACACCGATGCCTAGGCCTTGTACAACGCGGAGGCACAATGCAAACTCCAACGAGGTTTGGGGATATTGGTGCTCCTTAGTCAAGGAGCATGAGGCAAGAATTAGATAGATCCACAAAGGGGTTTCCACTAATTCCAATATCAAGCCTAGGGTTTACAATGGAGGTGGGGGTCTATATATAGGCCAACCACAAAGTCAGGGGTAATTCAGGCATTAAAGTAGAGTTCTGGGCGAAATAGAGGGGTACATGGGCCATAGGGCCCAGCTAGGCTCACAGGCCCATCACTTGGGCCGGACACTCCGGGTCGAGTGGGCCAGACAGTCCGGGGTGGCCAGACACTCCGGGTCGAATGGGCCGGACAGTGCGGGGTGGCCGGACACTCCGGTCCATGTTCGGGCAGTGTCCGAACTGGCACACAGAATGTCTGAGCTAGGTTTGGGCTCGGGCAGGCCGGACACTCCGGCTGAGTCACGCCGGACACTCCGGCTTTGGCAGCTTCAGGGCTCGTGGGTCAACGCGGCGAGGGCTCGTACCTGATGATGCACAAAGTAGTGGTATGAAGTAGCACGCCATCCAAGGAGGTATCAAATTGGCACGAGGAGAGGAGCGAGTTCACCTTAGCTTGGAAGAGTTTGGCTCGGGCACGAGTCATGGGTCCACTTGGGGGACTTCTTGTTGTAGATGTAGAAGCGTCCGTAGGACGGGCTGCATCAGCTCCCCCCTTGGGAAAGAGTCGTCCTCGACTCTTCATGGATATCATCTTGAGGATCTCCATGGTAGGGTGAGAGATCCTTGACATTGTATGTATTGCTTGCAAGGTACTTGGAGGTCGGTATGTCGATGATGTAGGCGTTGTTGTTGATTCTTTTGAGGACCTTGAAGGGACCATCTCCTCTTGGCTTGAGCTTGGAGTCACGTTCCTTGGGGAAGCAGTCTTTGCTTAGGTGTATCCACACAATGTCACCTTCTTCAAATATCATCTCCTTCTTGTCCTTGTTTAACCTTGAAGCTTGGCGAAGGACTTGTTGTTCGATAGTAGCTCTTGTTTCTTCATGTAGCTTCTTCATAGCTTGTGCGCGCTCCTCGACGTCCATGTTCGTGCGCTCATGTAGGGGTAGTGGTAGGATGTCGAGCGCGGTGAGGGGCTCGAAACCATAGACGATCATGAATGGACTCATCTTGGTTGTTGAGTGCTTGGCTCGATTCTAGGCGAACTCGGCGTGTGGAATGCATTCCTCCCAATCCTTCAGGTTTTTCTTGATCAACACACGAAGAAGAGTTCCGAGCTTCGGTTGACAACTTCGGTTTGGCCATCAGTTTGAGGATGTGATGCGGATGAGAAGAGGAGCTTGACGCCGAGCTTGGCCATGAGGGTCTTCCACAAGTAGCTCATGAATTTGACGTCGCGGTCGGAGACGATTGTCCTTGGCACACCGTGAAGACGGGCGATTTCCTTGAAAAACAGATTTGCAACATGTGAAGCATCGTCGGTCTTATGGCACGGTATGAATTGTGCCATTTTGGAAAAACGATCCACAACAACAAATATAGAATCATGACCATGCTTGGATCTAGGCAATCCTAACACGAAATCCATGCTAATGTCGGACCAAGGTGTATGAGGAATAGCCAATGGCATATAAAGACCATAGGGATTAGCTTGCCACTTAGCTTGAACACATGTCGTGCATCTTTGAACGTAGCGCTCCACGTCACGCTTCATCTTGGGCCAAAAGTAGTGATTGGAGAGCATGTCCCATGTCTTGTCGTGACCAAAGTGACCCATAAGGCCTCCACCATCAGATTCTTGGAGAAGCAAAAGTTGAAGCGATGACTTCGGGATGCATAGCTTGTTTTGTTTAAATAGAAATCCCTTATGCAAATAGAAATCATCAACTCCTTTGTCATTGGAGCACTTTGCGAAAATTGTTTCAAAGAACGGGTCGGAAGCATACAAAGCTTTTATTTCCTCATGACCCAACACGTTGATTTCAAGTCTCGTAAGAAGGCTTCTGTGTTTGCGAGGCAATGCGTCCGCAACTACATTATCTTTACCCTTCTTATACTTGACAATGTACAGAAAAGACTCCATGAACTCAACCCACTTAGCGTGTCTCTTGCTCAAGTTAGCTTGGCCTTTGAGATATTTCAACGACTCATGGTCGGAATGTATAATAAATTCTTTGGGCCAAAGGTAGTGTTGCCAAACTTGAAGGACACGAACTAAGGCAAAAAGCTCTTTGTCATAAATCGGATAGTTATGGCGAGCACCATCAAGTTTCTCGCTATGGTAGGCTATAGGACGTCCGTTTTGCATAAGAACTCCTCCAATGCCAATACCACTAGCATCACACTCTATCTCAAAAGTTTTTGTGAAATCTGGTAAAGGAAGAAGAGGTGCTTCGGTGAGCCTCTTTTTAAGTTCATCAAAAGCTTTTTGTTGTGCTTTTCCCCACACGAAGGTGACATTCTTTTTGGTCAGTTTATTAAGGGGACAAGCAATGGTTGAAAAGTCTTTGACAAAGCGACGATAGAAACCGGCCAACCCGTGAAAACTTCAGAGTTCACTCACATTTGTTGGTATGGGCCAGTCTCGTATGTCCTTTACCTTGGAAATATCAACTTCAATTCCCTTCGAAGAAATGATAAATCTAAGAAAAATCAACTTGTCTTTAGAAAAAGTGCACTTGGGAAGATTAGCATAAAGCTTTTCATGTCGAAGGATTTGCAAAACTTCCTTGACATGTGTTACATGGTCCTCAAGTGATTTGCTATAAACAAGAATATCATCGAAATAGACAACAACACTTTTTCCAATGAGAGAACGCAAGATGTGATTCATAAGGCGCATGAAGGTGGATGGGGCATTTGATAAACCAAAGGGCATAACCAACCATTCATAGAGACCAAGTTTGGTCTTGAAGGCGGTTTTCCACTCATCACCTTCAGCAATGCGTATTTGATGGTAACCACTACGAAGATCAATTTTCGAAAAAATAGTGCCTCCACACAACTCATCAAGCATGTCATCGAGACGTGGTATGGGATGTCGATAACACACGGTGATAGCATTGATTGGACGGCAGTCCATGCATAACCATAATGTATCATCCGTCTTTGGAACAACAATCACGGGTACGGCACTTGGACTAGTGCTAACTTAGATCAAACCTTTGGAGACGAGTTGGTTGATTTGATGTTCGATCTCCTTCGTCTCCTCCGGGTTCGTGCGGTAAGCGGCGCAGTTGCGAAGTGGTGCACCGGGGATAAGGTCAAGTCGATGTTCGATGCCGCGAAGAGGAGGTAGTCCATGTGGAAGCTCTCCGGGAAACACATCCTTGAATTCCTGCAAAATATTCATCAAAGATGGAGGAAAATTGGTTAATTCATTAGTTCCTTGCGCTAGTCCCTTGCAAAGGAGGACATAGTGCAGGATGGATGGGTTGTTTCGAACATCTCTCATCTCACTTTTGGTGGCAAGGAGAACACTCTTAGTTTTTCCACTCGAATTTGGCTTGTGGCTCTCACTCACTATGAGGTGGTTCTCTCTCTCACCGCTCTTCTCAAAAGTAGGTGTTGAGCTTTGCACCCTTGCTAAAGCCTTCGCATTGTCCGCAATTATTTGGCTAGGAGTCATCGGTTGCAAAACACATGTTTTGTTGAGCCATTTGAAGGTGTATATATTGGTGCGACCATCATGTTGAGCAGCCTTGTCAAATTGCCATGGTCGACTAAGAAGCATGTGGCAAACTGTCATAGGAACCACATCACACTCCACTGTATCTTTGTAAGGACCTATGGCGAAGGCGACCGACACGGTATGCTTGATCTCCACGGACCCTTGGTCACTTAGCCATTGCACGTGGCAGGGGTGCTTGTGTGGATGGAGGGTGAGGTTGAGCTTCTCACACAACTCGGTGCTAGAAAGGTTGTGGCAACTCCCTCCATCAATGATCACCTTGATAGATTTGCCATTGATGCCGGCTCGTGTTTGGAAGATGTTGGAGCATTGGTCTTCATGCTCTTGTGCTTGAGTGGTCAAGATCCTTGTGATGACAAGCGATGGACTTGCGTCATGCTCACACATGAGGAGTTCATGATCATCTTCCACTCGTTGCCTTGCCATTGCTTCCTTGACATGGGCATCAAACTCATCTTCACTCAAGTACTCTTCATCACCATTGTCATGGATGAACAAGACTTTCTTGTTTCCACATTCGGCCGACTTGTGTCCTTTACCTCCACACTTGTAGCATTCACCATTGAAAGGTGTATCACTCTTTGCTTGCTTGCCACTTGGGGGTAGTTTTCCTTGAGGAAGTGTGGGCTTGAAGGAAGGCTTGGAGGTACTTGACGAGCTACCATTGAAAGTTGTTGGTGTAGGGGTTGAAGCTTGCTTGTAGGTGAAGTACGTCTTGGGCTTCTTGTACTTGATATCCTCTTGCACTTGACGTTTAGCCTTTGTTGCGATGTGCACAAGCTCAATCATGGTGTTGTATGTTTGGAACTCAATGATTCGCTTGATTGGGTGATTCAAGCCAATAAGGAAGCGTGCCATTGTTTGCTCCATGCGCTCATCAATGTTGGCGCGAATCAAGTTGAGTTCCATTTCCTTGAAATATTCTTCCACGGTCTTTGTCCCTTGACGAAGAGCTTGAAGGTTGTTGAAGAGGTCACGCGTGTAGTGCGTGGGGATAAACCGGGATCTCATCTGAGCCTTCATGGCATGCCAAGTTGTGATTGGCGGCTCTTGTCTTGCATCACGAGCAACTTGAACTTGTTCCCACCAAAGATTAGCATAATCATCAAACTCTAGGGAAGCCATGGCGACCATCTTCTCGTTGCTATAGTTGTGCATGCGGAAGATCTTGTCGACTTTGAGTGCCCACGAGAGGTATTCCTCGGGGTCATTGGATCCGGTGAACTTGCGCATCGTGAACTTGAGCTTGCCAAAAGTTTCTTCATCGTTGCGGTCATTTCGACGAGCTTGGTGACGTTGTTGATGATCTTGTAGTTGGGGAGGTGGAACTTGGTTCTCGCGTCCTTGTTGCGGAGCTTGCTCTTGATATTGTTGTTGATGAGGAGCTTGCTCTTGCTCTTGGCATGGTTGTTGATGTGGTTGAGGTACTTGGGCCTCATGGTGGCGAAGGTGTGGAGCCTCTTGACGCGGTTGATGACGAAGAGGAGGCTCGTTCCTCGGTTGGTGATGTTGGTTAGGCACATGGGCCTCACGGCGAAGAACATGGTCATGAGCCTCTTGACGTGGTGGGCGTCGCTCAACTTGTATCACTTGGCGCTCCAAGTTTTGTTAATGTGGAGGAGGCGCCACGTGATGACCATGGTGTCGTTGTTGACGTTCATGACATTGATGACGAGGAGGAGGATCTTGGAGAGCTTCACGTCGATGACGAGCTTGATTCTCCAAGTTGGAGTCATCACTTGTTGTGTCAAGTATGTGTCGCGGTCGATGGTGGTAGACTTGCGATTGTACTTGCGGTTGCGCTTGTGGTTCCTCTTGTGGTTGCTCTTGTCGGATCACTAGTGCCCTTGCGTGATGACGGTGTGCTTCTTGCCTTGCTCTTGGCCTTGAAGAGAGGTCACCATCATAGCTTGACGTTGCGGCATGCCGTGGGGAAGGTACATAGTTCGAAGAGATTCCATCTTCAACCATGGGGGCATCATTTCGTCTTTGAGCACTTTGATGTAGATCTTGTGGAATAGGTGCATGACGATGCAAAGAACTTGCCGAGCTTGATGCGCGTGAACGTGGTCTTGCCATTCCGTTGATGAGGCGTCGAAGATTGTCATTTGTTTCGGCGACGGAGCGTTGGAGCGCTTCATTTTGGTGGCCGAAGTTGTGATGCATTGCATGCATTTGTCGTTCGAGGCGGTCGAAGCGGTTGTCGATGTTCTTGAACTCGGCTTGCGTCTCTCCAAATTGTTCATCTTGTCGCGTCTCAAGGGCTTGGCAACGTTCACGGAACTCTTGTCGAACGATGAAGTGACTTGTGCGCGTCATGTACAGACCTTGATCTTCTTCTTGGGGAGGTGGTTAGCTCGTCTCACTGTGCCTATCCATCATGCAAAACACACGAGTATTGTATATGGAAGTGGAATATGGTGGTGTTAGCCTTGTACCTCACCTTGGGGATTGCACAAAACTAGAGACCACAAGTGAGAGCTATAAGCATGCAAAGTGGAATTGCAAAGAAAACTCACACTAAAGAAAGAACTAACTCTCACAGCTTGTTGGTGGTAGGTTAGGATTGTGGAAAGCCAAAGAACCAACCAAAAGAAAAGGGATAGTCAAAAGTGGGTAAAATCCAACAAAACTCAAGTCAAAGGCGAAAGTCAACAACTCAAAATGGTGACGGGAACCTACGACTATATACACACACGTGGAGAAAGTTGGGATTGACACGACTATGAAAATGAGCAAACAAAACGTCCTAACAAAGACTAAGCTCGTTGCCGTGCCAATGCAAGGAGAGATCGTGGCTCGTTTGCAAAGATTAAAAGTGAGCAATGGATTTGTGCACTTGCCTTGGGCGCTCTTCTTTCTCTCTTGCGTACAAGCTTTGAGACTCTCTTTTGCAAGGGGAGACTATTTTTCTTTTGCTTTTTCTTTGTATCTTTTTCCTTTTTATTTGCTCTCCCTTGATGCTACCTAGTCACACTTGCTATTGTTCTTGCACTCTCACTATCCAAGGACAAATGCACAATGCTCAAGCAAACACAAGATGAGCCACTCTCATGGGATAGGTACACACAAAGGAAGATGGGGTTAACAAGGTGACGCAAGTTATACCTTCTTTGATGATGAACTTGGCGTCGGTGGTGTGGGATGATGTTCGTGGTCCGTGGTGTCGATGAGCGCATAAGTTGATGATGCGGAAGCTTGCTGGTAGTTGCTGACACGCACACGGGACACGAGCAAACAAAGGAGATTAGCCAATGCGAAAAATGAGGCAAAATTGTCAAAACTGGCGTTACAGCCGGACACTCCGGTTTGTCTTGGCCGGATAGTCCGGTCTGGCCGGACACTCTGGTCTGGTTCGGCCGGACACTCCGGTCCGTACGAGCCGGACACTCGGGCGCGGGTTTCCTGCTCGTGTTCTTGAGCGGAAATCCTCGCCTTCGGGCCTCAAATCCGCGAAAAACTGGCCAAATCGGGCTGGGGAAACGTAGGATAAAGCTGGACCAACTCCTTAGACAAGGTTTGGTCGGATCAAAACAACAAATAACACTCCAAATCAAGATATCAATCCAAAGGCAAATATGGGCTGTTTTTTGTGGGGATTTTCGAATTTTTTGGTGGATAGAAGAAAAATTTTGGGGGGAAATCGTGAGCAACGAAGCTCTTGATACCAATATGTTGAGGGCAAACCTCTAGGGTGGCCCGATCTTTCACGATTCCCTTTCAAATTGAGGGTGGAGTGCGGGGGAAGGAGGGAAGGATGAACACGACGAACACACGCACGAAGAACGCGATGAACACACACACGCAAAACCACGATAAACACCAATAGCTCACGTCGGCGGTGACCGGTCCGGCATAATCCCTAGGATCGGCGTCGGGCGAAGGACCCTCTCTCGAACCGGCATGGCGAGATGGGAGACTCGGTGAGATCTTGACGTCTAGGCAAAGGAACACCGATGCCTAGGCCTTGTACAATGCGGAGGCACAATGCAAACTCCAACGAGGTTTGGGGATATTGGTGCTCCTTAGTCAAGGAGCATGAGTCAAGAATTAGATAGATCCACAAAGGGGTTTCCATTAATTCCAATATCAAGCCTATGGTTTACAATGGAGGTGGGGGTCTATATATAGGCCAACCACAAAGTCAGGGGTAATCCAGGATTTAAAGTAGAGTTCTGGGCGAAATAGAGGGGTACATGGGCCATAGGGCCCAGCTAGGCTCGCTGGCCCATCACTTGGGCCGGACACTCCGGGTCGAGTGGGCCGGATAGTCCGGGGTGGCCGGACACTCCGGGTCGAATGGGTCGGACACTTCGGGGTGGCCGGACACTTCGGTCCGTGTCCGGGCAGTGTCCGAACTGGCACACAGAATGTCCGCGCTAGGTTAGAGCTCGGGCAGGCCGGACACTCCGGCTGAGTCACGCCGGACACTCTGGCTTTGGCAGCTTCAGCTCAGGTGCAGCTTCAGGGCTCGTCGGTCGACGCGGCGGGGGCTCGTACCTGATGATGCACAAAGTAGTGCTATGAAGTAGCACGCCATCCAAGGAGGTATCAAATTGGCACGAGGAGAGGAGCGAGTTCACCTTAGCTTGGAAGAGTTTGGCTCGGGCACGAGTAATGGGTCCACTTGGGGGACTTGTTGTTGTAGATGTAGAAGCGTCCGTAGGACGGGCTGCATCATAACTCCTTGTCCTCCTGCTGGTTTCCGGGTGATGTTCCTCGAGTTCGTCATCCGCGGTCTTTCTCTGCCGCTGCATCCTTTCTTCAAGGGCCTCCTTTCCTTCTACAGGCTCTAGCTGCATCAGCTGTCCCCAAACTCTATTCTCCATATCGCCTGCTATATTACTCTTTGCGAGTGCTGGCTCGGAATCGAGCCACACTTTGGCCTCTTTAAGATGATTTTCAAGCTGAAGCGCCAGTCAGCATCTGGTTCCGTACTCTATGACGTAGGACACTGCGGAATCCATGTCGACTCCTCCTCCACAGATTTCGATATCAAGCTCATGGCGTCCGTCCAAGGGTGGAGAGACAAGTTGTTCTACATCCGCGAACAGAAGGCCGGCGGAGAGCACTACGGA
The DNA here is from genome assembly GCA_910589775.1 of Avena eriantha. Lineage (NCBI taxonomy): Eukaryota > Viridiplantae > Streptophyta > Magnoliopsida > Poales > Poaceae > Avena > Avena eriantha. The sequence goes on along the minus strand of OU342740.1, from coordinate 176,109,001 downwards.
CTCGCACCCTTCGATCCCGTAACGCCATGCAAGAGAAGGCGTTCTTGGAAGGACGTGGTGATGCTTGGCGAGTCCGAGGAGACGGAGGTGCTGTACAAGCGCGTCTGCAACCTAGAGAGCCGCATGGGTAAAGAAGAGAGAGGCGCTGCCCTCATTCGCACATGGTTGCACCGTCGCATCCAGCCTCTGCAGGCCCGAGTCCACCCCATGTTCCAATGGGCTGGTGCGGACGATGCCACTCGTGTATCTGCCAATGGCATTTCCGCGGGTGAAGTATCTAAGAGGTTGCGACTGGTGACAAAGTACACCACCAAGGAGGTTCTCCCAGGCAAACCAGTCGTGCCTCCCTTCGACGCCTCTAACCCTCCTCCTAAGGTAGGATTGTGCTACAAAGTAGTTTTATTTGTCAATTGCTTCTAATTTCTTGACGTATAATAAATTGTTTTCTGAATGGAGGATTGGAAGGTGTCTCCCAGTTTGCCCCCTCTTCCTGAGGGGGTTATTCCTCGTGAAGCGGAGGAACAGGACGATTCGGAATCGACCGTACCACTTGAAGAGGAGGATTCGGACGCGAGGATTCGGATGCTTCGTCCCCGGAGTCCAGTGATCCGGACACTCGCAAGCGTTCTCGCAGCGAGGATTCAGATGCTTCGTCTCCGTCGACTTCAGAAGGCCCATCTATTGGCTGCCGAAAGAGTCGTCGGAATCTGAGGATCAAACCTTCGACTTTGATAAATTTGACTGGTAAGTTTACAACTCTCTAAAGGGAATATGCCCGAGAGGCAATAATAAAGTGGTTATTATCTTATTCCACGTTTATGATAAATTTTTATTTTGCATGCTATAATTGTATTAATTGGAAACATTAATACATGTGTGTTTAATAAACAAAATACAAAGTTCCTAGTAATGCCTCTCATATAAACTAGCTCGTTGATTAACAAGATGATCAAGGTTTCCTGATCATGGACATTGGATGTTGTAAATAACGAGGCCACAACATTGGTGGAATGATGTGATGAACATTCATCCGAAGTATAGCATTACGATCAAAGTCATTATGTTTATATTGCTATAACATCATACAAAGTAATCTTAGTCCTTAGACAATGAGATCATGTTAATTGCTAACACCATAAGAGTATCTTGATAACACCAAACGCCACACCATAACAGGGTGACTATAAAGGTGGGTTCAGTACTACGAAGGTGTTATGTTGAGGCTCATGGATCAAGAGTGGAATTTCTCAATCCCGATGATGGATAGATATACTCTGGGCCCTCACGGTGATATCACATTAAGATAGCTTGCAAGCAAGTGATGTGATCACTAGAATGTTATATCACGGGAACGAGAAAAGAGTGCATGTCGGTAACGAGATCAAACTAGGTATTTGGATACCGATGATCGAATCTCGGACATGTATTATATCATGAGACAAAGGGATTTAGTTACAAGCGTTAAAGGTTCTCACGATCACAGAAGTCATCGTTGAATGTGGAGTCAGTATGGATCTCCAGGTCCCGCTTCTGATTATTGATCTGAGAGGGGTCTCGATCATGTCTGCATTATTCGCGAACCGTAGGGTGACACACTTAAGGGATACCGACACCATTTGGAGCAAATATGTTTCAGATAAAGATTCAAGAAAGTGTAACATCCCAAATTTTACAATTGCAGATGTTACTAGAAGCAAGCATCATATCCTTGCATCATGGCATCACATAATAAAAACTGCATCAGATATTTTCCTAAATCCCATAGTCATATAAAGACTAAAAGGGTAAAACAAAATCTAACCTAATAAACCTTTGCAAGAGTGATATTTATAATCCCAGTATAATCTCTTCTTTTTACAAAATTTTAGAGCCCAGACTCACGTAATTCGGAGTCCGTTTGCAAAAGTTATAAGACAAATAGGGAAAACAGAAATTAAAAGACTAAACAAAAAAAAGAGGAAACCTAGCCTAACCGGACCAGCCGAGCCGGCCCTCTCCTATCTAACACACGCCAGGTGCGCGCAGCAGCAGCAGCCGCGCAGGCCGGCCCAAAGCCACGCCAGCCGCCAGCCCGCTCGCCCCCCCCCCCCCCCCCCGCCCCCGCCACTCACTAACGATGCGGCCCCACCTGTCATCCCGGTCCTGGCCGTGTTCGTCCCCAACTCCTCTGGCCGACGCGATCCTAACGGATTCTGTTGATTCGGAGACAAATCCAACCCCTTCCGCACGAAAGATTCCTCATATAAGCCTCCCCATCGAGCCCCGACTCTTTTCCCAAAAAAACCGCAAACCCTAGCACCACCTACGTCAAGACCGACGTGCCGCCGGAGCTCCGCCTCGGGAGGTTGTCTCCTTATCGATACCGAGCTCCTCTCCCTCCCTTTCTTCCAAAATCAGAACCGCCACTAACCCCTTCGTCTTCCACCCGTCTTTTCCCTCTCTACATCGTGGTAAATCGACGGTGATTTGTCGCCAGAGTCTTGCCGGAGACAGGAGGGATCGGCGGAGCGCCACCGCGAACAGAGGAGGGGATGGCTGACGCGGTCTGTACCAGAGGGACCGCGAGGAGGAGAGCTACGTCGTCGTCCACTTCGCACAGCTGGGAGCTCGCCGGAACGCCGCCAAGCATCGCCACCGACACGCCTCCACCGTTGCCATCATCGTCTTCGTCAAGCCATCGTTGCCACGGTGAGTTCCTCCGTCCCCGTCCGTCAGATCTTGATCCGGCGATGCAGATCGACCTGTCCCGGCGAAGGGGTACCACCCAACCGCGTGCCGCCGCGTGGCGCGCCCACGTCAGCCCCGCGTCAGCGCCGCCCCCCCCAGACCAGTCCCAAGCCGCCACTTGGCGCTGCACAGCTGGTCGCCGCCCTGTTTTCTTTTAAATAGGCAGAAAACACTTTAATCTTGTAAAATTCATAGTAATTCGAATCTTTGTCCAAAAATTGCGTATAATATACCGTTGGATTCGTAAATTTGAGTAGAACACAGATCTACAATAATATTGGTGTTTGAATACAGCAATCTTGCAGTAGGATTTAAAGTTTAGATTAGAGTATTTTAATTCTAGAAATTTATCCGTAGATCCGTTTTAGAGTATTCTTGTTGCGTTGGCTTTGTATCTACGAGAACTTCTGTAGGAAATTGTTATAACCTGCTTAGAGTGATCAGATATGTTTCGAGATAGATTGGAGGTGTAGATCTATTTCTGAGCTTGATTATTTAGGGTTTAACCCAAAATACTTAAAATCTGTGGGGAATCGATTCTACTGACATCCCCAACTCAAAAACACCCCCGAATAAAACCCTTGGTCAAAATTGAATCCATCCTTGCATATTACCATGTTGCATGCATACATATTCGCCTTTATGACATTGTTTTGTGCAAATTGTGATTGGATCTATGTTTTGTTTCGTTAGATTGCTCGGAGTGCGTTGAGGAGTACTGTTGTGTAGAGTGCTGCTCTGATCAAGGCAAGTTACACCACTTGTTCATGTTTATGTCCCAGTTTTGAATACTATGCATGTTTTGCTCTTCAAAATAGTAGTATGCATGTGTAGGATTGTTTTGGTAGATCTACTTGAAAATATTTTGCAAGTGCGATGATTTTGTAGTATGCCATGATAGTTCTATACTTAGGAATTTCCGTCCTATTAGGTTTCCCTGTTTTTGCTAAGTATTACTTGCTATGCTATATATAGAATAAGTACCGTTGGGGGGTTCGAAAGACTCAAAATTTTCTAAGTATGAGAGCTCCCTCGAGCGAACTTTTCTTCTCCAAAACCCCCTTCAAAATAAAACTAAGTTTTCTTCTGGGCGGAATGGTTGTCGGGACAACGAGTGGGATTTCGGTGGAGGACGGCCGTCCAGGAATCAAAGAAGTCTGCCATGTTTTAGAATTCAGAAGCTTCCCGTGCAACCACAATACATATGGGCTTTGTCTTGGCTTAGTACTTAGTGGGAAACCTCACCGGGGTACCAACATTTGGAGGTTCTTGGCACGGTTGGATCCAACTGGTAGAGGGGCTACTAAGGGAAGGCCTCGCCATGGTCTTCTCTATAAAAGGACTTGATCGTGGATTGTGGGGAAAGTGCACAACCTCTTGAAAGTATTGCAATCTGATCGATCAGCCGTGTTCACGGAAACAGAACAACGTTGAGCATCTGAAGGATGGAGCCTCTGAAAGATCTTCCTCTCTCTTTTCCAAACTTAACGTTTTATAAACCCCAAGGCGTGAGTAATATCGCCATTGGGTGGGATTTTGGGAACTCGGTGCGTAATATCCAAGTGCTAGGTTGATTGGGCACTTGGTGAGTAATATCCACGTGTTCCATTCGACCCTATACTACTTATCAAAGTTTACAAAGTAGGGAAATCTCTTCCTCTTTTCTTCTTACATTGAGAAAATTGGCTTTATGCAATTGAACCCCAAAGTCTACTCTTAGCCTTGCATGTAGAGATAGACTTACTCTATCCTTGGTGTAATTTGCCAATACATTCAAAGTATTGACCCAACTTGTTGGCTGCACGTCTTATGTGCAGAATCCAAAGACTGAAAGGTGCGTAGGGATCGCGGGTCTTCACGCAACTAGCCTGAGGCGTTGATGGACTCAAGTTTTACTTAGTTTCCGCTGTTTTATTTGAGCTAGCTATAAGCTATGCAAGTTGTAATAATTATACTCTGGATTATTCGTGTAATAATGACTTGTGTTTTACATGATATTCATTGACTGTGAAATGCTAGCTATCGATCCAGGGACTAGCATGTTATTCACAGGGACTTAGGATCCTTAACGATCCGAGGTCGCAACAGATGGATTCAGAGCACAAAGTTGCCTGTAGGACGTGACCCTAGGATTGGAAACCACCTTTACCATTGTGTGTTTTTTCTTTCCATATTGTTCCAAGTTATTTATGCTCTTCTAGTAATTCTCTTCATTATCACCTTGTGCCTAATTTTCTTTCTCCTAACCTAAATATGACGGCCTTCTACTACGACACCGCCGAAGACATCAAGTGCCTGTGCTTTGGGGAATGCCTCATGGACATCATCAAGACGTTGCAGTTGCCCATGCCGTCAATCAAGGGAAGCGAGTTGAGGAAGATGCACAAGGAAGGATGCTGGGCGATTGAAGTCATCCAACCAGGGCGCAACAATTCAGAACCCAAGACAGAGGCCATTGTACTCAACGTCACCAGCGGCTCCAATTAGAAAGGACTTAGCATCAGCATGCGGGAGCTCATTGGACGCCTTTGTGGACGCCACCATGAAGAGGTTGAAGGAAACTACATCAAACTCTTTGGAAGACGTGATGAGAAGGGAGTCCCAATCAAGTTAACCCCGGAGGAAAGGAAGACATGCAAGCGTCGAAGGATCCAATATCAAGACTTGGAGTCCCACATCAATGACCTTCAGAAGGGGAGCTGCCTTGAGATCATGAGGAAAGACGAGCTATGCGCCCTACTCAAGGAGAAGGACGAGAAGATCGAGGAGCTGGAAGAGAAGATCAAGTCCCTAGGAGGGGAGCTCATCGCCCAAGACAATAAGTTCGCTAATCAAGAGAAGAGGGTGCAAGATAAGAACAAGAGGATTAGGGAACAAAGTCTTGTGCTCACAAAAAACGAGATGGAGTTCAAGAACTTTGCCACTATGTTGAAGGACCTGCGAGCAGCCAAGAGGAGCTTGGAGGAGAAGATAATGCCCGTGACTATGGGGTCAAGTTTGATCAAGAAGCTACAGAAGGAGAAGAAGGAACTTCAAGAGAAGCTCGAAGCTGCTACCCAGGAGCTGCAAGAGGTGAAGGAACTTCAAGAGAGGCTCGAAGCTGCTACATCGGAGCCGCAGGAGGTGAAGGAACTTCAGGAGAAGCTTGAAGCCACGACGAAGGACATGGAGTTGTACAAGTCACTGCTGGAGAAGGAATGCTTCATTATTGAGGATGAGGAAGTGGATGATGAGTAGAGTAGTTGGACCACCTTTAGTTCTATAGTCAAACGTTGTTCGCGACTGTAATGAGTACCAAAATTATTTTGGTTTAGTTAAACTTGGTTGAGTGTGTTAAACTATGTGCTTTGTGTGCCTTGCTTTTCTTGTGGTTTTTTCTCTTGTTTACATAAGGGTAGGAGTTTATTCCTTAGGCTTTCTATCCATTTCTTAACTTGTTTCCCAAACCCCACAGATGGCGAGACGTGGAAACAACAACAACAACAACATGCCCCCAGAGATAGCACAACTTCTGAACTCCCAGAATCAGCTGATCCAACTCCTCACTCAAAACATGCAGAACAACAACAACACCAACAACCCGCCGCCTCCACCACCTCCACCACCCCAACAGGATCGCTTGACTCGGTTCTTGAGGTTGAACCCTCCAATTTTCTCAAGTAGTTCTGAGCCAATTGTGGTAGATGACTGGCTCCGCACCACCAACAAGAAGTTAGACACCGTCCAAGTTGTTGGAGCTGACAGGGTGCACTTTGCCGCGCACCAACTTGAGGGACCAGCTGCTGAATGGTGGGATAATTACCAGGTCACCCACCCCGATATTGAGGCTATCACCTAGAACCAGTTTGAGGCGGCCTTTCGTACTCATCACGTAGCCGCGGGAGTCATGTCACTAAAGAGACGTGAGTTCCGCGACTTGAAACAACTGCACCGCTCTGTCTCCGAGTATGGGGACCTTTTCAACAAGTTGGCACGTTATGCACCTGATGATGTATCCACTGATGCCAAGAGACAGGGGGAGTTCTTAAGGGGACTTAATGATGAAATATCCATTTAGCTTGTGGCTCTAAAGTTTGATAACTATCGGGAACTTCTGGACAGGGCAGTTGTGGTTGAACCAAAGCAAAGGAGTATAGAGAACCGAAAGAGAAAGTCCACCTCACACAAGCACAACTCGGCCCCATATCAGAAGCAGCGCACTTCATCACCACCACCCCACAACCACAATGGCCACAACCACAATGGTCATCGTCATGGAGGACATAACCACAATGGCCATAAACACCGCAATGGAAATGGCAATGGGAAGGATCTGAGTGAAGTGACATGCTTCAAGTGTACCAAGACAGGGCATTATGCAACTACTTGCCCCGAAAAGATGAAGAATGGGAATGGTAATGGGAACAGCAATGGACACAGCCATGGCAATGGTAATGGAAATGGGAAGAAGCCGAATCCATTCGTCAAAGCCATGGTGAATCATGTCTCCGTGGAGGATGCTCGTGAGGCACCTGACTCCGTGATTGGTAAGTTCAAGCTTAACTCCACCCCCGCAGTTGTTCGTTTTGATACTGGTGTATCGCATTCATTCATATCAAGGGTATTTGTGGATAGAGGCAAGATACCTACGGAGACTATTAGTACTCCCCTAAGGGTAAGTTCTCCTGGAGGAGAAATAGTGGCAAACTCTGGATGCCGTGGGTTAGAACTAAGGATTGGGGCACACATCTTTCCCACCAGCCTAGTCGTTCTGGAGTCACAAGGCGTAGACATAATTTTGGGCATGAATTGGATGACCGAATATGAGGGAGTCATAGATTGTGCCAAAAGGACTATCGCACTCACCACTCCGGATAAGAAAAGGATCCGCTTTAAGCCAGCTTTTGCACTCAAAGGAAGTATGGTGAACTCTCTTAAGGGGATTAGCTTGGAGAATGTGCCAATTGTAAAGGAGTATCCAGATGTGTTTCCGGAAGAATTGCCAGGGATGCCTCCTGACCGAGACATCGAGTTTCTCATGGACCTGATGCCTAGTACTGGACCGATAGCAAAGAGACCGTACAAGATGGATGTGGATGAGTTGAAGGAACTTAAGAAACAGCTTAGAGAGCAATTGGACAAAGGCTTCATTCAACCAAGTGCGTCATCTTGGGGAGCGCCTGTCTTATTCGTGGAGAAGAAGGATAAAACCAAGAGACTAGTCGTGGACTACCGGTCGTTGAATGAGGTGACAATTAAGAACAAGTATCCTCTACCCAATATCAACGACCTGATCGATCAATTAAAGGGAGCTAGTGTGTTCTCTAAGATTGATCTCCGATCAGGTTATTTCCAGCTAAAGATCCGGGAACAGGATGTACCCAAGATAGCTTTCACCACAAGATACAGATTGTATGAGTATACCGTGATGTCTTTTGGCTTAACCAATGCCCAAGCATACTTCATGACTATGATGAACAAGGTATTCATGGAGTACTTGGATAAGTTAATTGTGGTATTCATTGATGACATACTCATATACTCCAAGGATGAGGAGGAACATGAGAGGCATATGCGCCTAATTATGGAAAAGTTTAGGGAACACAAGTTGTATGCCAAGTTTAGCAAATGTGAGTTCTGGTTGAAAGAAGTGCGATTCCTCGGTCATATTGTGTCAGCTAAAGGAGTTGCCGTGGACCCAAGTAAGGTAGTTTCCGTGACAGAATGGGAGTCCCCTAAGAATGTGGGTGATATCAGGAGTTTCCTAGGCCTTGCGGGATATTACCGAAGGTTCATTGAAAACTTTTCCAAGATAGCAAAGCCTATGACAGAATTGTTGAAGAAAGAGAAGAAGTTCCAATGGACCGAGGCTTGTGAAGCAAGTTTTCAAGAATTAAAGAAGCGCCTAGTAACAACACCAGTTTTGTGTCTCCCTGACATCCAAAAGGATTTCCAAGTCTATTGCGACACTTCTCGACAAGGACTTGGTAGTGTACTGATGCAAGATGGAAAAGTAGTGTCTTACGCCTCTCGGCAACTCAAGAACCATGAGAATAACTACCCCACTTATGATTTGGAACTAGCGTCAGTTGTGCATGCGCTCAAGGTATGGAGACATTACCTCATGGGCAAACATTGTGATGTGTTCACGGATCACAAAAGCCTTAAATACATCTTCACTCAAAAGGAATTAAATATGAGGCAAAGGAGATGGCTTGAGCTCATCAAGGACTATGACTTGGACCTGCAGTACCATCCTGGAAAGGCCAATGTTGTGGCTGACGCCTTAAGCCGGAAGGTCTATGTAAATGGACTTACCGTGGGAGAACTTCCAAAGCATTTGTGTGAACAGTTCAAGGACCTCAGGTTGGAGATAGTGCCAACGCTTCTGGACCAAATCAAAGAGGCCCAGAAGGGGGATAAAGAGTTGGAGGAGATAAGAGCTAATATAAGCAAGGGTAAAGCAAAAGGGTTTCATACGGATGAACAAGGAACACTTTGGTATGAGAAGCGTTTGTGCGTTCCCGATGATCCCGATATCAGGAAGATAATACTTCAGCAAGCTCACGATTCGCCCTACTCAATTCATCCTGGTCATACAAAGATGTACATGGATGTGAAAGATAGATTCTGGTGGAATAACTTGAAAAGAGAAATTGCTGAATACATCTCCTTGTGTGACGTGTGCAACAGAGTCAAGGCCGAACATCAAAAACCAGCAGGGCTGCTGCAGCCATTACCTGTGCCCGATTGGAAGTGGGACAAGGTAGGCATGGATTTTATCACAGGACTACCACGGACTCGTTCTAGGTATGACTCCATCTGGGTAGTGGTCGATCACTTCATAAAGGTGGCCCACTTTATTCCCGTAAAGACCGCCTATACCAGTACTAAGCTTGCCAATATTTATATGTCAAGGATCATAAGTCTTCATGGTGTACCCAAGGGGATTGTCTCTGATAGAGGTACCCAATTCACCTCAAAGTTTTGGCGACAGCTACACGAGTCTCTAGGGACACGACTGGAGTTTAGTACTGCCTTCCACCCACAAATAGATGGACAGACGGAAAGAGTCAATCAGATCTTGGAGGACATGTTAAGAGCCTGTGCGCTAGACTATGGGTCTAGTTGGGATGATAATTTGCCATATGCGGAATTCTCATACAATAACAGTTACCAAACTAGTATCAAGATGGCTCCATTTGAAGTTCTATATGGCAGAAAGTGTAGAACTCCGCTGCTATGGAGTGGAGTTGGAGAATGGAGTTTGTTTGGACCTGAACTAATCAAGGATGCCGAAGGAAAAGTAAGACAGGTTCAAGACAGGTTAAAAGTAGCCCAATCTAGGCAAACGAGTTATGATGATTCCAAGCGTAGGGATGTAACTTACGAAGTGGGAGACCGTGCATATCTCCGAGTTTCACCACTACGAGGAGTTAAGAGATTTGGAATCAAGGGCAAGTTAGCACCTCGATTCATAGGACCCTATAGGATTTTGGCCCATAGAGGGGAGGTTGCCTATCAGTTGGAATTGCCCGAAGTGTTGACTGTTCATGTTTTCCATGTGTCACAACTAAAGAAGTGTCACCCGGAAATGGCTGAAACACCACTAAAGGATACGGTTCCTTTGGACGAGGTTCAACTGGAAGACGATCTTACCTATGAGGAAAAACCCACCCGGATTGTGGAAACAGCTGAGAGAATTACTCGCACCAAGACTATCAGGTTTTGCAAAGTTCAATGGAATCACCATTCCGAGGAAGAGGCCACGTGGGAACGTGAAGAAAACCTGAAGAAAGAACACCCACACCTATTTGCTAACCAACCTGAATCTCGGGGACGAGATTCTTCTTAAGGGGGGTAGGTCTATAACATCCCAAATTTTACAATTGCAGATGTTACTAGAAGCATGCATCATATCCTTGCATCATGGCATCACATAATAAAAACTACATCAGATATTTTCCTAAATCCCATAGTCATATAAAGACTAAAAGGGTAAAACAAAATCTAACCTAATAAACCTTTGCAAGAGTGTTATTTATAATCCCAGTATAATCCTCTTCTTTTTACAAAATTTTAGAGCCCGGACTCACGTAATTCGGAGTCCATTTGCAAAAGTTATAAGACAAATAGGAAAAACAGAAATTAAAAGACTAAAAAAAAGAGGAAACCTAGCCTAACCGGGCCAGCCGAGCTGGCCAACTCCTATCTACCGCACGCCAGGCGCGCACAGCAGCAGCAGCCGCGCAGGCCGGCCCAAAGCCGCGCCAATCGCCAACCCGCTCCCCCCGCCTCTCACTGACGATGCGGCCCCACCTGTCATCCCCGTCCTGGCCGTGTTTGTCCCCAACTCCTCTGGCCAACGCGATCCTAACGGATTCCGTTTATTCGGAGACAAATCCGACCCCTTCCGCACGAAAGATTCCTCATATAAGCCTCCCCATCGAGCCCCGGCTCTTTTCCCAAAAAACCACAAACCCTAGCACCACCTACGTCAAGACCGACGTGCCGCCGGAGCTCTGCCTCGGGAGGTCGTCTCCTCGTCGATACCGAGCTCCTCTCCCTCCCTTTCTTCCAAAATCGGAACCGCCACTAACCCCTTCGTCTACCACCCGTCTTTTCCCTCTCTACAGCGTGGTAAATCGACGGCGATTTGTCGTCGGAGTCTCGCCGGAGACAGGAGGGATCGGCGGAGCGCCACCGCGAACAGAGGAGGGGAGGGCCGACGCCGTCTGTACCAGAGGGACCGCGAGGAGGAGGGCTACGTCGTTGGGCACTTCGCACAGCCGGGAGCTCGCCAGAACGCCGCCGAGCATCACCACCGACGCGCCGCCACCATCGCCGTCGTCGTCGCCGTCAAGCCATCGCCTCCATAGTGAGTTCCTCCGTCCCCATCCGTCAGATCTTGATCCGGCGGTGCAGATCGGCCTGTCCCAGCGAAGGGGTACCACCCAACCGCGTGGCGCGCCCGCGTCAGCCCCGCGTCAGCGCCATGCCCCCGGACCAGTCCCAAGCCACCACTTGGCGCTGCACAGCTGGCCGCCGCCCTGTTTTCTTTTAAATAGGCAAAAAACACTTTAATCTTGTAAAATTCATAGTAATTCGAATTTTTGTCCAAAAATTGCATATAATATACCATTGGATTCGTAAATTTGAGTAGAACACAGAACTACAATAATATTGGTGTTTTACTACAGCAATATTGCAGTAGGATTTAAAGTTTAGATTAGAGTATTTTAATTCTAGAAATTTATCCGTAGATCCGTTTTAGTTGATTCTTGTTGCATTGGCTTTGTATCCATGAGACCTTCTGTAGGAAATTGTTATAACCTGCTTAGAGTGATCAGATCTGTTTCGAGATAGATTGGAGGTGTAGGTCTATTTCTGAGCTTGATTATTTAGGGTTTAACCCAAAATACTTAAAATCTATGGGGAATCGATTCTACTGACATCCCCAACTCAACAACACCCCCGAATAAAACCCTTGGTCAAAATTGAATCCATCCTTGCATATTACCATGTTGCATGCATACATATTCGCCTTCGTGACATTGTTTGTGCAAATTGTGATTGGATCTATGTTTTGTTTTGTTAGATTGCTCGGAGTGCGCTGAGGAGTACTGTTGTGTAGAGTGCTACTCGGATCAAGGCAAGTTACACCAATTGTTCATTTTTATGTCCCAGTTTTGAATACTATGCATGTTTTGCTCTTCAAAATAGTAGTATGCATGTGTAGGATTGTTTTGGTAGATCTACTTGAAAATATTTTGCAAGTGCGATGGTTTTGTAGTATGCCATGATAGTTCTATACTTAGGAATTTCCGTCCTATTAGGTTTTCCTGTTTTTGCTAAGTATTACTTGCTATGCTATATATATATACTAAGTACCGTTGGGGGGTTCGAAAGACTCAAAATTTTCTAAGTATGAGAGCTCCCTCGAGCAAACATTTCTTCTCCAAAACCCCCTTCAAAATAAAACTAAGTTTTCTTCTGGGCGGAATGGTTGTCGGGACAACGAGTGGGATTTCGGTGGAGGACGGCCGCCCAGGAATCAAAGTAGTGTGCCATTATCACATCCCAAAATTTTCTAATTTTGGAATGTGAAATAGATAAAATAAGTATGGTTGATTGTTTGAATTTATTGAAAATTCTCAAGGAAAACAAACGTTTTAAATTTGGAAACAACTCACTTTGTTATGACCTAAGTAGCCATATAGGCAAAGAGGCATGAATTGAATTTTAGTTTTAGTATTTGTGTGAATGTTTGCAAAAATGAAAATCATAAAGCATTCATAAGCATTGCATTGCATCCATGCAAAGTTCCCAAAAATTGAATCCAAATCCTAATATCTAAATCCGATAGTTGAATTTCTCAAAAGTTCCTATAAAGATTATATAGACATTTATGAAACAACCATCTTCAAACTAGTGAAAATATCACAAATATGATACTATAATGATCTACTGAATTTTACAAAAATTTAGAAATAAAAATCATGTCATTTGGAGTTCGTATGCAAAAGATATAAAGAAAATAGCAAAAAAAAAAGAAAAGCAAAAGGAAAAAAACAAAACGAAATGGGCCACCCGGCCGGCCCACTCAGCCGACCGAAGCAGCCAGCTGCGCACCGGAGAAAGGATGGATCCCACGGTTGCTTTAAAAAGCGTGCAAGAATCTGTTTTGTAAACCTATCTCTATTCAAACACCTATATCTTTTTATCTAGAACTCCGAATTGATTTCCGTTTGTTTCTACTTGTTCTCTACTTCAAGATCTATCTTCCTACCATCCTAAAAGTCTATATAATCCTCCTGAGCCAGAACTATATCACTTTTTCTTCTCGAAATCCCGAATCTACATCCTATCGAATCGTATTTCGTTTCTAAACCCATCTAGACTTCGTCGGATGCCTTCGCCTTCAACACGAAACTTGTAGATCTCGTCGAAATCTTTCAATCGCGACAAACCTCATCTCCTTTAATCTACCACAGCCGGAGAATTTCGCAACGCAATATTTCAGATCTGACGGTGTAATTCCAAGATTTACTCGCGCTCGTTTCTTCAAATCCAAATTCCTTTGGTGAAAAGATAGATCCAATTATTCTCCACAACTGTCATGTTCGAAGTTTTTCGATTTCATCTACGGATTTGGCTTTCTAACACAGATCTGTTTTTAATCTTTTCCGAGACAAAATCGAGCCGGTTTGGAGCCAACTTCTCTCCTAGCCACCGGATCTTATTGCGACGGTCCAGATTCGATCATCCCGGTAAGCCGCCTCATCACCGCCACGTCGTTGCCAGGTCAGCGTCTAGTCCCGGTCAGCCTGCACGGTCAACCTGTCCAGTCAGCGGAATATTCCCTTAAATATTCCGTTCGAATTTAAAATTGCAGATTATAGATCTAACTTGTAAAATCCATAGAAAATTCATACTATGTTCAAAAATTACATATAATATATCAAATTGAAGATAATTTCATGTAGTTTGATAATATCTGTTAAGATCTGGGTTTTTCTGTATAGATTACTGGCGAATAATTAATTAGTATTAATGGCCTTTTAAATCATTAAATTCATAGTAAATAATCTACAGATCTGAAAAATATGAGTAATATGTCCCTGAGTTCATAATCTTGCATAGTTTTCAGATATGTACTTAGTTTTGTTTGTTGTCAGTACGATCTGTTTAGATTAATTAAACTCCGTTAAATACTAAATAAATCCTAGAAAAAGATCTATAACTCTAATTAGGGTGAATCCAATTGCTACTGGTTCGTATTAAAGCCCTCTATCCATTACGTTTAGATACAAATTTAATTCGGCAACTAGTAAAGAAGCTACAAAAGTTATGTTAAAACCCCTTTATTGGCAATTGAAATTGAATAACAAATACTATATTGCATTAAAACACTTCTACATGCATCATATGATCTCATATTGTTTAGATAACTAATTACAACCATTGTGACATATTAAATCATCATGCATGCATTGGATCATCACTATTTTATTATATTGTTGTATTGTTACATGATTGCAATGTTTGAATCATATGTTGTTGTGCTTTTGCTTTTGAATGATAGATTGCAAGGAGTGCAACTACTATAATCGCAACAGCTATGATCGCGAGCATTGTGGTGGCAAGTATTTTGAGTGCGACGAGTGCAACCATTATATTTGTGAGGATTATCTAATCGACTACATCTACAACAAGGCAAGTAGATGCTATTTTGATCATGAATTGTCCTACTATTTTCCTACTGCATGTGTAGTGTATTTCTTGTAGATGCATGAGTAGGAATTACTATCGCTATGCTATGTCCTGTGTATCTTGGTAGGAGCCACTTGTAGTTGAGTCGTCGTATGCTAGTTGTGCTTAGCCATGCTATCTAGACGGGGATGGGTCTACACCATGTTATGGTATTGTGTATGTTTTGTTTAACTAAAACAACTTAATCAATGAACTCTTTGGGTGGAATTGGTAATTGCTTGGTTCATGAATGTCGGGCCCATGTCTATGGTTTACCCGAGTAGCTCACTTGTGGATGGCCACCCAGGTTTCAGAGAAATGATTAGTGTCTTGATTTGGTAGCTTACGTGTACAACCATATGCTAGTGAGTTATGGGTGGCTGGATGGACTTAGTACGTCGTGGTGACCCGAGCTCTTCGTATCCAGAGATGTAGTGAATGTGATAGGTTGGTACGGTGCGTGGATGGGCTTGGGGAACTACTTCCCGAATTGTCTCTTCTTGGACTTCTCCCTGTCATGACTCAATATGCGTGTCATGGTATGAGCGGGTCGACCAGGTCATATGGGTAAAGTGTGCAACCCCTGCAGGGTGTAAAACTAAGTGCTTAGCCGTGTCCCGGTAATGGACGATTGAGTTGCTGAATTATGGGTGCTATGACATGTTCTCATTCATTCCAATTTGAGAATTACTAAAACTTGATGGGTGAGCTTAATGGGTTGTTGTGATCAAACTTGATTTAAAAGTAGGGTAAAACTGTTTAAGAAAATGCAAGCTAGCCAAAGCCTCCACTTAGCCAAAATAAGCATGTAGTTGCTAGGTATATTGTCTCCTTACTTAGCTCTACTTGACATACATTCCAAGTATTGACCCTTCGGGGCTGCTACGTTTTATGTTGCAGGTTATACCGATTCTGAGTGATCGTATTAGGTCGCGAGACTCCACTCAACGATTGTTCGCCTGTGGCACATTTGAAGGATGGAGATCTACCTTGTATTGTTTCCGCTGTAATATAATGTAAATTCTGGATCATATTAGTTATATTGATGATGCACGGTTATATTTGGTATCATTTTGTACTGTGTGTGCTAGTGAACCGATCCAGGGATTAACACTATACACAGGTACTCAGCCTTATCAGGCGAGGGTGTTACAAGATGGTATCAGAGCTGTGTGTTGACTATAGGATCGTGACCTAGGATTGGAATAGAAAAGCCATATGAATATAAACCCTATTTCATCCTATCTATTCTCATCTTACAATTTTGTTTCTAGTATCTTTTACCTATTCAATTCTCATACTCTCCTCTTCTAAAACATAGAAGGAAGACTCTTTGTAGGATGAACTCAAAACTTTGTATTTATTAGATTCTTGTAATCCTTTATCCTTCTTTTCTAATCTCATCTTGTTCAAAACTTATAGATGAGCAGTCGTGCGAAGAAGTGCGAGATCCAAGAATAGTTAGATGATGTTCACCATGTAGTATTGATAGGATTTCGTTTAGATTTAGCAATCGATTATCGCAAGAACTTGTGTGATAGTGGTTTTATTATGTTTAGCTTGTGATACTTGATACCCCAAAGTTTTAGAATATTTTTGATAGTTTTTATAATAAATTAATGAAGGTTTTGATTTAAAAATTCGTGGTATTACTGCTGCAGTTTTCTGCCTGACCAGTTGTACCGCGCGATTTTTAATTCCTTACTGGTAACTCGGATTTCGCTCATATTTTAGGATCTGAAGTGTAATTACCTGTACCACCTGCAAAAAAATTGGCTAAAATTCCTGATGAGTTTAAGATGCCCAGAAAAAATTGTGAACACTTCTGTAGTTTCAGGACAGATTCTGTCCATTGCTTTTATGATTGTAGGTTCACCCCAAACGAATTTTAATCAAATGAAAAACTATTTTGTGGATGGTATGCCACTAAAACAAAATTTCTGGAACATAAACAAAATTATTTTGTCTTGAGTGTTGTTTGTTATGATTGTTTGCTTGTGTGCTGATTGCTTATCGTTGAATGTTTGTATGATTGTTGGACAATGAGTTTGTTTGCACGGGTAGAACTATTTTATTAGTAGTTCTTTTCTCTAGAATCTATTCTTCTCTATCTTAAACTCTTGGAGATAAAACGATGTGTTTAATATAGGGAGAATGAGTTAGTGGAAATATTTGGAAGATGATGCCCTAAAGAGTGTGAATAGTTTGTCTAATGCAACAAAAGGATATGGCAGTATGAAGTGTTGCAAGTGATGTTATGTAGTAGATTTACACAACCCAAAAGTGTTGAAGTATCGATAGTTTACCTTTTGTAGTAGCTTTATTGATTGTGTACATGGGACTCTACATCGAGCATTGTTTCGTGCCCATGGAAACCATCTACAAGGAAAGTGAGGATGCCCGAGTGGTAGAAAAATGTGATTCACCTATCCTCATGCAGGGTAATGATTTGGGTGCAGGATGGATTGATCACCATTCCTACTACTCTTATTATTTGCTCTTATACTGTTGGCTTTGCGAATCTTGAGTGCCTTTCCAACCTTAGAAAAGAGAAGGCGTTGAGCCTATACCTTAGGATGGTATGACTTTGAACCTTTGCAAAAGCATTCATGCTAAGCGTAGGAATGTATGGTAAGGATGAATCCCAATCGTGTATAATGGGTATCGTGAAGCAAACGTTTCCTACATGCCTACCATGAGAGTTTCGCTAGTTCAAGTAGTTGTTAGCCTAGAATCTATAAATCATGGAGTTTAGAAAATGTAGGGACATTGTACCAATAAATGTCCAAGGGAGAATCAATAGGAGCCATGTCAATTCCCAATAAACAATCTAGTCATTTTCCTTTTAAGGGTGGTAGCACCATAGTGGAGCCTTAACCCATCTTTCTTTCTAGCCTTCCCGAATCTCGGGACGAGATTCCTTTTAATGGTGGTAGTCTGTCACATCCCAAAATTTTCTAATTTTGGAATGTGAAATAGATAAAATAAGTTTGGTTGATTGTTTGAATTTGTTGAAAATTCTCAAGGAAAACAAACCTTTTAAATTTGGAAACAACTCACTTTGTTATGACCTAAGTAGCCATATAGGCAAAGAGGCGTGAATTGAATTTTAGTTTTAGTATTTGTGTGAATGTTTGCAAAAATGAAAATCATGAAGCATTCATAAGCATTGCATTGCATCCATGCAAAGTTCCCAAAAATTAAATCCAAATCCTAATATCTAAATCCGATAGTTGAATTGCTCAAAAGTTCCTATAAAGATTATATAGACATTTATGAAACAACCATCTTCAAACTAGTGAAAATGTTACAAATATGATACTATAATGATCCACTGAATTTTACAAAAATTTAGAAATAAAAATCATGTCATTTGGAGTTCGTATGCAAAAGATATAAAGAAAATACCAAAATAAAAAAAAGCAAAAGGAAATAAACAAAACGAAATGGGCCACCGGCCGGCCCACTCAGCCGACCGAAGCAGCCAGCCGCGCACCGGAGAAAGGATCGATCCCACGGTTGCTTTAAAAAGCGTGCAAGAATCTGTTTTGTAAACCTATCTCTATTCAAACACCTATATCTTTTTATCTACAACCCCGAATTGATTTCTGTTTGTTTCTACTTGTTCTCTACTTCAAGATCTATCTTCCTACCGTCCTAAAACTCTATATAATTCTCCAGAGCCACAACTATATCACTTTTCCTTCTCGAAATCCCGAATCTACATCCTACCGAATCGTATTTCGCTTCTAAACCCATCTAGACTTTGTCGGATGGCTTCGGCTTCAACACGAAACTTGTAGATCTTGTCGAAATCTTTCAATCCCGACAAACCTCATCTCCTTTAATCCACCACAGCCAGAGAATTTCGCAACGAAATATTTTAGATCTGACAGTGTAATTCCAAGATTTACTCGCGCTCGTTTCTTCAAATCCAAATTCCTTTGTTGAAAAGATAGATCCAATTATTCTCCCCAACTTTCATGTTCGAAGTTTTTCGATTTGATCTTCGGATTTGTCTCCCTAACACAGATCTGTTTTTAATCTTTTCCGAGACAAAATCGAGCCGGTTTAGAGCCAACTTCTCTCCTAGCCACCGGATCTTATCGCGACGGTCCAGATTCAATCATCCCGATCAGCCGCCTCATCACCGCTACGTCGTCGCCAGGTCAGCGTCTAGTCCCGGTCAGCCTCCACGGTCAACCTGTCCAGTCAGCGGAATATTCCCTGAAATATTCCGTTCAAATTTAAAATTGCATATTATAGATCTAACTTGTAAAATCGATAGAAAATTCATACTATGTTCAAAAATTACATATAATAGATCAAGTTGAAGATAATTTCATGTAGTTTGATAATAACTGTTTAGATCTGGGTTTTTCTGTATAGATTACTGGCGAATAATTAATTAGTATTAATGGCCTTTTAAATCATTAAATTCATAGTAAATAATCTACAGATCCGAAAAATATGAGTAATATGTCCCTGAGTTTATAATCTTGCGTAGTTTTCAGATATGTACTTAGTTTTGTTTGTTGTCGGTATGATCTGTTTAGATTAATTAAACTCCATTAAACACTAAATAAATCCTAGAAAAAGATCAATAACTCCGATTAGGGTGAATCCAATTGCTACTGGTTCGTATTAAAGCCCTCTATCCATTACAGTTCAGATACAAATTTAATTCGACAACTAGTAAAGAAGCTACAACAGTTATGTTAAAACCCCTTTATTGGCAATTGAAATTGAATAACAAATACTATATTGCATTAAAACACTTCTACATGCATCATGTGATCTCGTATTGTTTAGATAACTAATTACAACCATTGTGACATATTAAATCATCATGCATGCATTGGATCATCACTGTTTTATTATATTGTTGTATTGTTACATGATTGCAATGTTTGAATGATATGTTGTTGTGCTTTTGCTTTTGAACGATAGATTGCGAGGAGTGTAACTACTATGATCGCAACAGCTATGATTGCGAGCATTGTGATTGCAAGTCTTTTGAGTGCGACGAGTGCAACCATTATATTTGTGAGGATTATCTAATCGACTACATCTACAACAAAGGCAAGTAGATGCTATTTTGGTCATGAATTGTCCTACTATTTTCCTACTGCATGTGTAGTGTATTTTTGTAGATGCATGAGTAGGAATTACTATCTCTATGCTATGTCCTGTGTATCTTGGTAGGAGCCACTTGTAGTTGAGTCGTCGTATTCTAGTTATGCTTAGCCATGCTATCTAGACGGGGATGGGTCTACACCATGTTATGCTATTGTGTATGTTTTGTTCAACTAAAACAACTTAATCAATGAACTCTCTGGGTGGAATTGGTAATTGCTTGGTTCGTGAATGTCGGGCCCATGTCTATGGTTTACCCGAGTAACTCACTTGTGGATGGCCACCCAGGTTTCAGAGAAATGATTAATGTCTTGATTTGGTAGCTTACGTGTATAGCCATATGCCAGTGAGTTATGGGTGGCTGGATGGACTTAGTAGGTCGTGGCGACCCGAGCTCTTCGTATACAGAGATGTAGTGAATGTGATAGGTTGGTACGGTGCCTGGATGGGCTTGGGGAACTATGTAACACCCTCAAATTGGCCCTATACAAGTTTCAGCGCTTCCCGCCAAACCCGCATAGAAACGATTCAAGGACTCCCACCAGGCACTTTCATGCGGGTGGAGAACGAAGTAATACCGTTACACATTAGTCCACGATGGAACCCACATAACATATATATACAACAACGACTACATGAGTCAAGAATACATATATACTATACAAAGATTCAAATCACCTTGAAAACGATAGAGCGTCCGACTACGAACAAGATGCAAATGGGGCTAAGAGCCCTGAAGAATAACCAATGGCGTCCATAACCCAGCCCAGCCCAAGCCCGAAGGGTAACCCTGCTAACGACGGCGATCTCAAACCTGCTAAAACAAAAGGGGTGCCGACAAAGGGCCAAGGAAAAAGAGGAGCGTCAATACTGAGGCCAGTACACGGCAAGGCTAGAATTCGGCGGCTCTCGCCTACATAGGTATGGTGGACTGAAGCGGCAGCGCAACAGCACTAAACAACCTATAGAGACTCAGTAAAACGGGCGGCTATTAGAGAGGGATAAGAAAGACCTATCCGGATCCAACCTGATAGTAACACCAAACATACCCATCCTAGTATTTCCCCTCGAGACCAAATGAGGAAGTCAAACCGAGGAACTCACACAGTTGGCAGTTTTATTCATTCGGTTATAGTTGAAGCACTTACTAGTCAGATATAGATAACATGAGTCATCCTGAAGCATAAGTAGTGGGCAATTTTAGTTAACCAAACCATCGTAGTTGGAACATTTACTAGTCAGATATAATTGTCCTGAGGAATCCCAAAACCCAGCAGTTGTTGGCACTTTTATCACATTTCATTGGAGTTGCAATACTTACTAGGCAGGTATAGCATGACACAGATCACCACAGATCCACCAGTTGTTGGCATTTTTATTATCCATTCCGTTGTAGTGAAGCTGATTACTAGTCACATATTAAGTCAAATTTATAGCACTACTTTAGTTATGCTTGTCTATGATCGAGATACTGTGCTCCAAGTCGTCCATAACCGCGGACATGGCTTTTAGAAAGATTTACCCTGCAGGGGGTGCACAAATAGCAACACACACACGATCAACCTCGGAAAAACCAAATCAAAACCCAACGAGGCTTTCACGACAAAGCCATCACATGATTCATAAAATATTTCAGGGGGCCACCCCATTAAGCTACCCGTAACGAAGTTGGCCAGCTCCGAGATGGACCCAAGGTTTGCGCCAATGGTTGTACATGACTGGGAACCCGAAATGTGACTAGGCTTGTCGATACCGCGAAAACATTCCGCAATCCTAAACAGTACAGGTGCTCCACGCACAATCGTAAATAAAGCAGTAAAGCATGGCATAAGTACAGGATAGTAAATAAAACCCCAAACTAGTTTGTGGCCCCAAGAAATAAGAAATGAATCAAGCTCTGGCTAAGGGGGATTCATAGAGTCTCCCGAATGTGGATAGTGCGAATAATCAAGGAACAGGTATCAAGTACTCGGGGCCTACGGGACACAAGTGGGCATAAAAACCAAATAGCATATATTGCCCACTGGTGCCTCTTTCATTAGTTATCCCAGCAATTTAATAATTGTATTTAAAGTCATGATCAACTCCACCGTAAACATCTGCCAGCATTCCAACAACTGTGGTACTTGACAACACGAGATCGCACCTGAGCATGCAACTACGACTCGCGAGGCCAGCTATCTACCAAACATAGGTAATAGGAGGTGTCCAAGGCAATATAGAGGCTGCACGGGATATAACTAGTGTACGGAAACTAAAGCATCACGACACGGATAGTAATAGATCAACAGGAGGAAATAAAGGCTATAAATGCAAAATAGGTAGAGAGAGGGAGAATGCTCGCCTGGGAAACACTGTCGAAGATATATCCGAAGAACTTGTCAAAGCTCACATCAACTCATCGGCCTAATCCGCAAAGAAGCAAACACTAGAAGAAACACCGGATGCACTATTTAATACTACGATAAAAGATCCGGCATGATGTATGATATGGTGCATGACATGGCAAAGATGCGATGCAACTAGGCAATATTAAGCGGAACCGGGGTCCCAACAATTAATAGAAGGTTAATGTTATTTAGATACCTCGCAAATTAAATGTTGGATTAACAAGGCGAAACAGGGCATCAGTTCGCTACACAAATTTAAATGGAGGCGATATAAGACAAGAATAGCCCACATATGCACTCCATATTTAATTTAGGTGAATCGGCATAATGCCCCCAACCCACAGACATGTATGCATGTATGAACAATTTATATGCAACAGTTTTATGTATAGCATTTATAAAATAGGGGCTCAGGGAAAAGGTTCACACATCGGGTTTGGAAGATCTTGGGTTCCGGGGGTTCGAGGTTCGGACTCAGGGTCCAGGGATCGACGAGATCGGGCTCGGCAGGATCAGTCTTCGGAGGTTGTCGAAGGACTTGGTTTGGCGTCGGAGGATCATCGGGTTCGCCCTGGTCAGTATCGATCTTGTCGTCACGAAGATCTTGTCGGATCCGCGTATCGGGTCAGTCTTGGCATCCGAGGTGACGTACATGTCGTTCCCGTGGTGATCTTGGCATTCTTCAGGTTCGGGTCTTGGCGTCTGAGAGGAAGTACTTGGTGGTTCTGAGAAGGAGGCCTTGTCGCATCCGATGGATCGGTCCTCGGGGTCGAAGAACTTGGCGCGCCAGGGTTCGGAAGCAGATCTTGGTGTTCCGGGCATCTTTCGGTCGGGGTCTCGGCGTTCTCGGATTCCGATTGGAGACCTTGGCGTTTCCGAGCGGTCTTATGCTCGGGTAGAAGTACTTATCGCACCATGTCGGAGTCCTAGGGGTACTGCTCGCCCACGCCGTTGGCACTCGGAAGATCTGGTCGGGGTTCTCGGCTTTGGGCTCGGGATGAAGAACTTGGTGTCCTTCTTGGAGTTTTCGGGTGACGATGTTGAACTCTTGCATAGCCCTACAGGTACCGGAGATCGTGTCGATAGGATGGCTTCGGGACGGTCTCATAGAGGCATCTTGTTGTTAGCACCGTGAAGGAGATCTTGTCGAACATCTGCTCCGTCTTGCCGATGTCCTCCGTCTTATCGATGACAAAGCCATAACAGATTGGAAAAAGCAGCAGCACCAACGCCACACTAGGAACCAACCAGCCACAAGCGCATCTGCACGGCGGCAGAGAACTAGAAGCAGCGAGGAGGCGTGCGCATGGCGATCTTGGTAGACTCGGCGCAAAGGGCGATGCAGGCGGCCTACGCACAGGAGGACAGGGGCGGCAGAGGCATACAACAACGAGGAAGGGCCGAGGAGGCCGTGGACGGAGCTCGCTGCCGATGGAGATGGCCGGGTCGAGGAAGGGCTCATCGGTCTCGAGGGGGCTTGCGCGCGAGCACGCCTGGTGATGAGGACAGGGACCTCAGGGCCACGGCAGGGGGCGGGGCTCGGGGAGGAGAACGTGGAGGTGGTGGCACCTGGTTCACAGATGGAGGTGACAGCGGGGCTTAGGGAGGATAGGGCTCCGACGAACTTGGAGGCGGGGTCGCGATCGACGGGAGGAGGCGCCGCCGGGGAGAGGAGGGCACGGTGATGCTTCTCGCGGAGCAGAGGCAGGACAGCGGGCGCTGGCGGCTTCGGCTTGCAGGACGGGGACGCGGGAGGAGGCACGCGGGTCCTGCCGACGGCGGACGGAGCGGATGAAGGGGCGCAGCGGAGAGGCGCCGTGCCAGAGGACAGAGCAGCCGGGCGGGCCGGCGAGGTAGAGGATGTGCGGCCGGGGTCGGGTAGGGCGTCGGGCGGAGGAGACAGGGTCACGGCGAGGAGGCGCGGTCGACGGCGGTTGGTGGCGTTCGCGATGAGGAAAGGGAGCGCGAGAGAGGAAAGCGAGGCGAGGTTGGGGATCGTGGCCACGGTGGTCCCAATAGGGAGTGGGACGTGGTCGTCGGTCGCGTGCGACGCGAGCGTGGCGTGCGTGCTCGACTTGTGCGTGGCCAGGAACAGGCCAGGGAACGGGGCGGTTGTCACGATGCAGCCGATACGGGGCTCGCACGCGCGCTGGCTTGTGGGTGCAGTGCTGCGGTCTAGTGTGGTTAGGGTCAGGTGGTGGCAGGGGGGGTGGTTGCTGGGTAGGTGGATTAGGATTAGGTCTCGGTTAGGGTTTCAGATTTGTAGCGGGTAGTAGGCCGGCTGCTGGCTGGGCTTTTGGGCCTGGCCGGCCCCTGCCTCCCCGATAAAAAAATAGTTTTTATTTATTTGTTCACTTATTTTTATACATAAGACTTTTGTAAATAGTTTTTAGACAAATAAAAGATCTGGACAAGACCGGGCTTTCTAGTTTGAAAAAGGGGAAGTTATTTAGAAAACAAAGATAGGCGTTTAGAAAATAGTTTTAGACAAGGAATTGCATGATGACATGACGATGCTCAAATGCAATGTGGCATGATGACATGAGCATGCGGTCATGATGATGCAATGCACAAAAACACAGCGATTTTCTAGTAGTGGTTTTAGCGGGATGCCACAAACTACTTCCCGAATTGTCTCATCTTGGACTTCTCCCTATCATGACTCAATATACGTGTCATGGTATGAGCGGGTCGACCAGGTCATATGGGTAAAGTGTGCAACCCCTACAGGGTGTAAAACTAAGTGCTTAGCCGTGTCCCCGGTAATGGACGATTGAGTTGCTGAATTATGGGTGCTATGACATGTTCTCATTCATTCCAATTTGAGAATTACTAAAAGTTGATGGGTGAACTTAATGGGTTATTGTGATCAAACTTGATTTAAAAGTAGGGTAAAACTGTTTAAGAAAATGCAAGCTAGCCAAAGCCTCCACTTAGCCAAAATAAGCATGTAGTTGCTAGGTATATTGTCTCCTTACTTAGCTCTACTTGCCATATATTCCAAGTATTGACCCTTTGGGGCTGCTACGTTTTATGTTGCAGGTTATACCTATTCTGAGTGATCGTATTAGGTCGCGAGACTCCACTCAACAATTGTTCGCCTGTGGCACATTTGAAGGATGGAGATCTACCTTGTATTGTTTCCGCTGTAATATAATGTAAATTCTGGATCATATTCGTTATATTCATGATGCACGATTATATTTGGTATCATTTTGTACTGTGTGTGCTAGTGAACCGATCCAGGGATTAGCACTATACACAGGAACTCAGCCTTATCAGGCGAGGGTGTTACAACCATGTTTCAGAATTCAGAAGCTTCCCGTGCAACCACAATACATATGCGCTCTGTCTTGGCTTAGTACTTAGTGGGAAACCTCACCGGGGTACCAACATTTGGAGGTTCTTGGCACTGTTGGCTACAGCTGGTAGAGGGGCTACTAAGGGAAGGCCTCGCCATGGTCTTGTCTGTAAAAGGACTTGATCGTGGATTGTGGGGAAAGTGCACAACCTCTCGAGAGTATTGCAATCTGACCGATCAGCCGTGTTCACGGAAACAGAACAACGTTGAGCATCTGAAGGATGGAGCCTCTGAAGGATCTTCCTCTCTCTTTTCCAAACTTAACATTTTATAAACCCAAGGCGTGAGTAATATCGCCATATGGCGGGATTTTGGGAACTTGGTGCGTAATATCCAAGTGCTAGGTTGGTTGGGCACTTGGTGAGTAATATCCACGTGTTCCATTCGACCCTATACTACTTATCAAAGTTTACAAAGTAGGGAAATCTCTTCCTCTTTTCTTATTACATTGAGAAAATTGGCTTTATGCAATTGAACCCCAAAGCCTACTCTTCGCCTTGCATGTAGAGATAGACTTACTCTTTCCTTGGTGTAATTTGCCAATACATTCAAAGTATTGAACCAACTTGTTGGCTGCACATCTTATGTGCAGAATCGAAGACTGAAAGGTGCGTAGGGATCGCGGGTCTTCACGCAACTAGCCTGAGGCGTTGATGGACTCAAGTTTTACTTAGTTTCCGCTGTTTTATTTGACCTAGCTATAAGCTATGCAAGTTGTAATAATTATACTCTGGATTATTCGTGTAATAATGACTTGTGTTTTACATGATATTCATCGACTGTGAAGTGCTAGCTATCGATCCAAGGACTAGCATGTTATTCACAGGGACTTAGGATCCTTAACGATCTGAGGTCGCAACAGAAACGCTGGAATTATTTCAATAGACACCGAAACTGTTTCGGGTGAAATTGCTGAAATTGGTTCTGCATGTAATATTCAAATGTTGCAAGGGGTTTTATGTGAATGTTTGTTCTGAATAACATTAATAAAACAGTTTTATTAAATGAGAGAGCATTAAATTTGGAGAAATTTAATGCATTTAAAGTTGAGACTTTAAAAGAGAATGTTAAGGGGCATTTTAATGTGGAGGGGGTTACCACCACATGAATGGGGGAGGTGAAGGGACACGCTCCATGGGCGCCGACCATGGGGGTACCCTCCGCTCCTCCTATAAAAGCCCCCCTCTCACACCTTCATACTCACACCTCCTCGTGAAGGATCTCTCTCCCCCTCTAGTATTATTTCCCCATGGTCTCGGATTAGCGAGATACATGTTCCCGGTGGCTTTATCTGGAAAGGAGTTGCTGCTTTCGCTGCTTTGCTGGAGCGAGGGACAGAGGTTGTCGGGTACTGGACGTGTGTGCGATCACGGATGCACCGCTGCTTTGCGGTGCTAGACTTGGTGGTGCTGGACTTGCTGGAGCTAGATCTGATGGACGTGCTGGAGCCGGACCTGCTAGACTTCATCACGTTCTTGAGATCGGCAAGTGTACGACTACATCATCCACGAGTTCCAACTCGTTAACAAAGCTTTGTTGTCTTCGAGGGTAAGTTCTCTATGGATGTATATCCACCTGTTGCTTGTATCTAGTAGATAGATCTTGGCATATACTTCCCATTGTAGGAACTTTTTGTTTTCTATGCTGCGAACCCAACACTCTCATCTTGGTTCCTTTTGGAGTTGCATTTCCTGATGCTGGATTTTGTTTCGTTGTCAAGCGGCGTCATCGTCTTCTGACGACGTCCAATTTGTGAAGGAATCCGGAGTCGTGGACTGCAAGGCCAAGGAAGTGGTTGAGCGATTTCCTCTCCTCCATTGGCGGCGCCACTCCGGGCACAACTCATCGAGGTCTCCACACGCTGGGGATCACCAGATGGTTGTCCGAACGACTGCAGCGGCAATCGTCTTCAGAGTCTCTGGAGGAGCATGTAAGTGTGATTTTGTTTTGCAGTCGAATTTGTGATTCATGCTATTTGCTGATCCTTTATTTTTCTTCTAAGGCAGCTCATTGTGAAGGAAGCTGCTCGTTTGGCGGAGCAGGTACTTGCGATGGGTCGACAGCATGCAATGCTGGACAATCGCCATCGCGTCGTCGAAGGTTATTATTTTCTTCTTCTTCTCTATTCTTGTGAGATTTATACATTCGACTGATGATCCATCTTGTATTTTTTGTAGCTGAGCATAACGAACTTCTTCGCGATGCTGCTTCTCTTGAAAAGACGCTCGCCGCGGCGGTGAAGAGTCACGACGAGGCAGTCGCTGCATTGGATGAATCGCGAAAACGCGAAGAGGATTTGCGCACCTCCATCGCTGAGAGGGAAAAATTGTTCGAAGAACAGCTCTTTTCGATTTTAAGTCTCTTCCGGGTTTTTTTTTGGTCTGGATTTTCATTGTTTCTTTCTTCGATATCTTGTTATTATGTTGACTCTTTGCTCTGTGTAGATGCTGGCGATCTGAGCTTCGATGCCCAAGCACTTCGTCGTGATGATGCTTTGGCAGGCGCCATCGCGACTGTCAAGGATCATAGCGCTTTCCTTCATGGGATGCTAACTAAGGCCAAGGTTGTGCTCAGTCGCATCCACGAGGAGCTGACGCCCAAGGCTGAGCTGATTGAGAACTTGGAGGACCTGGTGGAGTCCCTCACTAGAGGTATTCCCGTGGACTTCAGGAAATCGCAGCGTGCGGTTGGCGCTTCCATGGCACTCGCAATGGTGCAAGCCCATGGCATGGAGGTGGACCCTGCTACGATCTCCAAGGCGATGCCTGTCGGCGCAGATGGTCAACAGGTAGTTTTTGCTCCTTTTGCAACTGTCTGCGGCAAGTACGGGCAGCAACTCATCAACACAGTCACCAAGTATTCCGAGGAGCTACATCGAGCCAAGAAGGCGGCGGAGGCTGTGGCGTCAGGGGCTGGCGGGAAGTCTATGGCATCTGAGACTGCCATGAACTCGATGAGGCCTCTGAAGTCGAAGTCTAAGTCGAAGAAGCTGGCTGCTCCTCAGGAGTTATATTGTAATAGTTAATAGTTTGACTTCCTTTTGTTGAAAACATGCCGTTGGCCAAGTGTCTTTGTTGATACTTTTGTCATGTTTGAATGCACTTGAGCTTTTTATCCATGTATTGCCTGGTCCCTTACTCGCTCTTGCTTGGCTTGTAGGGTACGTCGAGTGGTCTTTCGGGTGATCCTCGGGGTCCGCCATTCGCTGGTGAGACCTTGGCGCAGTCGCATTCAAGGGTGGATGAGTTGTCCCTGCTTTCGCGACTACGCGATCGCGTTAAGCAGCTGGAACGTGAGTTGCCCATCCTCCGCGGTAACGCGGATGTATGGAAGTCAAGGGCGAAGAAGGCTACCGCCCGAGAGCAGTATCTATTGGAGGAGGTGACGCAGCTGGGCGATCAGTTCAAGTGTTAGCTTCGTGCCCTCTTATCTTTTATTGTAGTTAATCACGGTAGTTCCTTGTCTTCATATTTTTCCTTTTTTGCCTGGTGTAGTTGTCAGTGCTCATCATTCGCAGGATGAGAAAGACAGGATCGCCATTCGAATGAATGACCTGACCCGGGAGCAGCTTTAGGCAAGTGGGTACTTCTGGGTGGACCATGATCGTGTGATCACACTTGTGACCCTGCAGGATCGTGCTTCTCGAGTACTCCACTTTCTAAAGAAAGTGCAGTCGTGCCTGAGGAGTATCTACCAGACGACATTTCCGTTGGACGCTGTCCCTTCGAGCTTGTTGGCTCTCCTGGCTAAGTTTTAGGATTTGAGTGCAGTTCGCGAGTGTGTGCGGCAGTAGTTAGTGGCTGGTGCCAAGGCTGCTTTGTCGCTGGTGCGACTGCATAGGCCTGATGTAGATGGTGCGGCTGTTGCTGCTGGGCCGCCGACTCCGCTGGTAGGTTCGACCTAGAATATGGTTCCACATTACCAGGAGGTGGATCGCCCAACAAAGGAAATTTTCGACTTCTTTGAGGAACAAACAAACGTTCTTCTGTTGTAGGCAGTTGTTTAACTTGTATCCTGCACATAAGTATACCAGTGTTGTAAAAGTTTGTATGGATATATTGGATGTAATTAATTTATATTGATACGTAAAGAGCTTGCTAGCTTATATGTTTTGCGAGTATATGTGTACTCTGCAGTTCCTTTTCGTTAGCCTAACTTGTTTTATCTCAGCATCTTGCCAACCTATCAGGCATGTTGCAACTGGGTTGGTGTTTTACCAAGGGTTCGATTGATGTTGAGTCGGCTACTCAGGATACTGCGACTTGTTCGTAGAACGAAGATGTAAAGGGTGGCGCAGCCCCCGAGTGATAAAATTGTCAGAAAAATGAGTAAAAATGCAAAGTTTCAGGGCACTTAGCTTTATTTATTCGCAGAACAGTACGAGGTACAATGTGTGGCTAAGTAGCCTGGCTGAATAGCCTTAATTGTAACGTAAGAAAAAAATACTAGGGGTAGAACCGCCGCAGCTGCGCGACGTTCCCAGGGTTGGAGTATGCAACTCCTGTCTCGAAATCTATAAGGCAATAGGCGCCACCTAGGATTACTTCTGTAATCATGTATGGTCCCTCCCAAGGGGACTCGACCTTGAGGTGCCCTTGCTGCTTCAGTCGCATGACCAGATCTCCTTCAACGAAGGATCTGGGGCGTAGCCTTCTGCTGTGGTAGTTGCGCAGGTTCTACTGGTAGATCGTCGATCTTTCTACTGCGATGTACCGTGCTTCTTCAAGGAGATCGACGGAGTCTTCGACTGCGAGTGTCGATTCCTGCTTGCTGTACGTGACCACTCGCGGGGCTTTAAAGCGTACTTCTGCGGGTAGTACTGCTTCAGCATCATGCACCATGAAGAACAGGGTATATCCCGTGGTGCTGTTTGGGGTTGTGCGCAAGCTCCAAAGTATGGACTGCATCTCTGGCCAACATCCGGCGGCTTGCTCGAGTGGCCGGAGGAGTCGCTTCTTGATTCCACCATAGACGAGGCTGTTGGCCTTTTCGACTTGACCATTGGTCTGTGGATGGGCTTCGGAGGCATAGCTTATGTTGATTCCCAGGTTCTCGCAGAAACCCTGGAACTCCTTAGAGGTGAAGTTTGTTCCATCGTCCGTGATGATGTTGTGCGGCACTCCGAAGCGATAGACAATGGACTCGAAGAACTTGACGGTGCTGGCTCCTAACTGGTTTGTCACCGACATGGCCTCTATCCACTTGGTGAATTTGTCGACTGCGACCAGGAGGTAGATGTAGCCTCCTCGCGAGGACTTTGGGAGCTTGCCGACCATGTCGAGTCCCCATTGCGCAAAAGGGCCAAGCCAATGGTATTGGTCGGAGTTCTGCGCCAGGTGCGTGCGGTTTGTCCGCGAATCGCTGACAAGCGTTGCATCGCTGGACGATGTCCTTGGCGTCGCGCATGGCCGTGGGCCAGTAGAATCCAGCTCGTAGAGCTTTGGCGACGAGAGCGCGACTGCCGGCATGGTGCCCGCAAGTCCCTTCATGGATGTCGAGGAGCACGGTCCTTCCGTCCACGTTGGAGACGCACCGTTGGAGTACTCCTATGATGCTGCGCTTGTATAATTCGCTGTTGATGACGACGAATGCCTTGGATTGCCGCGCGATGTGTCGCGCATCAGTCAGGTCATCTAGCAGCCTCTTACTGAGAAGGTATGTGATTAGGTTTGAGTCCAATATGGCTCGATCATCATGACACTCATTGGTCCCTCGAGTCCTGTGTCCAGCTCCACGTCATCAAGTGCCATTGGCTCATTAGGTGGCGTAGCCCCCAAGTCCGTTGTTGCACTTGTTTTCTTCTCTGCAGCCTTTGGCTTGATGGAGTGTTCACAGATACGCTCGAGAAATACCCTAGGTGGTATGGGGGTGCAGGTGGAGCCAATGTTGGCGAGTGCGTCCGCCTCTTCATTGCTTCCGCGGCCTACGTGCCGCAGTTCATAGTCGTCGAAGTCCCCTTCGAGTGTGTCGTAGAGGTCGTGGTAGGCGATCATGTTGTCATTCAGCGCGTTGCACTCATGCATCGTTTGGTTGACCACCAGTTTGGAGCCGCCGTAGATGATGAGCCTCTTGGCGCCACAGGCTTTCGCCATTCGCATCCCATGCAGCAGGGCCTCGTATTCAGCTTCATTGTTGGAGGCAGTGAACTGCATTCGCAGAATGTATTTCAGCTTGTCTCCCTGGGGCGATGTCAGTATGACACCTGCGCCAGCCCTGTCCTTTCGTTTGGATCCATCGAAGTGCATTGTCCAGAGGTAAGACATATCTGGCTTTTCGGGGAGCTGGTTCTCCATCCAGTGCACGAGGAAATCAGGGAGGACTTGCGACTTGATCACGTCGCGCTTTTCGTATGTGATGTCCCGTGAGACAACTCAATTCCCCAAAGCGTGACTCGCCCGGTGGCATCAGGGTTGTTGAGGATATGCCTAAGAGGGGCGTCGTTGACCACCACAATTGGGTGCTCCTGGAAATAGTGGCGCAGTCGTCTGGCTATCATGAAGACACCGTATGCCAGCTTCTGGTAGTGTGGGTACCGCTACTTTGTTGGTGTGAGGACCTCGCTGAGGTAGTAGACTGGGCGCTGGACTCCATGGACCTTGTTTTCCTCGACACGTTACACCACGAGTACCGTGCTGGCCACCTGGTTGGTGGCGGAGATGTAGAGCAGCAGTGGTTCTTTTTCGCGCGGAGTCACCAGTACTGGCGAGGTTGATAATAGACACTTGCGGTCTTCGAATGCTTCTTGCACCTTGTCGGTCCACTCGAACTTGTCGGTTTTGTGGAGAAGTTGGTAGAAAGGCAGTGCTTTTTCGCCCATTCAACTCATGAATCGGCTGAGCACCGCGATTCTCCCAACAAGTTGCTGGATGCCTCTTACATTTTTCGGCTTCTCCATGGCTAGTATGGCTTTTATTTTCTTCGGGTTAACCTCAATCCCCCTCGCGGAGATGAGGTACCCAAGCAGTTGCCCAGATGGTATGCCGAAGGCGCATTTGTCCGGATTGAGCTAGATCCGGTAGTGGTTGAGGTTGGCAAAGGTCTCACGTAAATCATCGATTAGAGAGGCTTCCTATTTTGTTTTGATGACGATGTCATCAACATAGACTTGGATATTGCGACCAATTTGATTCTTGAGGCAAGCCTGCATGCACCGCTGATAGGTGGCTCCTGCGTTTTTGAGCCCGAAGGGCATTGTGTTGTAGCAGAACACACCAAAAGGCGTTGTAAACACCGTTTTTTCTTGGTCTTCCTCCTTCATTTGAATTTGATTATAGCCTGAGTAGGCATCGAGGAAGCATAGACGCTCACATCCCGCGGTGGAGTCGATGATTTGGTCGATTCGCGGTAGCGGGAAGTGATCCTTTGGGAGTGCTTATTCAGGGAGGTGAAGTCCACGCACATCCGCAGGATATCCGTGTCTTTTTTGGTACCAGCAACGTGTTGGCGAGCCAAGTACTTTCCTTGATCTCGCGTATGAATTTGGCGTCGAGGAGTCTGTTGATCTCCATTCTGGCCGCCTTTTCTCTTGGTTTAGATAGTCACCGAATTGTCTGCTTGACTGGCCTTGCGTCTGGATTCACGTTGAGTGCGTGCTCGACGAATTCCCTGGGAACCCCTAGCATGTCCGCTGGACACCAGGCGAAGATTTCCCAGTGCTCACGGAGGAATTCGACGAGCGCGAGTTCCTATGCGGAACTCAAGTTGTTGGCGACGAGGGCCATCTTGGTCGGGTCCGTTGGGTGAACCTGGACTTTCTTCGTGTGCACTGATGATTCGAAGGACAAGTCGGGTGAACTTGGCTTGCTCAGGGGAGGCAGACTATTGTCTGTCAACTCCTTCAATCTTGCGAGCTCCTCCTGCATGCCAAAGGACTGGAAGATTCTGTTGAATTCCCTGTCGCAGCTGTCGGACCTCTCGAAGCTCCCGTTGATTGTGATGACGTCATTTGGACCTTGCATTTTCATCTGTAGGTAGGCGTAGTGCCGCACTGGCATGAACCTAGCGAACGCGACGTGTCTGAGGATGCAGTGGTACTGTCAAGGCCAGTCGACGACTTCAAAGTCGATGCGTTCGCGTCAGAAGTTTTTCGATGTGCCGAAGATGACATCGAGGTTGATTTTGCCGAGGGGATATATGCCCTTGCCTGGGACGATGCCGTGGAACGTCGTGTCTGAGACCTCTAGACAAGTCAGAGGGATCCGCATTGCACGCAAGGTAATCGCGAACATGAGGTTAATGCCGCTTCCGCCGTCCATGAAGATGCGACTGATGTCGAAGCCTCCGATCTGTGCCTCGAGTACGAGGGGACAGTGGCCTGGATGAGGGACTTGGCGCGGATGGTTGCGCTTGTCGAAGGTGATGCAGGAGTCGCTTCCACTGAGGTACTTAGTGGTGGAGGGCGGGGAGTTTGTCGCCAAGTTGACTTGGCGAGTGATGGCCTTCTGCACCCAATTTGAGGGTGTCCCTTTTGAATCATCATGTTGCCTATGGCCCGTGGGTACGGATCGCCTCCGTGATGCTGGACTAGCGCAGCCACGGGCGATGGTGGTCCAGGCGGTGGTGGAGGAGCTCCATGTGCCACAGCGCCTGGGGCGGTTCCATAGCCCCTATTGATTGCGTCGTGATTCATCCGGGCCAGGCCCTGATGGAGTTTGAGGAACTCGCGACAGTCCTTGAGAAGGTGGCTGGATTTCTTCTTGCCGTCGTGCTTGTAGATGTAGAAGTGCACGTTGCACGGCCCGGATAGTTTGTCCTCGATAGATGTCGCGGGTGCCTCTTTGCGAGTGCGGCGTTGCCATACTTGCTTGGTTTTCCCGGAGTCGCGGTATCCACCGTTGCGATAGCCACTGTTGTGGTTGTCGTCGTGTTTGTCGGCGTAGCCTGCTGCGACCATATTGACATTATCGCGGTCATGTAGATGCGCATTCGACGCTTGCTACGACGGTCGCGTCTGCATTCGAGTTCCGTTTCATCGTCGGAGTGAACGCGGTTTTTCACCGAGTCTTCTCCATCTGCCCACTGATTCGCGATTTCCATCAGGTGGTTAATCGTTTTGGGCTTCGAGCGGCCCAGCTCCTCCCTGAGCTCTATGCGGCGAACACCACCGTTGAACGCGTCGATTGCACGATCCTCCAAGATGTTTTCTGCGGAGTTCTTGATGATGGACCACCTCTGGATGTACGAGCATAGTGATTCGCCCGACCTTTGTTGGCAGCTCCCCAGCTCTTCGATTAATGCGGGCCTTTTGTAACTGCCCTTGAAGTTGTGTATGAAGCTGTAGACCAGCTCTTCTGATGCAGCCCGTCCTACGGACGCTTCTACATCTACACCAACAAGTCCCCCAAGTGGACCCATGGCTCGTGCTCGAGCCAAACTCCTCCAAGCTAAAGTGAACTCGCTCCTCTCTTCGTGCCAATTCGATACCTCCTTGGATGGCGTGCTACTTCATACCACTACTTTGTGCATCATCAGGTATGAGCCCCCGCCGTGTCGATCCACGAGTCTTGAAGCTGCCCCTGTACTGAAGCTGCCAGAGCCGGAGTGTCCGCCCGGATCAAGTCGGAGTGTCCGGCGTAGCCGGAGAGTCGGCCACTCTACCCGGAGTGTCCGGCCTGCCCGAGCCCGAACCTGGCGTGGACATTCAGAAGGTCAAATCGGACACTTCCCGGACACCACCCGGAGTGTCCGGCCACCCCGGACTGTCCGGCCGTGCCGACCCGGACTGTCCGGCCCAAATGATGGGCCTACGAGCCTAACTGGGCCCTATGGCCCATGTACCCCTCTACTTCGCCCAGAACTCTACTTTAATGCTTGAATTACCCCTGAACTTGTGGCTGGCCTATATATAGACCACCACCTCCATTGTAAACCCTAGACATGATGGTGGAATTAGTGGAAACCCCTTTGTGGATCTATCTAATTCTTGCCTCATGCTCCTTGACTAAGGAGCACCAATATCCCCAAACCTCGTTGGAGTTTGCATTGTGCCTCCGTGTTGTACAAGGCCTAGGCATCGGTGTCCCTTTGCCTAGACGTCAAGATCTCACCGAGTCTCCCATCTCACCGTGCCGGTTCGAGAGAGAGTCCTCCAACCGACGCCGATCCTAGGGATTGCGCCAGACCGGTAACCGCCGGTGTGAGCTATTGGTGTTTATCGCGGGTTTGCGTGTGTGTGTTCATCGCGTTCTTCGTGCGTGTGTTCGTCGTGTTCATCCTTTCCTCCTTCCCCCACACTCCACCCTCGATTTGAAAGGGGATCGTGAAAGATCGGGCCACCCTAGAGGTTTGCCCTCAACGTATTGGTATCAAGAGCTTTATTGCTCACGATTTCCCCCACAACCTTTTCTTCTATCCACCAAAAAATTCAAAAATCCCCACAAAAAACAGCCCATATTTGCCTTTGGATCGATCTCTTGATTTGGAGTGTTATTTGTTGTTTTGATCCGACCAAACCTTGTCTAAGGAGTTGGTCCAGCTTTATCCTGCATTTCCCAAGCCCGATTTGGCCAGTTTTTCGCGGATTTGAGGCCCGAAGGCGAGGATTTCCGCTCAAGAACACGAGCAGGAAACCCGCGCCGGAGTGTCCGGCTCATACCGACCGGAGTGTCTGGCCGAACCAGACCAGAGTGTCCGGCCAGACCGGAGTATCCGGCCTAGACAGACCGGAGTGTCCGGTTGTAATGCCAGTTTTGACAGTTTTGCCTCCTTTTTCGCATTGACTAATCTCCTTTGTTTGCTCGTGTCCCGTGTGCGTGTCAGCAAGTACCAACAAGCTTCCGCATCATCAACTTCCGCGCTCATCGACACCACGGACCACGAACATCATCCCGCACCACCGACGCCAAGTTCATCATCAAAGAAGGTATAACTTGCGTCAGCTTGTTAACCCCCATCTTCCTTTGTGTGTTCCTATCCCATGAGAGTGGCTCATCTTGTATTTGCTTGAGCATTGTGCATTTGTCCTTATATAATGAGAGTGCAAGAGCAATATCAAGTGTGACTACGTAGCATCAAGGGAGAGCAAAAAAAAAGGAAAAACATACAAAGAAAAAGCAAAAGAAAAATAGTCTCCCCTTGCAAAAGAGAGTCTCAAAGCTTGTAAGCAAGAGAGAAATAAGAGCGCCCAAGGCAAGTGCACAAATCCATTGCTCACTTTTCCTCTTTGCAAACGAGCCACGGTCTCTCCTTGCATTGGCACGACAACGAGCTTAGTCTTCGTTAGGACATTTTGTTTGCTCATTTTCATAGTCGTGTCAATCCCAACTTTCTCCACGTGTGTGTACATAGTCGTAGGTTCCCGTCACCCTTTTGAGTTGTTGACCTTCGCCTTTGACTTGAGTTTTGTTGGATTTTTACCACTTTTGACTATCCCTTTTCTTTTGGTTGGTTCTTTGGCTTTCCACAACCCTAACCTACCACCAACAAGCTTTTGAGAGTTACTGTGAGTTTTCTTGGCATTTCCACTTTGCACGCTAATAGCTCTCACTTGTGGTTTCTAGTTTGGTGCAATCCCCAAGGTGGGGTACAAGGCTAACACCACCATATTCCACTTCCATATACAATACTTGTGTGTTTTGCATGATGGATAGGCACGGTGAGACGAGCCAACCACCTCCCCAAGAAGAAGATCAAGGTTCGTACATGACGCGTGCAAGTCACTTCATCGTTCGGCAAGAGTTCCGTGAACGTTGCCAAGCCCTTGAGACGCGACAGGATGAAAAATTTGGCGAGACGCAAGCCGAGTTCAAGAACATCGACAACCGCTGCGACGGCCTCGAACGACAAATGCATGCAATGCATCACAACTTCGGCCACCAAAATGAAGCGCTCCAACGCTCCGTCGCCGAAACAAATGACAATCTTCGACGCCTCATCGACGGCATGATAAGACCCCATTCACGCGCTTCAAGCTCTGCAAGTTCTTCGCATCGTCATGCACCTCTTCCACAAGATCTACATCAAAGTGCTCAAAGACGCAATGATGCCCCCGTGGTTGAAGATGGAATCTCTTCGAACTATGTACCTTCCCCACGACACGCCGCAACGTCAAGCTATGACGGTCACCTCTCTTCAAGGCCACGAGCAAGGCAAGAAGCACACCGTCATCATGCAAGGGCACTAGTGATTCAATAAGAGCAACCACAAGAGGAACCGCAAGCGCAACCGCAAGTCTACCACCATCGACCGCGACACATTCTTGACACAACAAGTGATGACTCCAATTTGGAGAATCAAGCTCGTCATCGACGTCAAGCTCTTCAAGATCCTCCTCCTCGTCATCAACGTCATGAACGTCAACAACGACACCATGGTCATCACGAGGTGCCTCCTCCACATCAACAAAACTTGGAGCGTCAAGTGATACAAGTTGAGCGACGCCCACCACGTCAAGAGGCTCATGACCATGTTCTTTGCCGTGAGGCCCATGCGCCTAACCAACATCACCAACCGAGGAACGAGCCTCCTCTTCGTCATCAACTGCGTCAAGAGGCTACACACCTTCTCCACCTTGAGGCCCAAGTACCTAAACCACATCAACAACCGTGCCAAGAGCAAGAACAAGCTCCTCCTCAACAACAATACCAAGAGCAAGCTCCGCAACAAGGACGCGAGAACCAAGTTCCACCTCCCCAACTACAAGATCATCAACAAGGTCACCAAGCTCGTCGCAATGACCGCAATGATGAAGAAACTTTTGGCAAGCTCAAGTTCACAATGCCCAAGTTCACCGGATCCAATGACCCTGAAGAATACCTCTCGTGGGCACTCAAAGTCGACAAGATCTTCCGCATGCACAACTATAGCAACGAGAAGATGGTCGCCATGGCTTCGCTAGAGTTTGATGATTACGCCAACCTTTGGTGGGAACAAGGTCAAGTTGCTCGTGATGCAAGACAAGAGCCGCCAATCACAACTTGGCATGACATGAAGGCTCACATGAGATCCCGGTTCGTCCCCGCACACTACACGCGTGACCTCTTCAACAACCTTCAAGCGCTTCGTCAAGGGACAAAGACCGTGGAAGAATACTTCAAGGAAATGGAACTCAACTTGATTCGCGCCAACATTGATGAGCGCATGGAGCAAACAATGGCACGTTTCCTTATTGGCTTGAATCACCCAATCAAGTGCATCGTCGAGTTCCAAACATACAACACCATGGTTGAGCTTGTGCACATGGCAACAAAGGCTGAACGTCAAGTGCAAGAGGATATCAAGTACAACAAGCCCAAGACGTACTTCACCTACAAGCAAGCTTCAACCCCTACACCAACAACTTTCAATGGTAGCTCCTCAAGTACCTCCAAGCCTTCCTTCAAGCCCACACTTCCTCAAGGAAAACTGCCACCAAATGGCAAGCAAGCAAAAAGTGATACACCTTTCAATGGTGAAT
The DNA here is from genome assembly GCA_910589775.1 of Avena eriantha. NCBI lineage: Eukaryota > Viridiplantae > Streptophyta > Magnoliopsida > Poales > Poaceae > Avena > Avena eriantha. The sequence goes on along the minus strand of OU342740.1, from coordinate 176,069,763 downwards.
GCTACAAGTGTGGAGGTAAAGGACACAAGTCGGCTGAATGTGGAAACAAGTCTTGTTCATCCATGACAATGGTGAGGAAGAATACTTGAGTGAAGATGAGTTTGATGCCCGTGTCAAGGAAGCAATGACAAGCCAACGAGTGGAAGATGATCAAGAACTCCTCATGTGTGAACATGACGCAAGTCCATCGCTTGTCGTCACAAGAATCTTGACCACTCAAGCACAAGAGCATGAAGACCAACGCTCCAATATTTTCCAAACACGAGCCGGCATCAATGGCAAATCTATCAAGGTGATCATTGACGGAGGGAGTTGTCACAACCTTGCTAGCACCGAGTTGTGTGAGAAGCTCAACCTCACCCTCCATCCACACAAGCACCCCTACCACGTGCAATGGCTAAGTGACCAAGGGTCCGTGAAGATCAAGCATACCGTATCGGTCTCCTTCGCCATTGGTCCTTACAAAGATACGGTGGAGTGTGATGTGGTTCCTATGACAATTTGCCACATGCTTCTTGGTCGACCATGGCAATTTGACAAGGCTGCTCAACATGATGGTCGCACCAATATATACACCTTCAAATGGCTCAACAAAACATGTGTTTTGCAACCGATGACTCCTAGCCAAATAATTGCGGACAAAGCAAAGGCTTTAGCAAGGGTGCAAAGCACAACACCTACTTGTGAGAAGAGCGGTGAGAGAGAGAACCACCTCATACTGAGTGAGAGCCACAAGCCAAATTCGAGTGGAAAAACGAAGAATGTTCTCCTTGCCACCAAAAGTGAGATGAGAGATGTTCGGAACAACCCATCCATCTTGCACTATGTCCTCCTTTGCAAGGGACTAGCGCAAGGAACTAACGAATTAACCAATGTTCCTCCATCTTTGATGAGTGTTCTGCAGGAATTCAAGGATGTGTTCCCCGAGGAGCTTCCACATGGACTACCTCCTCTTCGCGGCATAGAACATCGCATTGACCTCATCCCTGGTGCACCACTTCACAACCGCGCCGCTTATCGCACGAACCCGGAGGAGACAAAGGAGATTGAACATCAAATCAACCAACTCGTCTCCAAAGGTTTGATCCAAGTTAGCACTAGTCCAAGTGTCGTACCCGTGATTCTTGTTCCAAAGACGGATGATACGTTACGGTTATGCATGGACTGCCGTCCAATCAATGCTATCACCGTGCGTTATCGACATCCCATACCACGTCTCGATGACATGCTTGATGAGTTGTGTGGAGGCACTATTTTTTTGAAATTTGATCTTCTTAGTGGTTACCATCAAATACGCATGGCTGAAGGTGATGAGTGGAAAACAGCCTTCAAGACCAAACTTGGTCTCTATGAATGGTTGGTTATGCCCTTTGGTTTATCAAATGCCCCATCCACCTTCATGCGCCTTATGAATCACATCTTGCGTTCTCTCATTGGAAAAAGTGTTGTTGTCTATTTCGATGATATTCTTGTTTATAGCAAATCACTTGAGGACCATATAACACATGTCAAGGAAGTTTTGCAAATCCTTCGACATGAAAAGCTTTATGCTAACCTTCCCAAGTGCACTTTTGCTAAAGACAAGTTGATTTTTCTTGGATTTGTCGTTTCTTCGAAGGGAATTGAAGTTGATGTTTCCAAGGTAAAGGACATACAAGATTGGCCCATACCAACAAATGTGAGTGAACTCCGAAGTTTTCATGGGTTGGCTGGTTTCTATCGTCGCTTTGTGAAAGACTTTTCAACCATTGCTTGTCCCCTTAATGAATTGACCAAAATGAATGTCCCTTTCGTGTGGGGCAAAGCACAACAAAAAGCTTTTAATGAACTTAAAAAGAGGCTCACCGAAGCACCTCTTCTTGCTTTACCGGATTTCACAAAAACTTTTGAGATAGAGTGTGATGCTAGTGGTATTGGCATTGGAGGAGTCCTTATGCAAAACGGACGTCCTATAGCCTACCATAGCGAAAAACTTGATGGGGCTCGCCTTAACTATCCGATTTATGACAAAGAGCTTTTTGCCTTAGTTCGTGTCCTTCAAGTTTGGCAACACTACCTTTGGCCCAAGGAATTTGTCATACATTCCGACAATGAGTCGTTGAAATATCTCAAAGGCCAAGCTAACTTGAGCAAGAGACACGCTAAGTGGGTTGAGTTCATGGAGTCTTTTCCGTACATTGTCAAGTATAAGAAGGGCAAAGATAATGTAGTTGCGGACGCATTGTCTCGCAAACATACAAGCCTTCTTACGAGACTTGAAATCAACGTGTTGGGTCTTGAGGAAATAAAATCTTTCTATGCTTCCGACCCGTTCTTTGAACCAATTTTCGCAAAGTGCTCCAATGACAAGGGAGTTGATGATTTCTATTTGCATAAGGGCTTTCTTTTTAAACAAAACAAGCTATGCATCCCGAAGTCGTCGCTTCAACTTTTTCTCCTCCAAGAATCTCATGGTGGAGGCCTTATGGGTCACTTTGGTCGCGACAAGACATTGGACATGCTACGTTCAAAGATGCACTTATGGGTCACTTATGGGTCACTTTGGTGACGTGGAGCGCTACGTTCAAAGATGCACGACATGTGTTCAAGCTAAGTCGCAAGCTAATCCCTATGGTCTTTATATGCCATTGCCTATTCCTCATACACCTAGGTCCGACATTAGCATGGATTTCGTGTTAGGATTGCCTAGATCCAAGCATGGTCATGATTCTATATTTGTTGTTGTGGATCGTTTTTCCAAAATGGCACACTTCATACCGTGCCATAAGACCGACGATGCTTCACATGTTGCAAATCTGTTTTTCAAGGAAATCGTCCGTCTTCACGGTGTGCCAAGGACAATCGTCTCCGACCGCGACGTCAAATTCATGAGCTACTTGTGGAAGACCCTCATGGCCAAGCTCGGCGTCAAGCTCCACTTTTCATCCGCATCACATCCTCAAACTGATGGCCAAACCGAAGTTGTCAACCGAAGCCTCGGAACTCTCCTTCGTGTGTTGATCAAGAAAAACCTGAAGGATTGGGAGGAATGCATCCCACACGCCGAGTTCGCCTACAATCGAGCCAAGCACTCAACAACTAAGATGAGTCCATTCATGATCGTCTATGGTTTCGAGCCCCTCACCGCGCTCGACATCCTACCACTACCTCTCCATGAGCGCACAAACATGGACATCGAGAAGCGCGCATAAGCTATGAAGAAGCTTCATGAAGAAACAAGAGAAACTATCGAACAACAAGTCCTTCGCCAAGCTTCAAGGTTAAACAAGGACAAGAAGGAGATGATATTTGAAGAAGGTGACCTTGTGTGGATACACCTAAGCAAGGACCGCTTCCCCAAGGAACGTGACTCCAAGCTCAAGCCAAGAGGAGATGGTCCCTTCAAGGTCCTCAAACAAATCAACAACAACGCCTACATCATCGACATCCCGACCTCCAAGTACCTTGCAAGCAATACATTCAATGTCAAGGATCTCTCACCCTACCATGGACATGCTCAAGATGATATCCATGAAGAGTCGAGGACGACTCTTTCCCAAGAGGGGGAGCTGATGCAGCCCGTCCTACGGACGCTTCTACATCTACACCAATAAGTCCCCCAAGTGGACCTATGACTCGTGCTCGAGCCAAACTCCTCCAAGCTAAGGTGAACTCGCTCCTCTCTTCGTGCCAATTCGATACCTCGTTGGATGGCGTGCTACTTCATACCACTACTTTGTGCATCATCAGGTACGAGCCCCCGCCGCGTCGATCCACGAGTCCTGAAGCTGCACCTGTACTGAAGCTGCCAGAGCCCAAGTGTCCGCCCGGATCAAACCAGAGTGTCCGGCGCAGCCGGAGTGTCCGGCCCACTCTACCCGGAGTGTCCGGCCTGCTCGAGCCTGAACCTAGCGTGGACATTCAGAAGGTCAAATCGGACACTTCCCGGACACCACCCGGAGTGTCCGGCCACCCCGGACTGTCCGGCCGTGCCGACCCAGACTGTCCGGCCCAAGCGATGGGCCTGCGAGCCTAGCTGGGCCCTATGGCCCATGTACCCCTCTACTTCGCCTAGAACTCTACTTTAATGCCTGAATTACAACTGAACTTGTGGCTGGCCTATATATAGACCCCCACCTCCATTGTAAACCCTAGGCATGATATTGGAATTAGTGGAAACCCCTTTGTGGATCTATCTAATTGTTGCCTCATGCTCCTTGACTAAGGAGCACCAATATCCCCAAACCTCGTTGGAGTTTGCATTGTGCCTCCGTGCTGTACAATGCCTAGGCATCGGTGTCCCTTTGCCTAGACGTCAAGATCTCACCGAGTCTCCCATCTCGCCGTGCCGGTTCGAGAGAGAGTCCTCCGCCCGACGCCGATCCTAGGGATTGCGCCGGACCGGTCACCGCCGGTGTGAGCTATTGGTGTTTATCGCGGGTTTGTGTGTGTGTGTTCATCGCGTTCTTCGTGCGTGTGTTCGTCGTGTTCATCCTTTCCTCCTTCCCCCGTACTCCACCCTCGATTTGAAAGGGGATCATGAAAGATCGAGCCACCCTAGAGGTTTGCCCTCAACATCTTCCCAGCTGCGAATGGATCCGCGCGGGAGATTGTTGAGCCATGTGCGGGCAGCGCCTACAGCTGTAGCTGCAGGCATTGCATGGCCATGCTTCGACTCCCGCCATGTAGCCTGACGGAGGAGATGTGGTCCTCCAACCAGATCTTTGGATCCTTGTAGGCCGTCGAACTTTGGGTTCTTCGACGGGAGTTTGAACCCTTTAGGCATTCGCCTCTGCCTGATGGCCCTGCTGAAGCATCTGGCACCGTAGAGTTCAGTATCATCATCTTCTGAGTCAGTCGAACGAGCACGTCTTGCCCTTGATTTGTCAATTTTACGCGGGCATCGTAGTCGTGATCCTGCCGCCGTGAGCGGCGACGCCGTGCCAGATTGTGACTATCGTCGCTGGATAAGGGTGAGGAATAGCGTTTTGCTAGAGCGTTGCCTTTCTTTGGTTCCGGCGTCGGCTCTTTGTCGAGAGCGGCCTCGACTAGCCCCAAGCCCGCGATCGTCGATCACTGTTGTTGGGTCCACAGCATAGAAAACAAAATATTTCTTACGAGAACTATACGCCAAGATCTATCAACTAGATACAGAGCAACAGGTGGACATACATCCATGGAGAACTTACCCTTGACGACAACGAATTTTGTTAACGAGTAGGAACTCGTGGTTGATGTAGTCGTACACTTGCCGATCTCAAGATCGTGTGGAAGTCCGAGCGTCGCAAATCAGCAGCGCATCCGTCCTCGCACACACGTTGAAGCCACCGGACAACCTCCAGCTCCTCGCTCCAGCGATGCAGTGGAAGCAACAACTCCTTCCAAATGAAATGCCACCGGGAACATGTATCTCGCTAATCCGAGACCATGGGGAAATAATTCTAGAGGGGGAGAGAGATCCTTCACGAGGAGGTGTGTGGAAGAAGGGTGAGAGGGGTGGCCTTTTATAGGAGGAGGGGGGTACCCCTCCCCATGGCCGCCGCCCCATGGGGGTGACCCCTCACCTCCCCCATTCATGTGGTGGTAACTCCTCCACATTAAAATGCCCCTTCACATTCTCTTTTAAAGTCTCCACTTTAAATGCATTAAAATTCTCTAAGTTTAATGCTCTCTCAATTAATAAAACTCTTTTATTAAATTTATCAGAATTTTGTTAATTACTTTAATTAACAAACATTCACATAAAACCCGTTGCAACATTTCAATATCACATGCAGAACCACCTTCTGCAATTTCACCCAAAACAATTCCAGTTTCTATTGAAACAATTCCTACGCTTTGCAATCCTTTCGTTTGAAATATATGTGCTCCAAAATGGTGTCCAGGCAACCCTTAAGTGTGTCACGCTATGGTTCACGAATAATGCAGACATGATTGAGACTCCTCTCAGATCAATAATCAGAAGCGGGACCTAGAGATCCATACTGACTCCTGCACATTCAAGGATGACTTCTGTGATCGTGAGAACCTTTAATGCTAGTAACTTAATCCCTTTGTCTCATGATATAATACATGTCCGAGATTCGATCATCGGTATCCAAATACCTTGTTTGATCTCATTACCGACATGCACTTTTCTCGTTCCCAGTGATATAACATTCTAGTGATCACATCACTTGCTTGCAAGCTATCTTAATGTGATATCACCGAGAGGGCCTAGAGTATATCTATCCGTCATCGGGATTGACAAATTCCACTCTTGATCCATGAGCCTCAACATAACACCTTCGTAGCACTGAACCCACCTTTAAGTCACCCTGTTATGGTGTGACGTTTGATGTTATCAAGATACTCTTCTACTGTTAGCAATTAACATGATCTCATGGTCTAAGGATAAAGATTACTTCGTATGATGTTATAGCAATATAAACATAATGACTTGATCGAATGCTATACTTCGGATGAATGTTCATCACATCATTTCACAAATGCTGTGACTTTGTTATTAACAACATCCAATGTCCATGATCAGGAAACCTTGATCATCTTCTTAATCAACAAGCTAATCTATAAGAGAGGCGTAACTAGGAACCCTTTTTGTTTATTAAACACACATGTATTGACGTTTCTGATCAATACAATTATAGCATGCAAAATAAACATCTATCATATACGAGGAATACATAATAACAACTTTATTATTGCCTCTCAGGCCATATTTCCTTTAGTCTCCCACTTGCACTAGAGACAATAATCTAGTTTACATAGTGATAAATCTAACACCCATGGAGTTCTGGTGTTGATCATGTTTTTCCCTAGGGAGAACTTTAGTCAATCGGATCTGCTACATTTAGGTCCGTGTGTACTTTACAAATCTTTATATCTCTATCCTTGACATGCTCGCGGATGGAGTGAAACCGGCGCTTAATATGCTTGGAATTCTTGTGAGACCTTGGTTCCTTGGTGTGGGTTTGGCTCCATTGTTGTCACAATAGATCACCATGGGGTCCAATGCACTAGGAACCACACCTAGTTCTGTTATGAACTCCTTCATCCAAACCGCTTCCTGCGCCGCTTCTGAAGAAACAACATATTCTGCCTCCGTCGTTGATCCAGCTACCACAGGTTGTTTGGAACTCCTCCAACTAACTGCTGCTCCGTTCAAGAGAAATACATATCCGGATTGAGACTTAGAGTCATCCGGATCGGTGTCAAAGCTAACATCAACATAACACTTAGCGACTAGCTCTTATTCACCTCCGTATACAAGAAACATATCCCTAGTTCTTCTCAAGTACTTAAGGATATTCTTGACCGCTATTCGGTATTCCGAACCTGGATCAGATTGGTACCTACTAGTCAAACTAATAGCATGTGCCACATTAGGTCTTGTACATAGCATGGCATACATTATAGAGCCTATGGCTGAGGCATAGGGGATTTTATCCATTATCTCTCTTTCTTCTGCCGTAGCCGGACTTTGAGTCTTACTCAATGTCTTGCCTTGCAACATTGGTAAAAACCCCTTCTTACTTCCGTCCATATTAAACTTCTTTAATATCATATCAAGGTATGTAATCTGCGATAGCCCAATTAGACGCCTTGATCTATCTCTATGATCCTTCACCAAGGGCTTTCATTGAAAATTTGCTGTTTAGATAACTTTTAGCACTATTTAAAAGATCAATATCATTTCCAATCAATAATATGTCATCCACATATAATATCAGAAATGCCACATTGCTCCCACTCACTTTCTTGTAACTACAAGCCTCTCCATAAGTTTGGACAAATCCAAACTCTTTGATCACCTCATCAAAGCGGAGATTCCAACTCCGGGATGCTTGCTTCAGTCCATAGATGGATCGCTGAAGTTTGCATACCTTATCAGCATCCTTAGGATCGACAAAACCCTTAGGTTGTATCCTCTACAACTCTTCTTCAATATTACCATTGAGGAATGCAGTTTTGACATCCATCTGCCATATTTCATAATCGAAATATGCAACAATTGCTAACATAATCCTAACCGACTTTAGCATCACTACGGGAGAAAATGTCTCATCGTAGTCAACTCCTTCAACTTGTTGAAACCCCTTTGCGACAAGTCGAGCTTTATAGATGGTCACATTACCATCAACATCAGTTTTCCTTTTGAAAATCCATTTATTCTCAACGGCCTTTCGGTCGTGAGGTAAGTCCACAAAGATCCAAACCTGGTTTTCGTACATGGATTCCATCTCGGATTTCATGGCTTCTAGCCATTTGTTGGAATCCGGGCTCATCATCGCTTCTTCATACGTCGTAGGGTCATCTATTTTATCAATCATGAAATTCATAACAGGATTGCCGTACAGTTCAGGAGCTGCACATGTCCTGCTTGACCTGCGGGTTCGGTAGTGTACTCTTTCGGAGTTTCATGATCATTAGCATTAGCTCTCTCTTCATTAGGTGAAGTCAACTCCGAAACAACTTCCGGTGCTGCGCTACTCGCCATTTCATGAAGAGAAGGTTCAATAACCTCTTCGAGTTCTACCTTCCGACTACTCACACCTTTCACGAGAAACTCCTTCTCAAGAAAGCATACATTCTTGGCAACAAAAACCTTGCCCTCGGATCTGTGATAGAAGGTATACCCAATCGTTTCCTTAGGGTATCCTATGAAGACGCATTTTTCCGCTTTGGGTTCGAGTTTATCTGGCTGAAGTTTCTTCACATAAACATCGCATCCCCAAACTTTAAGAAATGACAGCTTAGGTTTGTTTCCAAACCATGATTCATACGGTGTCGTTTCAACGGATTTAGGTGGTGCCCGATTTAAAGTGAATGCAGCGGTTTCTAGTGCATAACTTCAAAATGACAGTGGCAAGTCAGTCAGAGACATCATAGATCGAACCATATCCAATAAAGTACGATTATGACGTTCTGTCACACCATTACGTTGTGGTGTTCCGGCAGGCGTGACTTGTGAAACTATTCCATAGTCTTTCATATGTGTGCTAAACTCGTAACTAAGATACTCTCATCCACGGCGGGATCGCAGAAATTTGATCTTTCTGTTACGATGATTTTCCACTTCATTCTGAAATTCCTTGAACTTTTCAAAGGTTTCAGACTTGTGTTTCATCAAATAGATATACCCGTATCTACTCAAATCATCCGTGAAAGTAACAAAATAACGATATCCACCTCGCACTGACACACTCATTGGTCCACACACATCAGTATGTATGATTTCCAATAAATCTGCCGCCCGTTCCATTGAACCGGAAAACGGCGTTCTAGTCATCTTGCCCATAAGGCATGGCTCACATGTATCAAATGATTCAAAATAAAGTGATTCCAAAAGTCCATCAGAATGGAGTTTCTTCATGTGTTTAACGCCAATATGACCTAGATGGCAGTGCCACATATATGCAGATATATCATTATCAAGTTTAATCCTTTTAGCATCAACATTATGAATTTGCGTAATACTACTATCGAGATCCAAAAGAAATAAACCATTCAACATAGGTGCATGACCATAAATGTTGAAGGCAAACCTCTAGGGTGGCCCGATCTTTCACGATTCCCTTTCAAATCGAGGGTGGAGTGCGGCGGAAGGAGGAAAGGATGAACACGACGAACACACGCATGAAGAACGCTATGAACACACACACGCAAAACCACGATAAACACCAATAGCTCACGCCAGCGGTGACTGGTCCGGCGCAATCCCTCGGATCGGCGTCAGGCGGAGGACTCTCTCTCGAACCGGCACAGCGAGATGGGAGACTCGGTGAGATCTTGACGTCTAGGCAAAGGAACACCGATGCCTAGGCGTTGTACAACGCGGAGGCACGATGCAAACTCCAACGAGGTTTGGGGATATTGGTGCTCCTTAGTCAAGGAGCAGGAGGCAAGAATTAGATAGATCCACAAAGGGGTTTCCACTAATTCCAATATCATGCCTAGGGTTTACATTGGAGGCAGGGGTCTATATATAGGCCAACCACAAGTTCAGGTGTAATTCAGGCATTAAAGTAGAGTTCTGGGAGAAGTAGAGGGGTACATGGGCCATAGGGCCCAGCGAGGCTCGCATGCCCATCACTTGGGCCGGACAGCCGGGTCGGAACGACCGGACAGTCCGGGGTGGCCGGACACACCGGGCAGTGTCCGGGCAGTGTACGAACTGGCACACATAATGTCCGAGTCCAGACGGGGCTAGGGTAGGCCGGACACTCCGGCTAGGTCTCGCCGGACACTCCGGCTGCGCCGGACACTCCAACTGGATCCGAGCGGACACTCCAGCTCTGGCAGCTTTAGGACATGGTGCAGCTTCAGGGCTCGTGCGTTGACGCGGCGGGGGCTCGTACCTGATGATGCACAAAGTAGTGGTATGAAGTAGAACGCCATCCAAGGAGGTATCAAATCGGCACGAAGAGAGGAGCGAGTTCACCTTAGCTTGGAGGAGTTTGGCTCGGGCATGAGTCATGGGTCCACTTGGGGGACTTGTTGGTGTAGATGTAGAAGCATCCGTAGGACGGGCTGCATCAGCTTCCCCCTTCGGAAAGAGTCGTCCTCGACTCTTCATGGATATCATCTTGAACATCTCCATGGTAGGGTGAGAGATCCTTGACATTGAATGTATTGCTTGCAAGGTACTTGGAGGTCGGTATGTCGATGATGTAGGCGTTGTTGTTGATTCTTTTAAGGACCTTGAAGGGACCATCTCCTCGTGGCTTGAGCTTGGAGTCACGTTCCTTGGGAAAGCGGTCCTTGCTTAGGTGTATCCACACAAGGTCACCTTCTTCAAAGATCATCTCCTTCTTGTCCTTGTTTAACCTTGAAGCTTGGCGAAGGACTTGTTGTTCGATAGTAGCTCTTGATTCTTCGTGAAGCTTCTTCATAGCTTATGCGCGCTTCTCGACGTCCATGTTTGTGCGCTCATGGAGAGGTAGTGGTAGGATGTCGAGCGCGGTGAGGGGCTCGAAACCATAGACGATCATGAATGGAGTCCATCTTGGTTGTTGAGTGCATGGCACGGTTGTAGGCGAACTCGGCATGTGGGATGCATTCCTCCCAATCCTTCAAGTTCTTCTTGATCAACACACGAAGAAGAGTCCCGAGGCTGCGGTTGCACAACTTCGGTTTGGCCATTAGTTTGGGGATGCGATGTGGATGAGAAGAGTAGCTTGACCCGAGCTTGGCCATGAGGGTCTTCCATAAGTAGCTCACGAATTTGATGTCGCGGTCGGAGACGATTGTCTTTGGCACACCGTGAAGATGGACGATTTCCCTGAAAAATAGATTTGCAACATGTGAAGCATCGTCGGTCTTATGGCACGGTATGAAGTGTGCCATTTTGGAAAAACGATCCACAACAACAAATATAGAATCATGACCATGTTTAGATCTAGGCAATCCTAACACGAAATACATGCTAATGTCATACCAAGGGGTATGAGGAATAGGCAATGGCATATAAAGACCATAAGGGTTAGCTTGCGACTTAGCTTGAACACATGTCGTGCATCATTGAACGTAGCGCTCCACGTCACGCTTCATCTTGGGCCAAAAGTAGTGATTGGAGAGCATGTCCAATGTCTTGTCACGGCCAAAGTGACCCATGAGGCCTCCACCATGAGATTCTTGGAGAAGCAAAAGTTGAAGCGACGACTTCGGGATGCATAGTTTGTTTTGTTTAAATAGAAATCCCTTATGCAAATAGAAATCATCAACTCCTTTGTCATTGGAGCACTTTGCGAAAATTGGTTCAAAGAACGGGTCAGAAGCATACAAAGATTTTATTTCCTCAAGACCCAACACGTTGATTTCAAGTATCGTAAGAAGGCTTGTGGGTTTGCGAGACAATGCGTCCGCAACTACATTATCTTTGCCTTTCTTATACTTGACAATGTACGGAAAAGACTCCATGAACTCAACCCACTTAGCATGTCTCTTGCTCAAGTTAGCTTGACCTTTGAGATATTTCAACGACTCGTGGTCGGTATGTATGATAAATTCTTTGGGCCGAAGGTAGTGTTGCCAAACTTGAAGGACACGAACTAAGGCAAAAAGCTCTTTGTCATAAATCGGATAGTTAAGGCGAGCACCATCAAGTTTCTCGCTATGGTATGCTATAGGACTGTCCGTTTTGCATAAGGACTCCTCCAATGCCAATACCACTAGCATCACACTCTATCTCAAACGTTTTTGTGAAATCTGGTAATGCAAGGAGAGGTGCTTCGGTGAGCCTCTTTTTAAGTTCGTCAAAAGCTTTTTGTTGTGCTTTGCCCCACACGAAGGTGACATTCTTTTTGGTCAATTCATTAAGGAGACAAGCAATGGTTGAAAATACTTTCACAAAGCGACTGATAGAAACTGGCCCACCCATGAAAACTTCGGAGTTCACTCACATTTGTTGGTCTGGGCCAATCTCGTATGTCCTTTACCGTGGAAACATCAACTTCAATTCCCTTCGAAGAAATGACAAATCCAAGAAAAATCAACTTTTCTTTAGCAAAAGTGCACTTGGGAAGATTAGCATAAGGCTTTTCATGTCGAAGGATTTGCAAAACTTCCTTGACATGTGTTATATGGTCCTCAAGTGATTTGCTATAAACAAGAATATCATCGAAATAGACAACAACACTTTTTCCAATGGGAGAATGCAAGACGTGATTCATAAGGCGCATGAAGGTGGATGGGGCATTTGATAATCCAAAGGGCATAACCAACCATTCATAGAGACCAAGTTTGGTCTTGAAGGCGGTTTTCCACTCATCACCTTCAGCCATGCGTATTTGATGGTAACCACTATGAAGATCAATTTTTGAAAAAATAGTGGCTCCACACAACTCATCAAGCATGTCATCGAGACGTGGTATGGGATGTCGATAACGCACAGTGATAGCATTGATTGGACGGTAGTCCATGCATAACCGTAACGTATCATCCGTCTTTGGGACAAGAATCACGGGTACGACACTTGGACTAGTGCTAACTTGGATCAAACCTTTGGAGATGAGTTGGTTGATTTGATGTTCGATCTCCTTCGTCTCCTCCGGGTTCGTGCGGTAAGCGGCACGGTTGCGAAGTGGTGCACCGGGGATAGGTCAAGTCGATGTTCGATGCCGCGAAGAGGAGGTAGTCCATGTGGAAGCTCTCCGGGAAACACATCCTTGAATTCCTGCAAAATATTCATCAAAGATGGAGGAAAATAGGTTAATTCATTAGTTCCTTGCGCTAGTCCCTTGCAAAGGAGGACATAGTGCAAGATGGATGGGTTGTTCCGAACATCTCTCATCTCACTTTTGGTGGCAAGGAGAACACTCTTCGTTTTTCCACTCGAATTTGGCTTGTGGCTCTCACTCACTATGAGGTGGTTCTCTCTCTCACCGCTCTTCTCACAAGTAGGTGTTGTGCTTTGCGCCCTTGCTAAAGCCTTTGCTTTGTCCGCAATTATTTGTCTAGGAGTCATCGGTTGCAAAACACATGTTTTGTTGAGCCATTTGAAGGTGTATATATTGGTGCGACCATCATGTTGAGCAGCCTTGTCAAATTGCCATGGTCGACCAAGAAGCATGTGGCAAACTGTCATAGGAACCACATCACACTCCATCGTATCTTTGTAAGGAACAACGGCGAAGGAGACCGATACGGTATGCTTGATCTTCACGGACCCTTGGTCACTTAGCCATTGCACGTGGTAGGGGTGCTTGTGTGGATGGAGGGTGAGGTTGAGCTTCTCACACAACTCGGTGCTAGCAAGGTTGTGACAACTCCCTCCGTCAATGATCACCTTGATAGATTTGCCATTGATGCCGGCTCGTGTTTGGAAAATACTTGGAGCATTGGTCTTCATGCTCTTGTGCTTGAGTGGTCAAGATCCTTGTGACGACAAGCGATGGACTTGCGTCATGTTCACACATGAGGAGTTCTTGATCTTCTTCCACTCATTGCCTTGCCACTGCTTCCTTGAAGGGGGCATCAAACTCATCTTCACTCAATTACTCTTCATCACCATTCTCATGTATGAACAATACTTTCTCCGACTTGTGTCCTTTACCTCCACACTTGTAGCATTCACCGTTGAAAGGTGTATCACTTTTTGCTTGCTTGCCATTTGGTGGCAGTTTTCCTTAAGGAAGTGTGGGCTTGAAGGAAGGCTTGGAGGTACTTGAGGAGCTACCATTTAAAGTTGTTGGTGTAGGGGTTGAAGCTTGCTTGTAGGTGAAGTATGTCTTGGGCTTGTTGTACTTGATATCCTCTTGCACTTGACGTTCAGCCTTTGTTGCCATGTGCACAAGCTCAACCATGGTGTTGTATGTTTGGAACTCGATGATGCGCTTGATTGGGTGATTCAAGCCAATAAGGAAACGTGCCATTGTTTGCTCCATGCGCTCATCAATGTTGGCGCGAATCAAGTTGAGTTCCATTTCCTTGAAGTATTCTTCCACGGTCTTTGTCCCTTGACGAAGCGCTTGAAGGTTGTTGAAGAGGTCACGCGTGTAGTGTGCGGGGACGAACCGGGATCTCATGTGAGCCTTCATGTCATGCCAAGTTGTGATTGGCGGCTCTTGTCTTGCATCACGAGCAACTTGACCTTGTTCCCACCAAAGGTTGGCGTAATCATCAAACTCAAGCGAAGCCATGGCGACCATCTTCTCGTTGCTATAGTTGTGCATGTGGAAGATCTTGTCGACTTTGAGTGCCCACGAGAGGTATTCTTCGGGGTCATTGGATCCGGTGAACTTGGGCATTATGAACTTGAGCTTGCCAAAAGTTTCTTCATCATTGCAGTCATTGCGATGAGCTTGGTGACCTTGTTGATGATCTTGTAGTTGGAGAGGTGGAACTTGGTTCTCGTGACCTTGTTGCGGAGCTTGCTCTTGATATTGATGTGGAGGAGCTTGCTCTTGCTCTTGGCACGGTTGTTGACGTGGTTGAGGCGCTTGGGCCTCATGGTGGTGAGGGTGTGGAGCCTCTTGACGCGGTTGACAACGAAGGGGAGGCTCGTTCCTCGGTTGGTGACGTTGGTTAGGCACATGGGCCTCACAGCGAAAATCATGGTCATGAGCCTCTTGACGTGGTGGGCGTCGCTCAACTTATATCACTTGACGCTCCAAGTTTCGTTGATGTGGAGGAGGCGCCTCGTGATGACCATGGTGTCGTTGTTGACGTTCATGACGTTGATGACGAGGAGGAGGATCTTGCAGAGCTTCACGTCGATGACGAGCTTGATTCTCCAAATTGGAGTCATCACTTGTTGTGTCAAGTATGTGTCGTGGTCGATGATGGTAGACTTGCGGTTGCACTTGTGGTTCTTCTCGTGGTTGCTCTTGTTGGATCACTAGTGTCCTTGCGTGATGACGGTGTGCTTCTTGCCTTCCTCATGGCCTTGAAGAGAGGTAACCATCATAGCTTGACGTTGCGGCATGCCGTGGGGAAGGTATATAGTTCGAAGAACTCCCATCTTCAACCATGGGGGCATCATTGCGTCTTGTAGCACTTGGACGTAGACCTTGTGGAAGAGGTGCATGACGATGCGAAGAACTTGAAGAGCTTGATGCGCGTGAACGTGGTCTTTCCATACCGTCAATGAGGCGTCGAAGATTGTCATTTGTTTCGGCGACGGAGCGTTGGAGCGCTTCATTTTGGTGGCCGAAGTTGTGCTGCATTGCATGCATTTGTCGTTCGAGACGTCGAAGCAGTTGTCGATGTTCTTGAACTCGGCTTGCGTCTCGCCAAATTGTTCATCTTGTCACGTCTCAAGGGCTTGGCAACGTTCACAGAACTCTTGTCGAACGATGAAGTGACTTGCGCGCGTCATGTACGGTCCTTGATCTTATTCTTGGGGAGGTGGTTGGCTCGTCTCACCGTGCCTATCCATCATGCAAAACACACAAGTATTGTATATGGAAGTGGAATATGGTGGTGTTAGCCTTGTACCTCACCTTGGGGATTGCACCAAACTAGAAACCACAAGTGCGAGCTATAAGCGTGCAAGGTGGAAATGCAAAGAAAACTCGCTCTAAAGAAAGAACTAACTCTCAAAAGCTTGTTTGTGGTAGGTTAGGATTGTGGAAAGCCAAAGAACCAACCAAAAGAAAAGGGATAGTCAAATGTGAGTAAAATCCAACAAAACTCAAGTCAAAGGCGAAGGTCAACACATCAAAAGGGTGACGGGAACCTACGACTATATACACACACGTGGAGAAAGTTGGGATTGACACGACTATGAAAAATGACCAAACAAAATGTCCTAACGAAGACTAAGCTCGTTGTCGTGCCAATGCAAGGAGAGACCGTGGCTCGTTTGCAAAGAAGAAAAGTGAGCAACGGATTTGTGTACTTTCCTTGGGCGCTCTTCTTTTTCTCTTGATTACAAGCTTTGAGACTCTCTTTTGCAAGGGTAGACTATTTTTCCTTTGCTTTTTCTTTGTACCTTTTTATTTCTTTTGTATTTTTTTTACTCTCCCTTGATGCTACCTAATCACACTTGATATTGCTCTTGCACTCTCACTATCCAAGGACAAATGCACAATGCTCAAGCAAACACAAGATGAGCCACTCTCATGGGATAGGTACACACAAAGGAAGATAGGGGTTAACAAGGTGACGCAAGTTATACCTTCGTTGGTGATGATGAACTTGGCGTCGGTGGTGCGGGATGATGGTCATGGGCTGTGGTGTCGATGAGCGCGGGGGTTGTTGATGCGGAATTGTTGTTAGTTGTTGACACGCACACGGGACACGAGCAAACAAAGGAGATTAGCCAATGCGAAAAATGAGGCAAAACTGTCAAAATTGGCGTTACAGCCGGACACTCCGGTCTGTCTGGGCTAGATACTCCGGTCTGGCCGGACACTCCGGTCTGAGCCGGCCGGACACTCCGATCGGGCCAGACACTCCGCCTGGGTTTCCTGCTCGTGTTCTTGAGCGGAAATCCTCGCCTTCGGGCCTCAAATCCGCGAAAAACTGGCCAAATCGGGCTGGGAAAACGCAGGATAAAGCTGGACCAATTCCTGAGACAAGGTTTGGGAGATGGGAGACTCGATGAGATCTTGACGTCTAGGAAAAGGGACACCGATGCCTAGGCCTTGTACAACGCGGAGGCACGATGCAAACTCCAATGAGGTTTGGGGATATTGGTGCTCCTTAGTCAAGGAGCATGAGGCAAGAATTAGATAGATCCACAAAGGGGTTTCCACTAATTCCAATATCATGCCTAGGGTTTACATTGGAGGTGGGGGTTTATATATTGGCCAACCACAAGTTCAGGGGTAATTCAGGCATTAAAGTAGAGTTCTGGGCGAAGTAGAGGGGTACATGGGACATAGGGCCCAGCTAGGCTCGCAAGCCATCACTTGGGCCGGACAGTCCGGGTCAGAACGACCGGACAGTCCGAGGTGGCCCGACACTCCAGGCAGTGTCCGAGCAGTGTCCGAACTGGCACACAGAATGTCCGAGTCTAGATAGGGCTAGGGTAGGCCGGACACTCCGGCTGAGTCTCGCCGGACACTTCGGTTGCGCCGGACACTCCGGCTGGATCCGGGCGGACACTCCGGCTCTGGCAGCTTCAGGACAGGTGCAGCTTCAGGGCTCGTGGGTCGACGCGGCGGGGGCTCGTACCTGATGATGCACAAAGTAGTGGTATGAAGTAGCACGCCATCCAAGGAGGTATCAAATCGGCACGAAGAGAGGAGCGAGTTCACCTTAGCTTGGAGGAGTTTGGCTCGGGCACGAGTCATGGGTCCACTTGGGGGACTTGTTGGTGTAGATGTAGAAGCGTCCGTAGGACGGGCTGCATCAATAAAAGTCCATATAAATCGAAAAACCATTGTTTTCAGACTTAAACAAATAACCTCTTTGCATCAAACATGATCCGGATACAATGTTCATGCTTAGTGCAGGCACTAAATAACAATTATTTAGATTTATAACTAATCCCGACGGCATATGGAGAGGCAGCATTCTGACGGTGATCACACCAACTCTTGATCCATTGCCGACCCGCATCATGACCTCATCCCTTGCTAGCTGTCGCTTGTTCCGCAGGCCCTGAATCGAGTTACATATATTAGCAACCGATCCCGTATCAAATACCCAGGTGCTACTGCGGGTACTAGTCAAGTACACATCAATAACATGTATATCACATATACCTTTGTTTGCCTTGCCGGCCTTCTTGTTCGCCAAATACTTGGGGCAGTTGTGCTTCCAATGGCCAGTCCCCTTGCAATAGTAGCACTCGGTATCAGACTTAGGGCCAGCTCGGGATTTCTTTTCAGGCGCGGCAACAGATTTGCCGCCCTTCTTTCCCTTATGCTTGCCTTTCTTGTCCTTGTTGAATCCCGTGGTCTTATTGATCATCAACACTTGATGTTCTTTCCTAATCTCCACTTCTGAAGTCTTAAGCATTGATAGAAGCTCGGGAAGAGACCTGTTCATGCCCTGCATGTTATAGTTCATCACGAAGCTCTTGTAGCTAGGTGGTAGAGATTGGAGAACACGATGTATGCCTAAGTTAATGGGAATCGTTATTCCCAAGGACACAAGCTTATCGGCGTACCCAAACATTTTGAGTACATGCTCACTAACGGAGCTGTTCTCCTCCATCATGCAGCTAAAGAACTTTTCAGAAGCATTATAACTCTCTACGGCAGCATGGGTATCGAAAATCATTTTCAATTCTCCCATGGTATCAAAGGCATTGCCATTTTCGAAACGCTTTCGAAGTTCTGGCTCTAGCCCATACAATATGCCGCAATGAACTAAGTTGTGGTCCTCCTAACGAGTTATATAGACATTCTTTTCCTCGTCAGGGGCATCAGGAGCTAATGGGGGGCCTAGCGGCGCCTCTAGCACATATTGCTTTTGTGCAGCTGTGAGGAGAATCCTCAAATTCATAGCCTAGTTGGTGAAGTTGCTACCATTCGTAGCAAGTTTCTCTTTCTCCATGAACACATTGAAATTAAAAGCAAGTGGTGCCATCTACAACAGAATTTGTAAAGTTTATTTATACTAAGTTTATGATAGATTGAGTTCAACTAATCCAAATTACTAATGAACTCCCACTCAAAAACGACATCCCTCGTGTCTTTTTGGTGATTACATGAACCAAATCCACTACACCAAGTCCGATCATCATGTGAGTCGGTGTAGCTTCAAAGCTGAGCATCTATATGGGCATCATATCAACTATATGACTCATGCTTAACCTTTCGGTCCGTGTTCCGAGGCCATGTATGTACATGCTAGGCTCGCCAAGTAAGAACCTTAGTACTCACGTGTATAAAACTGTCTTACACCCGTTGTATGAAAGCATACAGTCGAGTACACCCGATCATCACGTGATGTCTCGAAACACGATCCATAGAACAATGCATACTTAAGGAAGAACACATTTTATCTTGATATCTAAATGAGGGATCATCTTACAATGCTACTAAAAGCGCCAAACTAGCAGTATAAGATGCTAACATCTAATGTGTAAAGTGAGATGATATGGTCCATGCATTTGATCTCTATCATTTGCATCATGGTATGATCTTTATCATTCCTTTGTGTGTAAGGCCAAGGTCTATGGAACTTACACGTTGAGTATGTTGTAAGAGTATCTATCATACATCTACTTACAACATTACCATATCAAGACACTAGCCTAGCGACGATCTAAACTAGATGCCTCTAATTTATCAATTGCATGTTTTACGTGGCTTAGGGCTTTCGGAGATAGAACCAGTCTTACCTACGAACATGAACCACAATGAGGATAACCAAGTTATTAGCAACTCGTTGTAAATCAGATATTGACTATAGTAGGAGAGACAGACACCCGCCAACCACTTATGCAAAACTAGTTGCATGTCAGTCGTGGAACCGGTCTCATGTACGATGACATGTAAGGTTGGTCCGTGCCGCTTCATCCCACTATGCTACCAATATCCAAAATACATAGAAGATGCAATAACATGATCATCAACGCCCATATATAAACATATGTGTACTACCCGTGCAAAGCACCTACACATAGATCAGGCTCTGATACCACTGTTGGGTCCGCAACATAGAAAACAAAAAATTCCTACGATGAGAACTATACACCAAGATCTATCTACTAGATATAGAGCAACGGGTGGACATACATCCATGGAGAACTTACCCTCAAAGACATCTAGTTTTGTTAACGAGTACGAACTCGTGGTTGATGTAGTCATACACTTGCCGATCTCAAGATCGTGTGGAAGTCTGAGCGCCGCAAATCAGCAGCACATCCGTCCTTGCCCACATGTTCAAGCCACCGGACAACCTCCACCTCCTCGCTCCAGCGATGCAGCGGAAGCAGCAACTCCTTCCAGACGAAATGCCACCGGGAACATGTATCTCGCTAATCCGAGACCATGGGGAAATAATTCTAGAGGGGGAGAGAGATCCTTCACGAGGAGGTGTGGAAGTAGGGTGAGAGGGGTGGCCTTTTATAGGAGGAGGGGGGTACCCCTCCCCATGGCCGGCACCACATGGGGGGTGACCCCTCACCTCCCCCATTCATGTGGTGGTAACTCCTCCACATTAAAATGCCCCTTCACATTCTCTTTTAAAGTCTCAACTTTAAATGCATTAAAATTCTCTAAGTTTAATGCTCTCCCATTTAATAAAACTCTTTTATTAAATTTATTCAGAATTTTTTTAATTACTTTAATTAACAAACATTCACATAAAACCCCTTGCAACATTTCAATATCACATGCAGAACCACTTTCTGCAATTTCACCCGAAACAATTCCGATTTCTATCGAAACAATTCATGCGCTTTGCAATCCTTTCGTTTGAAACATATGTGCTCCAAAATGGTGTGCGACAACCCTTAAGTGTGTCAACCTATGGTTCGCTAATAATGTAGATATGATTGAGACTCCTCTTAGATCAATAATCAGAAGCGGGACCTGGAGATCCATACTGACTCCAACACATTCAACGATGACTTCTGTGATCGTGAGAACCTTTAATGCTAGTAACTTAATCCCTTTGTCTCATGATATAATACATGTCCAATATTCGATCATCGGTATCCAAATACCTAGTTTGATCTCGTTACCGACATGCACTCTTTTCTCGTTCCCATGATATAACATTCTAGTGATCACATCACTTGCTTGCAAGCTATCTTAATGTGATATCACCGAGAGGGCCCAAAGTAGATCTATCCATCATCGGGATTGAAAAATTCCACTCTTGATCCATGAGCCTCAACATAACACCTTCGTAGCACTGAACCCACCTTTATAGTCATCCTGTTACGCTGTGACGTTTGATGTTATCAAGATACTCTTCCAGTGTTAGCAATTAACATGATCTCATGGTTTAAGGATAAAGATTACTTCGTATGATGTTATAGCAATATAAACATAATGACTTGATCGTAATGCTATACTTCGGATGAATGTTCATCACATCATTTCACAAATGCTGTGACTTTGTTATTAACAACATCCAATGTCCATTATCAGGAAACCTTGATCATCTTGTTAATCAACAAGCTAGTCTATAAGAGAGGCATAACTAGGAACAATTTTTGTTTATTAAACATACATTTATTGATGTTTCCGATCAATTCAATTATAGCATGCAAAATAAACATCTATCATATACGAGGAATACATAATAACAACTTTATTATTACCTCTCAGGGCATATTTCCTTCAAGTGCATGGCGGCTCGGGGATCTCCAGTTGGCGGATGGTTGTTGAGGAGGTACATGGTGGCCGTTGTTACCGCATCTTGCGGTGTCTTTGGGACCATGTTGCCCCGCGTGTCGACTCATAGAGCTGCAGTCGAGGACTTTCGCAGCTTCTATGCGTTCCTGCTCTGAGATGGGCCATCCGAGATCGCCTCTTGTTGGCCACGTACTTGTTGCCCTTGGAGGAGGATCCTCCGTGGGAGGAGAGCCCAGCTCAACGAAGACACAACTCATCTGCCGCCTTTTTACGCGCTTCGAGTTGCGCAATTGCATGTAGCTGGCGTCTGTACTCCTCCTTTAGTAGCCAATGGTAGCCCATCAACATGTCTTGCGACGTGTCGGGGGGCAGAGGATTGCCTCGCAGAGCTTCTCGGTAGTGGGCCCACTCGTTGTCGTTGAGTCTAATCACGACACGTTCACCAGTGTGCTCGTTCACCATGGTTGGAGGTTCGACCGCCCCTCCGTTGTTGACGGACGCGCCATTGCCACCATTGGTGGGGCCTCCGTTGGGTGGTCTGTCATTAGGTATGCCGCAGTTGGGTGGATCAGATCCGTTCCACCATTTTCGCGATTGGCGTTGGTGTCGCCAGCGTTGATGACGGCGCACATGAAGTGGTTGGGGAAGCTGTTGCTGATAACCCACAAGTATAGGGGATCGTGTGTAGCCTTTTCAATAAGTAAGAGTGTCGAACCCAACGAGGAGCTAAAGGTTGGATAAATATTCTCTCAAGTTCTATCAACCACTGATACAACGCTACGCACACCAAACATTTTCATTATCTAGGAAATAAACCTAGAGCAACAATACGAGTAATAGAGATAGCTTTGCATGATAATAAATAACAAGAAAGTAAAGCTAGTTGCTGCAGCAATAAAATACACTAAACTAACAAAACCATGAGTGTGGAATAGTGGTGGTAATTGTGGTGGCTTTGTCCAAGTTTAAATAGCAAATAGATCAGGTTCATTGTCTTCGATGCAGTTTTCTATGTGGGAGAGGCTAAATATACACGCGCTTCACTTCTTGGAATTACATGTACTATATGATTGGATTGTTAGCAAACATCTGTAAGTACTAATCAATTCATTAAGGTTTCCCCAACTATAGCCTTAAGTTTAATGGTCCTCTTACTCCCATACATGCATCATTCTGGTTCGCGTCCTCAGGTTTCTGTCACTCCGGCAGAACTCCCCCTTCCTTTTACACATACTACGAACCCTATGATGTTTAATCCATGCGCGCACAAATATAATGGACACCAAAGGACTGTACCATATCAACATACAACTCTAATGAACCAAAGACGTTCAACAATTCAACCTAAGAACAAAGAAACTACGCAAACATGACATAGATCATAGGATTATAACTTATAGCATCAAGCACCATGTTTACATAGGACGGTACAGAGGTGTGTGGGAGGATGAACCACTGCATACTAGGAGGATTAGGTGAAGGAGATGGTGGTGAAGATGGTGAAGAGGGCGGCGGCGGCGCGAGGGACTCCTTCCCCGCCTCCGGTATCATGGGGGAGCATCGCCCCTTAGCCCCCTTCCTTCATGGCTTCTTGGAAGACCTCCCCCATGGAGATGGGATCCATGGGGGAGGAAAACACGTGGTTTTGGTGGCTACAAATTTGTGGGTGGAGATACCCTGGGCGAATTAGGTTTCCACCCTTTATATAGCTTTTCAGATTCCCGTCACCCCATCTTGGGCTGCCGTAAATCGGGCCTAAAAGGCATGTCCGGACTCGGAATCAGCTAAATTCTATATCTAGAACGTTTGTCGCGAAATTTCCAACAACTTTTTAGTTGAAGAGTTTTCCGTTTGACACCGTCTCCGATCCGAAACGTGACCATCTTAAAAAAGAGTTCTGAGACAAATTTTTGGAAAAATCCCAATTTGACACCAAAAAGGTTTCTACTTGTATTCTTGGTAATTCCTACACATTAAAGTGTAAAACAAGAACATTGTGCACTTTTGCAACTATTAGTAGGTTAGTCCAAATAAATCATAAACTTTATACAAAAAGGAGTGTCAAAAGCATATTATTAGCATAAAACCATCAAAAATTATAGATACGTTATGGACGTATCAACATCCCCAAGCTTAGTTCCTTCTCATCCTCGAGTAGGTAAATGATCAAAACAATATAATTTTTGAGGTGACATGCAGACAACACAATCTTGATCATCATTATTGTAAATGCATTGATAGCTGGGATTAAGGTACTCTAAACATGAATCATGAAAGATAGAGTTCTAACAATAAG
The DNA here is from genome assembly GCA_910589775.1 of Avena eriantha. Lineage (NCBI taxonomy): Eukaryota > Viridiplantae > Streptophyta > Magnoliopsida > Poales > Poaceae > Avena > Avena eriantha. The sequence continues at coordinate 176,045,784 of OU342740.1, read as the reverse complement.
ACATAACAACTATGTTGTAACATGAAAAGGCACAAACAAAAGATTCATGCAAGACGTTTGTTTGTTTCACATAAAGAAAGCATAATGAGAATGGTATTCAGCTTGTCCCTCATAGAGTAGCAAAACATAAATGCATAGGACACCTTCAAAGTTCATAAGGGTGACTAGATACAAATAGTTTAAGAATAAGCAATATCAAAGTTATGTATCAATCAACAAGTCTTGGGACAATGCACATTAAACTAAGAATGGCCACTATGGTCTCTTAATAGGTGCATAAAGGTAAAAGATGGAGACTCAACATAAAAGTAAAAGAAAGTCCTTCTTAGAAGGAAGCAGGGATTCAAGTCTCATAAAGAGCTTCCAAAAATTATGGTACTTATTAGCTTGTAGCTCTCATTGCCCTATCATAAGCATCTTTAGATGATTAAGGTTAAAGTGGCACAACTAAGAGGATATGCTTGACAAGTTATAAGTTAAAATCTCATGCCCCTTACTTACGAGTACCGAACCTCATGCTACTCAACTTCAGTCACAAGTAAGCTCTTGTCATTGTAAGTAAATATGTATCATAGAGAACCTCCAATGGGGTATCCCTTGCACATGATACAGGAGATATCCCATAATCAAAATGACAAGGCAAGCAGACAATGAGCATCTCAGCGATCTTTTTATTTGTTATTTGCATAGGTTTTTATTGAGGATGCTTCATAGAGTGCTCATTATGGTTATGCTGCAAGTTTCCACCATGATTAGGCATGGCTTAGGCTAGCGGCCCAGGCGTTTCTCTAACACACATACAAACTCCATGATCTTACAAGTTCCCCTTTTATTTCGTCGGGATCCATAAGCAAAAGAATCATGATATCAACGGAATATAAGTGCAATGTTGAAAGCGTTCCCCATGATACATGGTTATGCTAACTTCAACTTATAAAGCGCAAGCATATACGCAACAAAGATGGACACAATGGTTCAAGTTTATTAAGTGCAAGAAAATAAAAAGTGCCATCAAGTTCGTGAGGGCTCTAATCACTACTTTTCACATAACAAGTTTAATTCGGAAGGTAGATAAAAGCATAAATATACTTGGAATAGCATATGCTAATAGGTAGGTATGGTGGACTCTTTGGGATAACTTGGTTTTATTTGGAGTTGGATGCATGAGTGGAATTCATACTGGGTTATGGAGGCTAGCAAAAGACTAGGAGCGACCAACTAAAAGAGCAATAATGGCCATAATCATGCAAAGCGACAAAACATCATTAATTAAAGCATAAAGTGATATTACAAGTCGAAAACTAAAGGATCATAAAGGCTATGGTGACTTGGGATAGTCATAACATGGTGTGAGCATGCGCCAAGTCAACCCAAATAAAGCATCAAAGGAGAATACCACAATACTATGCTTTAATATGCTAAAACAACGCATGATTATTTCAAGGCACATTAAGAAATCTCAATTGTTTATAACATGTCATGCTACAGCAATAATCACTAAGCATAAAGCCAAAACAATATCAAGCATGACATGACAAAGCATAGGCCACAGTCAAAAGCAAGCTCCTTTTACCACTTAACCATGAACTTTTCCTACTCTTTTCCAATCCAAACCAAACTTATTTGAAAACTAATGTATGAATGAGGGGGGTCCAACCAATTTATTCAAGCAAACTAAGCAAACCAAGCAAACGAAAAATAAAAACGAAGATGCTCCAAGAACAACACAACTGTGCATGAAACGATAAAAATGAAGTGTTTGGAAGAAACCTGAGATTTTTATTGATGAAGAAGGGGATGCCTTGGGCATCCCCAAGCTTTGACGCTTGTACTTCTTGGATATTTCTTGGGGTGACACACATGGCATCCCCAAGCTTGAGCTTTTGTCCATTCTTCATCTCATTACATCACTCTTTCCACACACCTAAAAATTTTCCTTCATACAAAACTTCACACAATCTTTATTAGCAACATTAGTGCACTCAAGATAATAAGTCTTTGGATTTAGTTCCAACACCAATAAAACTTCCACTAAAACACAAGCTACTGTAGCACTTCCCTCAAAAATCTCAATTCCACAAAAAGAACCCAAAAAGAAATAAACAAGAAGAAAATGCAAATAATGGCAGAAATCTATCAAAACAGACCAGCAAGTAAAGACCATTTTCTTCAAAATCTGTATGGTGGAACTCTCAAAGCTCACTCACAACTAATAAGAAAGGAGATCTTACCGTTCCAAACTGAATAGAGATACTCTACCAAACGAAATTAAAGACTGATGCACTTGATGTGAAGAAGTGAATATCAAAGGTATAGAGAACGATCGCAGGGCACACAGGTTATTTATGGTGGAGCTGTAGGTATGGTATCCTAACTACACCGCAAACAAGTCCTAGTGCTGATCGTACAAATACCCAAGAAACACAGACGTGGAGAAAAACGTGGCAATGCAACTATGAAGGGTGTTGCACTATGCTCGAGAGACACTAGCAAAGCTCAACGTAAACAGGCACAAGATTGCTCAATCTACTGGTGCACAAAGATATCACTAGGCCTCTTGCTCAATTTCTCTTTTCACTATTTTTCTTTTTCTTTTATATAGCTTTTTTTGCTTTTTCTGTTTCTATATTGCTTTTTTTATTTTATAGATCACACATGGCCAATTACAAAGTACAGCACCAAAATCCTAAGAGCAGCCTGTAGGAGCGGAAACTAGTCTCAATAGGCAAGTTCCTACACCTATGTAGTAGATTGGCTGTGGCTAATGGTTTTGGAAAAGTGCAAATCGATCACACTTTGTAATTATGGTGTCGTGGTAGAAAATCAGCTCAAAATCCTGTCGTGGCAGAACAAATCATGTCGTGGCAGAGAAAGACGCAGAAATCCTGTCATGGCAGAGCGGCGGCAGCAAAACGGCTAGAAATCGTGCCGTGGCAGAGTGGCGGCAGCGCGCGGCTGAGAAATTGTGCCGCGGCAGAGAAGTTGCGCCACGGTAGAGTCTCTATCGGACTCGGGTTCACGGCAGGGAAAGTGGCCTTTTCCTTGCCGTGGCAGAGTCGGTAAGTATTTTTTTGTTTTTTTTTTTGACTAAGGCAAACCGACTTGGCCTGGAGTAAAACACAAGGACTCTAAACTAGATCGGATCTACTAGATGGTGGCGGAAACAATGGTGGACACGACTAGACAGAAGATAAACGATGAAAACAAAACAGATCTAGACTAATTGATGAACACGACCAGCAACTATGACTCGTCTACGATGCAATCTAGTCTATGGCAAATCTTTTTGTGGGGCTTTTTCTGTATATGACTAAAACCACTCTCTAATCTATGGATGGATTGCGGATGCTTACCAAGGCAACGAGGAAATCTAATACCAAGATGATATGGGGTGGCCCGATCTTCTCAGTAAGCGGATGGCGGTGATGATGGTGGATGCTAGAAAACTAGCCTGTAGCTATGAACTCTCCCGCTCGATCCCTGATGCCAATGCAACAGCTCTCGAACCTTGTAGGATATTCACAACACCACGCTTTTGCGCACGCAGCCGTGACCACGAACGGTAGTATGCAATCTAATAATTCCCAATGGAACAATAGATCACACTCAATTATAGTTGGTAGATTTGAACACAGGGTAATTCTAGAGGTTCTATGAAAGAAACAACTCCAAAATATTTTAACGTGGTCTAAAAACTAAAGCTAGAGCGCCCCCTTCTATTTAAGGGTCTGGGAGGCGGCGGACTAAGGGTGGATCCGAGTTGGTACCACCCACCTAGGGATACAAACCGACCCAACTTGGGTTCCGTCAAACTGACTCTGCCGTGGGAGAGTTGTAGTTGGTTTCTCTACCGCGGCAGCCTGTCGTGGCAGAGAAGGACTCGGTTTTCCTGCCACGGCAGCCTGCCATGGCAAAGAAACGACGCTTTTCTCTGTCGCGGCAGAGAACGTCCTCCTCTTGTTGATCTTCGTCTTGGACAGCTCCTTGCGCTTCCTCCCTCTCCTCCCTCGCGCATTCTTCATTGATCAACACACCTTGTTCCATTAGCTCCTCGCTCCGTGCTACGCCTTCTTCTCCTAAGTACCTGATCATGCAATAAGTCAAAGACTTAGGTAGTATAAACTTCTCATTAATTAAAACACCAGGTTCATTAAGAAACAAGTTCACCTGTTATTCTAGTAGCTTAGCACGAGCTCTTGTGATTGGTCCAATCCTTATCTCATTGGATTGATCCTTCTTTGCAATTGGAACATCTTCATTAGCAATTGGGGTAGGTGTAATTGTAGGGATGTCCTCATCATTTCCCCCCTTCAAAAGGCGTCGACCTCGACGCTCCAAGGTCTTCTCCAGCATATGGTGATAAATCAGCAACGTTGAAGCTGTTGCTAGCACCACCAAATTCCTCAATAGGTATATCAACTGAGTCAGCATTATCATTAATTTTGGCGAGCACTTTGTAAGGACCAGCACCACGTGACTTCAACTTGGACTTGCGAAGTAGTGGAAATCTGTCCTTGCGTAGATGCACCCAAACCATATCTCCAGGCTCGAAGAACACTTCTTTTCTTGCTTGATTCCTTGCGGTAGCAATGTTCTTGCCTTTCTTCTCAATAGCCTCTCGAGTCTTCTCATGTATTTTCTTCACATAATCAGCACGTTTTGATGCCTCCGTATCAACTCTCTCATGTAATGGCAGAGGCAACATATCAAGTGGCGTCAATGGCTTGAAGCCATAGACCACCTCAAAAGGACAAAGATGAGTAGTTGAATGCACAGCCTTGTTGTAAGCGAACTCAACATGTGGCAAACACTCTTCCCACTCCCGCAGATTCTTTTTAATCATGATCATTAGCAGCTGTGCCAATGTTGTATTCACCACCTCCGTTTGACCATCTGTTTGGGGATGACATGTAGTACTGAACAGCAGCTTCGTTCCTAACTTCCCCCATAAGGTCTTCCAAAAGTAGCTCATGAACTTCACATCACGGTCAGAAACAATCGTCTTAGGTACTCCATGTAATCTCACGATGTCCCTGAAAAACAGGTTAGCAACATGCGACGCATCATCGCTTTTGTGGCAGGCAATAAAATGAACCATTTTAGAGAACCTATCCACTACCACAAATATTGAATCATGACCTCTATGAGTTTTAGGTAGACCTAGCACAAAATCCATACTAATGTCTTCCCATGGAGTAGTCGGTGCAGAGAGAGGTGTATACAAACCGTGAGGGTTCAGCTTAGATTTCGACTTGTGGCATGTAATACATCGGCTCACAAATCTGTACACATCACGCCTCATCATGGGCCAATAAAAATGATCAGCAAGCATGAGCAACGTCTTCTCACGCCCAAAATGACCCATCAAACCACCAGCATGTGATTCCTGCACTAAGAACAAACGCAACGACGATTCTCGAATACATAGTTTGTTAGCTCGAAACAAATATCCATCATGTATATGATACTTATCCCATGTGTTTCTAAGAGCACACAAACGGTATGGTTGAGCAAAATCATGGGCAGTTGCATAAAGTGCACAAATAGCTTCTAATCCAGGAATTTTAACATCAAGATTGGTTAATAGCATGTTCTTCCTAGATAGAGCATCAGCAACAACATTCTCTTTTCCCTTTTTATAGTTAATGATGTAAGGAAAAGACTCAATGAACTCAACCCATTTAGCTAATCTTCTATGCAAGTTTGATTGAGCTTTCAAGTATTTCAATGCTTCATGATCAGAATGTATGATGAATTCCTTTGGCCACAAATAATGTTGCCAAACTTCAAGTACTCTAACAAGTGCATACAATTCTTTATCATAGATTGAATAATTCAAACGAGCACCAGTCTATTTCTTGCATCAAAACGCCACCTATGCCTATACCACTAGCATCACATTCAACTTCAAATTGCTTTGAAAAATCAGGTAATGCAAGCAATGGTGCAGAACTAAGCAAACGTTTCAATGTGTCAAAAGAAATGTCTTGGGCCGCGCCCCATACAAAAGGCACACCTTTCTTTGTCAAATCATTTAAAGGTGCAGCAATGGTGCTAAACTCTTTCACAAAGCACCTATAGAAACCAGCGAGACCGTGGAAACTACGCACTTGACTCACATTCATTGGAGTAGGCCAATTCTGAATTGGTTCAATTTTAGATTGATCTACCTCTACTCCATGCTTAGAGACAACAAATCCTAGGAATATGACCTTATCTTTTGCAAATGTACACTTCTTCAGATTAGCATACAGTTTACTATCACGTAACACTTGCAAAACTTGTCTAATATGAGTGCAATGTTCAGATTCGGTGTGGCTTTATATGAGTATATCATCAAAGTAAACAACCACAAAACGACCAATAAACTCTCTCAAAACATGATTCATCAAACGCATGAAAGTACTAGGTGCATTAGTAAGACCAAACGGCACGACTAACCACTCATACAAGCCGGATTTTGTTTTGAAAGCAGTTTTCCATTCATCCCCTTCTTTCATCCTAATTTGATGATAACCACTACGCAAGTCAATTTTTTAGAGAAAACAGCAGCACCACTCAATTCATCTAGCATATCCTCTAAGCGTGGAATAGGATGACGATATCGAATAGTGATGTTATTAATCGCTCTACAGTCAACACACATGCCATGTACCATCTTTCTTAGGAACTAAAATAACAGGAACAACACAAGGGCTAAGAGAGACACGAATGTACCCTTTATCCAACAACGCTTGTACTTGCTTCTGAATTTCCTTAGTTTCTTCGAGATTAGTCTTGTAAGGTACACGGTTGGGAAGTGTAGTGCCAGGAATCAAATCCACTTGATGTTCTATACCACGCAATAGAGGTAAATCTGCGGGTACGTCTTCTGGAAACACATCCCCAAAGTCCTGCAAAACAGAAGAGACACCAAGAGAAATAGGGGTCATGTCGTTAGAAACCAATACCTCGCCCTTATGCATGAGCACAAGTGGCATGGCTGTAGGATCCTCACGAAACTCTCTCATATCCTCCTTGGTGGCTAGTATTAATAACCTAGGCACTATCTCACTTTTTGTTATATCACTCAATTTAGGCTCAATTACATCAGGAACAGCTATTACACAGTCTCGCCGAGTGGTAGTATCTTCCTTCAAGTTCACCTCTATCTTCTGGTGAGAATCATTCACAATTTCTTGTGGTGTCATTGGCTGCATAGTAATCATCTTTCCTTTGAATTCTAAGTGATATGTGATGCAGCCCGTCCTACGGACGCTTCTACATCTACAACAACAAGTCCCCCAAGTGGACCCATGACTCGTGCGCGAGCCAAACTGCTCCAAGCTAAGGTGAACTCGCTCCTCTCTTCGTGCCAATTTGATACCTCCTTGGATGGCGTGCTACTTCATACCACTACGTTGTGCATCATCAGGTATGAGCCCCCGTCGCGTTGACCCATGAGCCCTAAAGCTGCACCTGAGCTGAAGCTGCCAAAGCCGGAGTGTCCAGCGCGACTCAGCCTGAGTGTCCGGCGCGACGTAGCCGGAGTGTCCGGCCTGCCCGAGCCTGAACTTGGCGCGGACATTCTGTGTGCCAGTTCGGACACTGCCCAGACTGTCCGGCCCACTCGACCCGGAGTGTCCGGCCACCCCGGACTATCCGGCCCACTCGACCCGGAGTGTCCGGCCCAAGTGATGAGCCTGCGAGCCTAGCTAGGCCCTATGGCCCATGTACCCCTCTATTTCGCCCAAAACTCTACTTTAATGCATGAATTACCCCGGACTTTGTGGTTGGCCTATATATAGTCCCCCACATCCATTGTAAACCCTAGGCATGATATTGGAATTAGTGGAAACCCCTTTGTGGATCTATCTAATTCTTGCCTCATGCTCCTTGACTAAGGAGCACCAATATCCCCAAACCTTGTTGGAGTTTGCATTGTGCCTCCGCGTTGTACAAGGCCTAGGCATCGGTGTCCCTTTGCCTAGACGTCAAGATCTCACCGAGTCTCCCATCTCGCCATGCCGGTTCGAGAGAGAGTCCTCCGCCCGACGCCGATCCTAGGGATTGCGTCGGACCGGTCACCACCGGCGTGAGCTATTGGTGTTTATCGTGGTTTTGCGTGTGTGTGTTCATCGCGTTCTTCGTGCGTGTGTTCGTCGTGTTCATCCTTCCCTCCTTCCCCTGCACTCCACCCTCGATTTGAAAGGGAATCGTGAAAGATCGGGCCACCCTAGAGGTTTGCCCTCAACATATTGGTATCAAGAGCTTCGTTGCTCACGATTTCCCCCACAAATTTTTCTTCTATCCACCAAAAATTCGAAAATCCCCACAAAAAACAGCCCATATTTGCCTTTGGATCGATATCTTGATTTGGAGTGTTATTTGTGGTTTTGATCCAACCAAACTTTGTCTAAGGAGTTGGTCCAGCTTTATCTTGCGTTTCCCCAGCCCGATTTGGCCAGTTTTTCGCGGATTTGAGGCCCGAAGGCGAGGATTTCTGCTCAAGAACATGAGCAGGAAACCCGCGCCGGAGTGTCCGGCACGTACCGACCGGAGTGTCCGGCCGAACCAGACCGGAGTGTTCGGCTAGACCGGAGTGTCCAGCCCAGACAGACCAGAGTGTCCGGCTGTAACGCCCATTTTTGACAACTTTGCCTCATTTTTCGCATTGGCTAATCTCCTTTGTTTGCTCGTGTCCCGTGTGCGTGTCAGCAACTACCAGCAAGCTTCCGCATCATCAACTTCCGCGCTCATCGACACCACGGACCACGAACATCATCCCACACCACCGATGCCAAGTTCATCATCAAAGAAGGTATAACTTGCGTCACCTTGTTAACCCCATCTTCCTTTGTGTGTACCTATCCCATGAGAGTGGCTCATCTTGTGTTTGCTTGAGCATTGTGCATTTGTCCTTGGATAGTAAGTCTGCAAGAGCAATAGCAAGTGTGACTAGGTAGCATCAAGGGAGAGCAAAAAAAAGGATCAAAGAAAAAGCAAAAGAAAAATAGTCTCCCCTAGCAAAAGAGAGTCTCAAAGCTTGTAAGCAAGAGAGAAAGAAGAGCGCCCAAGGCAAGTGCACAAATCCGTTGCTCACTTTTAATCTTTGCAAACGAGCCACGGTCTCTCCTTGCATTGGCACGACAATGAGCTTAGTCTTCGTTAGGACGTTTTGTTTGCTCATTTTCATAGTCGTGTCAATCCCAACTTTCTCCACGTGTGTGTATATAGTCGTAGGTTCCCGTCACCCTTTTGATGTGTTGACCTTCGCCTTTGACTTGAGTTTTGTTGGATTTTACCCACTTTTGACTATCCCTTTTCTTTTGGTTGGTTCTTTGGCTTTCCACAATACTAACCTACCACCAACAAGCTGTTGAGAGTTACTTCTTTCTTTAGTGTGAGTTTTCTTTGCAATTCCACTTTGCACGCTTATAGCTCTCACTTGTGGTTTCTAGTTTGGTGCAATCCCCAAGGTGAGGTACAAGGCTAACACCACCATATTCCACTTCCATATACAATACTTGTGTGTTTTGCATGATGGATAGGCACGATGAGACGAGCCAACCACCTCCCCAAGAAGAAGATCATGGTCCGTACATGACGCGCGCAAGTCACTTCATCGTTCGACAAGAGTTCCGTGAACGTTGCCAAGCACTTGAGACGCGACAAGATGAAACATTTGGCGAGACGCAAGCCGAGTTCAAGAACATCGAAAACTGCTTCAACGGCCTCGAACGACAAATGCATGCAATGCATCACAACTTCGGCCACCAAAATGAAGCGCTCCAACGCTCTGTCGCCGAGACAAATGACAACCTTCGACGCCTCATCGACGGCATGGCAAGACCACGTTCACGCGCATCAAGCTCGGCAAGTTCTTCGCATCGTCATGCACCTCTTCCACATGATCTACATCAAAGTGCTCAAAGACGCAATGATGCCCCCGTGGTTGAAGATGGAATCTCTTCGAACTATGTACCTTCTCCACGGCACGCCGCAACGTCAAGCTATGATGGTGACCTCTCTTCAAGGCCACGAGCAAGGCAAGAAGCACATCGTCATCACGCAAGGGCACTAGTGATCCGACAAGAGCAACCACAAGAGGAACCGCAAGCGCAACCGCAAGTACAACCGCAAGTCTACCACCATCGACCGCGACACATACTTGACACAACAAGTGATGACTCCAACTTGGAGAATCAAGCTCGTCATCGACGTGAAGCTCTCCAAGATCCTCCTCCTCGTCATCAACGTCATGAACGTCAAGAATGACACCATGGTCATCACGCGGCGCCTAATTCTAGAAATTTATCCGTAGATCCGTTTTAGTTGATTCTTGTTGCGTTGGCTTTGTATCTACGAGAACTTCTGTAGGAAATTGTTATAACCTGCTTAGAGTGATCAGATATGTTTCGAGATAGATTGGAGGTGTAGATCTATTTCTGAGCTTGATTATTTAGGGTTTAACCCAAAATACTTAAAATCTGTGGGGAATCGATTCTACTGACATCCCCAACTCAAAAACACCCCCGAATAAAACCCTTGGTCAAAATTGAATCCATCCTTGCATATTACCATGTTGCATGCATACATATTCGCCTTTATGACATTGTTTTGTGCAAATTGTGATTGGATCTATGTTTTGTTTCGTTAGATTGCTCGGAGTGCGTTGAGGAGTACTGTTGTGTAGAGTGCTGCTCGGATCAAGGCAAGTTACACCACTTGTTCATGTTTATGTCCCAGTTTTGAATACTATGCATGTTTTGCTCTTCAAAATAGTAGTATGCATGTGTAGGATTGTTTTGGTAGATCTACTTGAAAATATTTTGCAAGTGCGATGATTTTGTAGTATGCCATGATAGTTCTATACTTAGGAATTTCCGTCCTATTAGGTTTCCCTGTTTTTGCTAAGTATTACTTGCTATGCTATATATAGAATAAGTACCGTTGGGGGGTTCGAAAGACTCAAAATTTTCTAAGTATGAGAGCTCCCTCGAGCGAACTTTTCTTCTCCAAAACCCCCTTCAAAATAAAACTAAGTTTTCTTCTGGGCGGAATGGTTGTCGGGACAACGAGTGGGATTTCGGTGGAGGACGGCCGTCCAGGAATCAAAGAAGTCTGCCATGTTTTAGAATTCAGAAGCTTCCCGTGCAACCACAATACATATGGGCTTTGTCTTGGCTTAGTACTTAGTGGGAAACCTCACCGGGGTACCAACATTTGGAGGTTCTTGGCACGGTTGGATCCAGCTGGTAGAGGGGCTACTAAGGGAAGGCCTCGCCATGGTCTTCTCTATAAAAGGACTTGATCGTGGATTGTGGGGAAAGTGCACAACCTCTTGAAAGTATTGCAATCTGATCGATCAGCCGTGTTCACGGAAACAGAACAACGTTGAGCATCTGAAGGATGGAGCCTCTGAAAGATCTTCCTCTCTCTTTTCCAAACTTAACGTTTTATAAACCCCAAGGCGTGAGTAATATCGCCATTGGGTGGGATTTTGGGAACTCGGTGCGTAATATCCAAGTGCTAGGTTGATTGGGCACTTGGTGAGTAATATCCACGTGTTCCATTCGACCCTATACTACTTATCAAAGTTTACAAAGTAGGGAAATCTCTTCCTCTTTTCTTCTTACATTGAGAAAATTGGCTTTATGCAATTGAACCCCAAAGTCTACTCTTAGCCTTGCATGTAGAGATAGACTTACTCTATCCTTGGTGTAATTTGCCAATACATTCAAAGTATTGACCCAACTTGTTGGCTGCACGTCTTATGTGCAGAATCCAAAGACTGAAAGGTGCGTAGGGATCGCGGGTCTTCACGCAACTAGCCTGAGGCGTTGATGGTCTCAAGTTTTACTTAGTTTCCACTGTTTTATTTGAGCTAGCTATAAGCTATGCAAGTTGTAATAATTATACTCTGGATTATTCGTGTAATAATGACTTGTGTTTTACATGATATTCATTGACTGTGAAATGCTAGCTATCGATCCAGGGACTAGCATGTTATTCACAGGGACTTAGGATCCTTAACGATCCGAGGTCGCAACAGATGGATTCAGAGCACAAAGTTGCCTATAGGACGTGACCCTAGGATTGGAAACCACCTTTACCATTGTGTGTTTTTTCTTTCCATATTGTTCCAAGTTATTTATGCTCTTCTAGTAATTCTCTTCATTATCACCTTGTGCCTAATTTTCTTTCTCCTAACCTAAATATGACGGCCTTCTACTACGACACCGCCGAAGACATCAAGTGCCTGTGCTTTGGGGAATGCCTCCTGGACATCATCAAGACGTTGCAGTTGCCCATGCCGTCAATCAAGGGAAGCGAGTTGAGGAAGATGCACAAGGAAGGATGCTGGGCGATTGAAGTCATCCAACCAGGGCGCAACAATTCAGAACCCAAGACAGAGGCCATTGTACTCAACGTCACCAGCGGCTCCAATTAGAAAGGACTTAGCATCAGCATGCGGGAGCTCATTGGACGCCTTTGTGGACGCCACCATGAAGAGGTTGAAGGAAACTACATCAAACTCTTTGGAAGACGTGATTAGAAGGGAGTCCCAATCAAGTTAACCCCGGAGGAAAGGAAGACATGCAAGCGTCGAAGGATCCAATATCAAGACTTGGAGTCCCACATCAATGACCTTCAGAAGGGGAGCTGCCTTGAGATCATGAGGAAAGACGAGCTATGCGCCCTACTCAAGGAGAAGGACGAGAAGATCGAGGAGCTGGAAGAGAAGATCAAGTCCCTAGGAGGGGAGCTCATCGCCCAAGACAATAAGTTCGCTAATCAAGAGAAGAGGGTGCAAGATAAGAACAAGAGGATTAGGGAACAAAGTCTTGTGCTCACAAAAAACGAGATGGAGTTCAAGAACTTTGCCACTATGTTGAAGGACCTGCGAGCAGCCAAGAGGAGCTTGGAGGAGAAGATAACGCCCGTGACTATGGGGTCAAGTTTGATCAAGAAGCTACAGAAGGAGAAGAAGGAACTTCAAGAGAAGCTCGAAGCTGCTACCCAGGAGCTGCAAGAGGTGAAGGAACTTCAAGAGAGGCTCGAAGCTGCTACATCGGAGCCGCAGGAGGTGAAGGAACTTCAGGAGAAGCTTGAAGCCACGACGAAGGACATGGAGTTGTACAAGTCACTGCTGGAGAAGGAATGCTTCATTATTGAGGATGAGGAAGTGGATGATGAGTAGAGTAGTTGGACCACCTTTAGTTCTATAGTCAAACGTTGTTCACGACTGTAATGAGTACCAAAATTATTTTGGTTTAGTTAAACTTGGTTGAGTGTGTTAAACTATGTGCTTTGTGTGCCTTGCTTTTCTTGTGGTTTTTTCTCTTGTTTACATAAGGGTAGGAGTTTATTCCTTAGGCTTTCTATCCATTTCTTAACTTGTTTCCCAAACCCCACAGATGGCGAGACGTGGAAACAACAACAACAACATGCCCCCAGAGATAGCACAACTTCCGAACTCCCAGAATCAGCTGATCCAACTCCTCACTCAAAACATGCAGAACAACAACAACACCAACAACCCGCCGCCTCCACCACCTCCACCGCCCCAACAGGATCGCCTGACTCGGTTCTTGAGGTTGAACCCTCCAATTTTCTCAAGTAGTTCTGAGCCAATTGTGGTAGATGACTGGCTCCGCACCACCAACAAGAAGTTAGACACCGTCCAAGTTGTTGGAGCTGACAGGGTGCACTTTGCCGCGCACCAACTTGAGGGACCAGCTGCTGAATGGTGGGATAATTACCAGGTCACCCACCCCGATATTGAGGCTATCACCTGGAACCAGTTTGAGGCGGCCTTTCGTACTCATCACGTAGCCGCGGGAGTCATGTCACTAAAGAGACGTGAGTTCCGCGACTTGAAACAACTGCACCGCTCTGTCTCCGAGTATGGGGACCTTTTCAACAAGTTGGCAGGTTATGCACCTGATGATGTATCCACTGATGCCAAGAGACAGGGGGAGTTCTTAAGGGGACTTAATGATGAAATATCCATTTAGCTTGTGGCTCTAAAGTTTGATAACTATCGGGAACTTCTGGACAGGGCAGTTGTGGTTGAACCAAAGCAAAGGAGTATAGAGAACCGAAAGAGAAAGTCCACCTCACACAAGCACAACTCGGCCCCATATCAGAAGCAGCGCACTTCATCACCACCACCCCACAACCACAATGGCCACAACCACAATGGTCATCGTCATGGAGGACATAACCACAATGGCCATAAACACCGCAATGGAAATGGCAATGGGAAGGATCTGAGTGAAGTGACATGCTTCAAGTGTACCAAGACAGGGCATTATGCAACTACTTGCCCCGAAAAGATGAAGAATGGGAATGGTAATGGGAACGGCAACGGACACAGCCATGGCAATGGTAATGGAAATGGGAAGAAGCCGAATCCATTCGTCAAAGCCATGGTGAATCATGTCTCCGTGGAGGATGCTCGTGAGGCACCTAACTCCGTGATTGGTAAGTTCAAGCTTAACTCCACCCCCGCAGTTGTTCGTTTTGATACTGGTGTATCGCATTCATTCATATCAAGGGTATTTGTGGATAGAGGCAAGATACCTACGGAGACTATTAGTACTCCCCTAAGGGTAAGTTCTCCTGGAGGAGAAATAGTGGCAAACTCTGGATGCCGTGGGTTAGAACTAAGGATTGGGGCACACATCTTTCCCACCAGCCTAGTCGTTCTAGAGTCACAAGGCGTAGACATAATTTTGGGCATGAATTGGATGACCGAATATGAGGGAGTCATAGATTGTGCCAAAAGGACTATCGCACTCACCACTCCGGATAAGAAAAGGATCCGCTTTAAGCCAGCTTTTGCACTCAAAGGAAGTATGGTGAACTCTCTTAAGGGGATTAGCTTGGAGAATGTGCCAATTGTAAAGGAGTATCCAGATGTGTTTCCGGAAGAATTGCCAGGGATGCCTCCTGACCGAGACATCGAGTTTCTCATGGACCTGATGCCTAGTACTGGACCAATAGCAAAGAGACCGTACAAGATGGATGTGGATGAGTTGAAGGAACTTAAGAAACAGCTTAGAGAGCAATTGGACAAAGGCTTCATTCAACCAAGTGCGTCATCTTGGGGAGCGCCTGTCTTATTCGTGGAGAAGAAGGATAAAACCAAGAGACTAGTCGTGGACTACCGGTCGTTGAATGAGGTGACAATTAAGAACAAGTATCCTCTACCCAATATCAACGACCTGATCGATCAATTAAAGGGAGCTAGTGTGTTCTCTAAGATTGATCTCCGATCAGGTTATTTCCAGCTAAAGATCCGGGAACAGGATGTACCCAAGATAGCTTTCACCACAAGATACAGATTGTATGAGTATACCGTGATGTCTTTTGGCTTAACCAATGCCCAAGCATACTTCATGACTATGATGAACAAGGTATTCATGGAGTACTTGGATAAGTTAATTGTGGTATTCATTGATGACATACTCATATACTCCAAGGATGAGGAGGAACATGAGAGGCATATGCGCCTAATTATGGAAAAGTTTAGGGAACACAAGTTGTATGCCAAGTTTAGCAAATGTGAGTTCTGGTTGAAAGAAGTGCGATTCCTCGGTCATATTGTGTCAGCTAAAGGAGTTGCCGTGGACCCAAGTAAGGTAGTTTCCGTGACAGAATGGGAGTCCCCTAAGAATGTGGGTGATATCAGGAGTTTCCTAGGCCTTGCGGGATATTACCGAAGGTTCATTGAAAACTTTTCCAAGATAGCAAAGCCTATGACAGAATTGTTGAAGAAAGAGAAGAAGTTCCAATGGATCGAGGCTTGTGAAGCAAGTTTTCAAGAATTAAAGAAGCGCCTAGTAACAGCACCAGTTTTGTGTCTCCCTGACATCCAAAAGGATTTCCAAGTCTATTGCGACACTTCTCGACAAGGACTTGGTAGTGTACTGATGCAAGATGGAAAAGTAGTGTCTTACGCCTCTCGGCAACTCAAGAACCATGAGAATAACTACCCCACTTATGATTTGGAACTAGCGTCAGTTGTGCATGCGCTCAAGGTATGGAGACATTACCTCATGGGCAAACATTGTGATGTGTTCACGGATCACAAAAGCCTTAAATACATCTTCACTCAAAAGGAATTAAATATGAGGCAAGGGAGATGGCTTGAGCTCATCAAGGACTATGACTTGGACCTGCAGTACCATCCTGGAAAGGCCAATGTTGTGGCTGACGCCTTAAGCCGGAAGGTCTATGTAAATGGACTTACCGTGGGAGAACTTCCAAAGCATTTGTGTGAACAGTTCAAGGACCTCAGGTTGGAGATAGTGCCAACGCTTCTGGACCAAATCAAAGAGGCCCAGAAGGGGGATAAAGAGTTGGAGGAGATAAGAGCTAATATAAGCAAGGGTAAAGCAAAAGGGTTTCATACGGATGAACAAGGAACACTTTGGTATGAGAAGCATTTGTGCGTTCCCGATGATCCCGATATCAGGAAGATAATACTTCAGCAAGCTCACGATTCGCCCTACTCAATTCATCCTGGTCATACAAAGATGTACATGGATGTGAAAGATAGATTCTGGTGGAATAACTTGAAAAGAGAAATTGCTGAATACATCTCCTTGTGTGACGTGTGCAACAGAGTCAAGGCCGAACATCAAAAACCAGCAGGGCTGCTGCAGCCATTACCTGTGCCCGATTGGAAGTGGGACAAGGTAGGCATGGATTTTATCACAGGACTACCACGGACTCGTTCTAGGTATGACTCCATCTGGGTAGTGGTCGATCACTTCACAAAGGTGGCCCACTTTATTCCCGTAAAGACCGCCTATACCAGTACTAAGCTTGCCAATATTTATATGTCAAGGATCATAAGTCTTCATGGTGTACCCAAGGGGATTTTCTCTGATAGAGGTACCCAATTCACCTCAAAGTTTTGGCGACAGCTACACGAGTCTCTAGGGACACGACTGGAGTTTAGTACTGCCTTCCACCCACAAATAGATGGACAGACGGAAAGAGTCAATCAGATCTTGGAGGACATGTTAAGAGCCTGTGCGCTAGACTATGGGTCTAGTTGGGATGATAATTTGCCATATGCGGAATTCTCATACAATAACAGTTACCAAACTAGTATCAAGATGGCTCCATTTGAAGTTCTATATGGCAGAAAGTGTAGAACTCCGCTGCTATGGAGTGGAGTTGGAGAATGGAGTTTGTTTGGACCTGAACTAATCAAGGATGCCGAAGGAAAAGTAAGACAGGTTCAAGACAGGTTAAAAGTAGCCCAATCTAGGCAAACGAGTTATGATGATTCCAAGCGTAGGGATGTAACTTACGAAGTGGGAGACCGTGCATATCTCCGAGTTTCACCACTACGAGGAGTTAAGAGATTTGGAATCAAGGGCAAGTTAGCACCACGATTCATAGGACCCTATAGGATTTTGGCCCATAGAGGGGAGGTTGCCTATCAGTTGGAATTGCCCGAAGTGTTGACTGTTCATGTTTTCCATGTGTCACAACTAAAGAAGTGTCACCCGGAAATGGCTGAAACACCACTAAAGGATACGGTTCCTTTGGACGAGGTTCAACTGGAAGACGATCTTACCTATGAGGAAAAACCCACCCGGATTGTGGAAACAGCTGAGAGAATTACTCGCACCAAGACTATTAGGTTTTGCAAAGTTCAATGGAATCACCATTCCGAGGAAGAGGCCACGTGGGAACGTGAAGAAAACCTGAAGAAAGAACACCCACACCTATTTGCTAACCAACCTGAATCTCGGGGACGAGATTCTTCTTAAGGGGGGTAGGTCTATAACATCCCAAATTTTACAATTGCAGATGTTACTAGAAGCATGCATCATATCCTTGCATCATGGCATCACATAATAAAAACTACATCAGATATTTTCCTAAATCCCATAGTCATATAAAGACTAAAAGGGTAAAACAAAATCTAACCTAATAAACCTTTGCAAGAGTGTTATTTATAATCCCAGTATAATCCTCTTCTTTTTACAAAATTTTAGAGCCCGGACTCACGTAATTCGGAGTCCATTTGCAAAAGTTATAAGACAAATAGGAAAAACAGAAATTAAAAGACTAAAAAAGAGAGGAAACCTAGCCTAACCGGGCCAGCCGAGCTGGCCAACTCCTATCTACCGCACGCCAGGCGCGCACAGCAGCAGCAGCCGCGCAGGCCGGCCCAAAGCCGCGCCAATCGCCAACCCGCTCCCCCCGCCTCTCACTGACGATGCGGCCCCACCTGTCATCCCGTCCTGGCCGTGTTTGTCCCCAACTCCTCTGGCCAACGCGATCCTAACGGATTCCGTTTATTCGGAGACAAATCCGACCCCTTCCGCACGAAAGATTCCTCATATAAGCCTCCCCATCGAGCCCCGGCTCTTTTCCCAAAAAACCACAAACCCTAGCACCACCTACGTCAAGACCGACGTGCCGCCGGAGCTCTGCCTCGGGAGGTCGTCTCCTCGTCGATACCGAGCTCCTCTCCCTCCCTTTCTTCCAAAATCGGAACCGCCACTAACCCCTTCGTCTACCACCCGTCTTTTCCCTCTCTACAGCGTGGTAAATCGATGGCGATTTGTCATCGGAGTCTCGCCGGAGACAGGAGGGATCGGCGGAGCGCCACCGCGAACAGAGGAGGGGAGGGCCGACGCCGTCTGTACCAGAGGGACCGCGAGGAGGAGGGCTACGTCGTTGTGCACTTCGCACAGCCGGGAGCTCGCCAGAACGCCGCCGAGCATCACCACCGACGCGCCGCCGCCATCGCCGTCGTCGTAGCCGTCAAGCCATCGCCTCCATAGTGAGTTCCTCCGTCCCCATCCGTCAGATCTTGATCCGGCGGTGCAGATCGGCCTGTCCCAGCGAAGGGGTACCACCCAACCGCGTGGCGCGCCCGCGTCAGCCCCGCGTCAGCGCCATGCCCCCCGGACCAGTCCCAAGCCGCCACTTGGCGCTGCACAGCTGGCCGCCGCCCTGTTTTCTTTTAAATAGGCAAAAAACACTTTAATCTTGTAAAATTCATAGTAATTCGAATTTTTGTCCAAAAATTGCATATAATATACCATTGGATTCGTAAATTTGAGTAGAACACAGAACTACAATAATATTAGTGTTTTACTACAGCAATATTGCAGTAGGATTTAAAGTTTAGATTAGAGTATTTTAATTCTAGAAATTTATCCGTAGATCCGTTTTAGTTGATTCTTGTTGCATTGGCTTTGTATCCATGAGACCTTCTGTAGGAAATTGTTATAACCTGCTTAGAGTGATCAGATCTGTTTCGAGATAGATTGGAGGTGTAGGTCTATTTCTGAGCTTGATTATTTAGGGTTTAACCCAAAATACTTAAAATCTGTGGGGAATCGATTCTACTGACATCCCCAACTCAACAACACCCCCGAATAAAACCCTTGGTCAAAATTGAATCCATCCTTGCATATTACCATGTTGCATGCATACATATTCGCCTTCGTGACATTGTTTGTGCAAATTGTGATTGGATCTATGTTTTGTTTTGTTAGATTGCTCAGAGTGCGCTGAGGAGTACTGTTGTGTAGAGTGCTACTCGGATCAAGGCAAGTTACACCAATTGTTCATTTTTATGTCCCAGTTTTGAATACTATGCATGTTTTGCTCTTCAAAATAGTAGTATGCATGTGTAGGATTGTTTTGGTAGATCTACTTGAAAATATTTTGCAAGTGCGATGATTTTGTAGTATGCCATGATAGTTCTATACTTAGGAATTTCCGTCCTATTAGGTTTTCCTGTTTTTGCTAAGTATTACTTGCTATGCTATATATATATACTAAGTACCGTTGGGGGGTTCGAAAGACTCAAAATTTTCTAAGTATGAGAGCTCCCTCGAGCGAACATTTCTTCTCCAAAACCCCCTTCAAAATAAAACTAAGTTTTCTTCTGGGCGGAATGGTTGTCGGGACAACGAGTGGGATTTCGGTGGAGGACGGCCGCCTAGGAATCAAAGTAGTGTGCCATTATCACATCCCAAAATTTTCTAATTTTGGAATGTGAAATAGATAAAATAAGTATGGTTGATTGTTTGAATTTATTGAAAATTCTCAAGGAAAACAAACGTTTTAAATTTGGAAACAACTCACTTTGTTATGACCTAAGTAGCCATATAGGCAAAGAGGCATGAATTGAATTTTAGTTTTAGTATTTGTGTGAATGTTTGCAAAAATGAAAATCATAAAGCATTCATAAGCATTGCATTGCATCCATGCAAAGTTCCCAAAAATTGAATCCAAATCCTAATATCTAAATCCGATAGTTGAATTACTCAAAAGTTCCTATAAAGATTATATAGACATTTATGAAACAACCATCTTCAAACTAGTGAAAATGTCACAAATATGATACTATAATGATCTACTGAATTTTACAAAAATTTAGAAATAAAAATCATGTCATTTGGAGTTCGTATGCAAAAGATATAAAGAAAATAGCAAAAAAAAAAGAAAAGCAAAAGGAAAAAAACAAAACGAAATGGGCCACCCGGCCGGCCCACTCAGCCGACCGAAGCAGCCAGCTGCGCACCGGAGAAAGGATGGATCCCACGGTTGCTTTAAAAAGCGTGCAAGAATCTGTTTTGTAAACCTATCTCTATTCAAACACCTATATCTTTTTATCTACAACTTCGAATTGATTTCCGTTTGTTTCTACTTGTTCTCTACTTCAAGATCTATCTTCCTACCATCCTAAAAGTCTATATAATCCTCCTGAGCCAGAACTATATCACTTTTTCTTCTCGAAATCCCGAATCTACATCCTATCGAATCGTATTTCGTTTCTAAACCCATCTAGACTTCGTCGGATGCCTTCGCCTTCAACACGAAACTTGTAGATCTCGTCGAAATCTTTCAATCCCGACAAACCTCATCTCCTTTAATCTACCACAGCCGGAGAATTTCGCAACGCAATATTTCAGATCTGACGGTGTAATTCCAAGATTTACTCGCGCTCGTTTCTTCAAATCCAAATTCCTTTGGTGAAAAGATAGATCCAATTATTCTCCACAACTGTCATGTTCGAAGTTTTTCGATTTCATCTACGGATTTGGCTTTCTAACACAGATCTGTTTTTAATCTTTTCCGAGACAAAATCGAGCCGGTTTGGAGCCAACTTCTCTCCTAGCCACCGGATCTTATCGCGACGGTCCAGATTCGATCATCCCGGTAAGCCGCCTCATCACCGCCACGTCGTTGCCAGGTCAGCGTCTAGTCCCGGTCAGCCTGCACGGTCAACCTGTCCAGTCAGCGGAATATTCCCTTAAATATTCCGTTCGAATTTAAAATTGCAGATTATAGATCTAACTTGTAAAATCCATAGAAAATTCATACTATGTTCAAAAATTACATATAATATATCAAATTGAAGATAATTTCATGTAGTTTGATAATATCTGTTAAGATCTGGGTTTTTCTGTATAGATTACTGGCGAATAATTAATTAGTATTAATGGCCTTTTAAATCATTAAATTCATAGTAAATAATCTACAGATCTGAAAAATATGAGTAATATGTCCCTGAGTTCATAATCTTGCATAGTCTTCAGATATGTACTTAGTTTTGTTTGTTGTCGGTACGATCTGTTTAGATTAATTAAACTCCGTTAAATACTAAATAAATCCTAGAAAAAGATCTATAACTCTAATTAGGGTGAATCCAATTGCTACTGGTTCGTATTAAAGCCCTCTATCCATTACGTTTAGATACAAATTTAATTCGGCAACTAGTAAAGAAGCTACAAAAGTTATGTTAAAACCCCTTTATTGGCAATTGAAATTGAATAACAAATACTATATTGCATTAAAACACTTCTACATGCATCATATGATCTCGTATTGTTTAGATAACTAATTACAACCATTGTGACATATTAAATCATCATGCATGCATTGGATCATCACTATTTTATTATATTGTTGTATTGTTACATGATTGCAATGTTTGAATCATATGTTTTTGTGCTTTTGCTTTTGAATGATAGATTGCAAGGAGTGCAACTACTATAATCGCAACAGCTATGATCGCGAGCATTGTGGTGGCAAGTATTTTGAGTGCGACGAGTGCAACCATTATATTTGTGAGGATTATCTAATCGACTACATCTACAACAAGGCAAGTAGATGCTATTTTGATCATGAATTGTCCTACTATTTTCCTACTGCATGTGTAGTGTATTTCTTATAGATGCATGAGTAGGAATTACTATCGCTATGCTATGTCCTGTGTATCTTGGTAGGAGCCACTTGTAGTTGAGTCGTCGTATGCTAGTTGTGCTTAGCCATGCTATCTAGACGGGGATGGGTCTACACCATGTTATGGTATTGTGTATGTTTTGTTTAACTAAAACAACTTAATCAATGAACTCTTTGGGTGGAATTGGTAATTGCTTGGTTCATGAATGTCGGGCCCATGTCTATGGTTTACCCGAGTAGCTCACTTGTGGATGGCCACCCAGGTTTCAGAGAAATGATTAGTGTCTTGATTTGGTAGCTTACGTGTACAACCATATGCCAGTGAGTTATGGGTGGCTGGATGGACTTAGTACGTCGTGGTGACCCGAGCTCTTCGTATCCAGAGATGTAGTGAATGTGATAGGTTGGTACGGTGCGTGGATGGGCTTGGGGAACTACTTCCCGAATTGTCTCTTCTTGGACTTCTCCCTGTCATGACTCAATATGCGTGTCATGGTATGAGCGGGTCGACCAGGTCATATGGGTAAAGTGTGCAACCCCTGCAGGGTGTAAAACTAAGTGCTTAGCCGTGTCCCGGTAATGGACGATTGAGTTGCTGAATTATGGGTGCTATGACATGTTCTCATTTATTCCAATTTGAGAATTACTAAAACTTGATGGGTGAGCTTAATGGGTTGTTGTGATCAAACTTGATTTAAAAGTAGGGTAAAACTGTTTAAGAAAATGCAAGCTAGCCAAAGCCTCCACTTAGCCAAAATAAGCATGTAGTTGCTAGGTATATTGTCTCCTTACTTAGCTCTACTTGACATACATTCCAAGTATTGACCCTTCGGGGCTGCTACGTTTTATGTTGCAGGTTATACCGATTCTGAGTGATCGTATTAGGTCGCGAGACTCCACTCAACGATTGTTCGCCTGTGGCACATTTGAAGGATGGAGATCTACCTTGTATTGTTTCCGCTGTAATATAATGTAAATTCTGGATCATATTAGTTATATTGATGATGCACGGTTATATTTGGTATCATTTTGTACTGTGTGTGCTAGTGAACCGATCCAGGGATTAACACTATACACAGGAACTCAGCCTTATCAGGCGAGGGTGTTACAAGATGGTATCAGAGCTGTGTGTTGACTATAGGATCGTGACCTAGGATTGGAATAGAAAAGCCATATGAATATAAACCCTATTTCATCCTATCTATTCTCATCTTACAATTTTGTTTCTAGTATCTTTTACCTATTCAATTCTCATACTCTCCTCTTCTAAAACATAGAAGGAAGACTCTTTGTAGGATGAACTCAAAACTTTGTATTTATTAGATTCTTGTAATCCTTTATCCTTCTTTTCTAATCTCATCTTGTTCAAAACTTATAGATGAGCAGTCGTGCGAAGAAGTGCGAGATCCAAGAATAGTTAGATGATGTTCACCATGTAGTATTGATAGGATTTCGTTTAGATTTAGCAATCGATTATCGCAAGAACTTGTGTGATAGTGGTTTTATTATGTTTAGCTTGTGATACTTGATACCCCAAAGTTTTAGAATATTTTTGATAGTTTTTATAATAAATTAATGAAGGTTTTGATTTAAAAATTCGTGGTATTACTGCTGCAGTTTTCTGCCTGACCAGTTGTACCGCGCGATTTTTAATTCCTTACTGGTAACTCGGATTGCGCTCATATTTTAGGATCTGAAGTGTAATTACCTGTACCACCTGCAAAAAAATTGGCTAAAATTCCTGATGAGTTTAAGATGCCCAGAAAAAATTGTGAACACTTCTGTAGTTTCAGGACAGATTCTGTCCATTGCTTTTATGATTGTAGGTTCACCCCAAACGAATTTTAATCAAATGAAAAACTATTTTGTGGATGGTATGCCACTAAAACAAAATTTCTGGAACATAAACAAAATTATTTTGGCTTGAGTGTTGTTTGTTATGATTGTTTGCTTGTGTGCTGATTGCTTATCGTTGAATGTTTGTATGATTGTTGGACAATGAGTTTGTTTGCACGGGTAGAACTATTTTATTAGTAGTTCTTTTCTCTAGAATCTATTCTTCTCTATCTTAAACTCTTGGAGATAAAACGATGTGTTTAATATAGGGAGAATGAGTTAGTGGAAATATTTGGAAGATGATGCCCTAAAGAGTGTGAATAGTTTGTCTAATGCAACAAAAGGATATGGCAGTATGAAGTGTTGCAAGTGATGTTATGTAGTAGATTTACACAACCCAAAAGTGTTGAAGTATCGATAGTTTACCTTTTGTAGTAGCTTTATTGATTGTGTACATGGGACTCTACATCGAGCATTGTTTCGTGCCCATGGAAACCATCTACAAGGAAAGTGAGGATGCCCGAGTGGTAGAAAAATGTGATTCACCTATCCTCATGCAGGGTAATGATTTGGGTGCAGGATGGATTGATCACCATTCCTACTACTCTTATTATTTGCTCTTATACTGTTGGCTTTGCGAATCTTGAGTGCCTTTCCAACCTTAGAAAAGAGAAGGCGTTGAGCCTATACCTTAGGATGGTATGACTTTGAACCTTTGCAAAAGCATTCATGCTAAGCGTAGGAATGTACGGTAAGGATGAATCCCAATCGTGTATAATGGGTATCGTGAAGCAAACATTTCCTACATGCCTACCATGAGAGTTTCGCTAGTTCAAGTAGTTGTTAGCCTAGAATCTATAAATCATGGAGTTTAGAAAATGTAGGGACATTGTACCAATAAATGTCCAAGGGAGAATCAATAGGAGCCATGTCAATTCCCAATAAACAATCTAGTCATTTTCCTTTTAAGGGTGGTAGCACCATAGTGGAGCCTTAACCCATCTTTCTTTCTAGCCTTCCCGAATCTCGGGACGAGATTCCTTTTAATGGTGGTAGTCTGTCACATCCCAAAATTTTCTAATTTTGGAATGTGAAATAGATAAAATAAGTTTGGTTGATTGTTTGAATTTGTTGAAAATTCTCAAGGAAAACAAACCTTTTAAATTTGGAAACAACTCACTTTGTTATGACCTAAGTAGCCATATAGGCAAAGAGGCGTGAATTGAATTTTAGTTTTAGTATTTGTGTGAATGTTTGCAAAAATGAAAATCATGAAGCATTCATAAGCATTGCATTGCATCCATGCAAAGTTCCCAAAAATTAAATCCAAATCCTAATATCTAAATCCGATAGTTGAATTGCTCAAAAGTTCCTATAAAGATTATATAGACATTTATGAAACAACCATCTTCAAACTAGTGAAAATGTTACAAATATGATACTATAATGATCCACTGAATTTTACAAAAATTTAGAAATAAAAATCATGTCATTTGGAGTTCGTATGCAAAAGATATAAAGAAAATACCAAAATAAAAAAAAGCAAAAGGAAATAAACAAAACGAAATGGGCCACCGGCCGGCCCACTCAGCCGACCGAAGCAGCCAGCCGCGCACTGGAGAAAGGATCGATCCCACGGTTGCTTTAAAAAGCGTGCAAGAATCTGTTTTGTAAACCTATCTCTATTCAAACACCTATATCTTTTTATCTACAACCCCGAATTGATTTCTGTTTGTTTCTACTTGTTCTCTACTTCAAGATCTATCTTCCTACCGTCCTAAAACTCTATATAATCCTCCGGAGCCACAACTATATCACTTTTCCTTCTCGAAATCCCGAATCTACATCCTACCGAATCGTATTTCGCTTCTAAACCCATCTAGACTTTGTCGGATGCCTTCAGCTTCAACACGAAACTTGTAGATCTTGTCGAAATCTTTCAATCCCGACAAACCTCATCTCCTTTAATCCACCACAGCCAGAGAATTTCGCAACGAAATATTTCAGATCTGACAGTGTAATTCCAAGATTTACTCGCGCTCGTTTCTTCAAATCCAAATTCCTTTGTTGAAAAGATAGATCCAATTATTCTCCCCAACTTTCATGTTCGAAGTTTTTCGATTTGATCTACGGATTTGTCTCCCTAACACAGATCTGTTTTTAATCTTTTTCGAGACAAAATCGAGCCGGTTTAGAGCCAACTTCTCTCCTAGCCACCGGATCTTATCGCGACGGTCCAGATTCAATCATCCCGATCAGCCGCCTCATCACCGCTACGTCGTCGCTAGGTCAGCGTCTAGTCCCGGTCAGCCTCCACAGTCAACCTGTCCAGTCAGCGGAATATTCCCTGAAATATTCCGTTCAAATTTAAAATTGCATATTATAGATCTAACTTGTAAAATCGATAGAAAATTCATACTATGTTCAAAAATTACATATAATAGATCAAGTTGAAGATAATTTCATGTAGTTTGATAATAACTGTTTAGATCTGGGTTTTTCTGTATAGATTACTGGCGAATAATTAATTAGTATTAATGGCCTTTTAAATCATTAAATTCATAGTAAATAATCTACAGATCCGAAAAATATGAGTAATATGTCCCTGAGTTTATAATCTTGCGTAGTTTTCAGATATGTACTTAGTTTTGTTTGTTGTCGGTATGATCTGTTTAGATTAATTAAACTCCATTAAACACTAAATAAATCCTAGAAAAAGATCAATAACTCCGATTAGGGTGAATCCAATTGCTACTGGTTCGTATTAAAGCCCTCTATCCATTACAGTTCAGATACAAATTTAATTCGACAACTAGTAAAGAAGCTACAACAGTTATGTTAAAACCCCTTTATTGGCAATTGAAATTGAATAACAAATACTATATTGCATTAAAACACTTCTACATGCATCATGTGATCTCGTATTGTTTAGATAACTAATTACAACCATTGTGACATATTAAATCATCATGCATGCATTGGATCATCACTGTTTTATTATATTGTTGTATTGTTACATGATTGCAATGTTTGAATGATATGTTGTTGTGCTTTTGCTTTTGAACGATAGATTGCGAGGAGTGTAACTACTATGATCGCAACAGCTATGATTGCGAGCATTGTGATTGCAAGTCTTTTGAGTGCGACGAGTGCAACCATTATATTTGTGAGGATTATCTAATCGACTACATCTACAACAAAGGCAAGTAGATGCTATTTTGATCATGAATTGTCCTACTATTTTCCTACTGCATGTGTAGTGTATTTTTGTAGATGCATGAGTAGGAATTACTATCTCTATGCTATGTCCTGTGTATCTTGGTAGGAGCCACTTGTAGTTGAGTCGTCGTATTCTAGTTATGCTTAGCCATGCTATCTAGACGGGGATGGGTCTACACCATGTTATGCTATTGTGTATGTTTTGTTCAACTAAAACAACTTAATCAATGAACTCTCTGGGTGGAATTGGTAATTGCTTGGTTCGTGAATGTCGGGCCCATGTCTATGGTTTACCCGAGTAACTCACTTGTGGATGGCCACCCAGGTTTCAGAGAAATGATTAATGTCTTGATTTGGTAGCTTACGTGTATAGCCATATGCCAGTGAGTTATGGGTGGCTGGATGGACTTAGTAGGTCGTGGCGACCCGAGCTCTTCGTATACAGAGATGTAGTGAATGTGATAGGTTGGTACGGTGCCTGGATGGGCTTGGGGAACTATGTAACACCCTCAAATTGGCCCTATACAAGTTTCAGCGCTTCCCGCCAAACCCGCATAGAAACGATTCAAGGACGCCCACCAGGCACTTTCATGCGGGTGGAGAACGAAGTAATACCGTTACACATTAGTCCACGATGGAACCCACATAACATATATATACAACAACGACTCCATGAGTCAAGAATACATATATACTATACAAAGATTCAAATCACCTTGAAAACGATAGAGCGTCCGACTACGAACAAGATGCAAATGGGGCTAAGAGCCCTGAAGAATAACCAATGGCGTCCATAACCCTGCCCAGCCCAAGCCCGAAGGGTAACCCTGCTAACGACGGCGATCTCAAACCTGCTAAAACAAAAGCGGTGCCGACAAAGGGCCAAGGAAAAAGAGGAGCGTCAATACTGAGGCCAGTACACGGCAAGGCTAGAATTCGGCGGCTCTCGCCTACATAGGTATGGTGGACTGAAGCGGCAGCGCAGCAGCACTAAACAACCTATAGAGACTCAGTAAAACGGACGGCTATTAGAGAGGGATAAGAAAGACCTATCCGGATCCAACCTGATAGTAACACCAAACATACCCATCCTAGTATTTCCCCTCGAGACCAAATGAGGAAGTCAAACCGAGGAACTCACACAGTTGGCAGTTTTATTCATTCGGTTATAGTTGAAGCACTTACTAGTCAGATATAGATAACATGAGTCATCCTGAAGCATAAGTAGTGGGCAATTTTAGTTAACCAAACCATCGTAGTTGGAACATTTACTAGTCAGATATAATTGTCCTGAGGAATCCCAAAACCCAGCAGTTGTTGGCACTTTTATCACATTTCATTGGAGTTGCAATACTTACTAGGCAGGTATAGCATGACACAGATCACCACAGATCCACCAGTTGTTGGCATTTTTATTATCCATTCCGTTGTAGTGAAGCTGATTACTAGTCACATATTAAGTCAAATTTATAGCACTACTTTAGTTATGCTTGTCTATGATCGAGATACTGTGCTCCAAGTCGTCCATAACCGCGGACACGGCTTTTAGAAAGATTTACCCTGCAGGGGGTGCACAAATAGCAACACACACACGATCAACCTCGGAAAAACCAAATCAAAACCCAACGAGGCTTTCACGACAAAGCCATCACATGATTCATAAAATATTTCAGGGGGCCACCCCATTAAGCTACCCGTAACGAAGTTGGCCAGCTCCGAGACGGACCCAAGGTTTGCGCCAATGGTTGTACATGACTGGGAACCCGAAAGTGTGACTAGGCTTGTCGATACCGCGAAAACATTCCGCAATCCTAAACAGTACAGGTGCTCCACGCACAATCGTAAATAAAGCAGTAAAGCATGGCATAAGTACAGGATAGTAAATAAAACCCCAAACTAGTTTGTGGCCCCAAGAAATAAGAAATGAATCAAGCTCTGGCTAAGGGGGATTCATAGAGTCTCCCGAATGTGGATAGTGCGAATAATCAAGGAACAGGTATCAAGTACTCGGGGCCTACGGGACACAAGTGGGCATAAAAACCAAATAGCATATATTGCCCACTGGTGCCTCTTTCATTAGTTATCCCAGCAATTTAATAATTGTATTTAAAGTCATGATCAACTCCACCGTAAACATCTGCCAGCATTCCAACAACTGTGGTACTTGACAACACGAGATCGCACCTGAGCATGCAACTACGACTCGCGAGGCCAGCTATCTACCAAACACAGGTAATAGGAGGTGTCCAAGGCAATATAGAGGCTGCACGGGATATAACTAGTGTACGGAAACTAAAGCATCACGACACGGATAGTAATAGATCAACAGGAGGAAATAAAGGCTATAAATGCAAAATAGGTAGAGAGAGGGAGAATGCTCGCCTGGGAAACACTGTCGAAGATATATCCGAAGAACTTGTCAAAGCTCACATCAACTCATCGGCCTAATCCGCAAAGAAGCAAACACTAGAAGAAACACCGGATGCACTATTTAATACTACGACAAAAGATCCGGCATGATGTATGATATGGTGCATGACATGGCA
This sequence comes from Avena eriantha, assembly GCA_910589775.1. Lineage (NCBI taxonomy): Eukaryota > Viridiplantae > Streptophyta > Magnoliopsida > Poales > Poaceae > Avena > Avena eriantha. The sequence goes on along the minus strand of OU342740.1, from coordinate 176,015,965 downwards.
AAGATGCGATGCAACTAGGCAATATTAAGCGGAACCGGGGTCCCAACAATTAATAGAAGGTTAATGTTATTTAGCTACCTCGCAAATTAAATGTTGGATTAACAAGGCGAAACAGGGCATCAGTTCGCTACACAAATTTAAATGGAGGCGATATAAGACAAGAATAGCCCACATATGCACTCCATATTTAATTTAGGTGAATCGGCATAATGCCCCCAACCCACAGACATGTATGCATGTATGAACAATTTATATGCAACAGTTTATGTATAGCATTTATAAAATAGGGGCTCAGGGAAAAGGTTCACACATCGGGTTTGGAAGATCTTGGGTTCCGGGGGTTCGGGGTTCGGACTCAGGGTCCAGGGATCGACGAGATCGGGCTCGGCGGGATCAGTCTTCGGAGGTTGTCGAAGGACTTGGTTTGGCGTCGGAGGATCATCGGGTTCGCCCTGGTCAGTATCGATCTTGTCGTCACGAAGATCTTGTCGGATCCGCGTATCGGGTCAGTCTTGGCATCCGAGGTGACGTACATGTCGTTCCCGTGGCGATCTTGGCGTTCTTCAGGTTCGGGTCTTGGCGTCTGAGAGGAAGTACTTGGTGGTTCTGAGAAGGAGGCCTTGTCGCATCCGATGGATCGGTCCTCGGGGTCGAAGAACTTGGCGCGCCAGGGTTCGGAAGCAGATCTTGGTGTTCCGGGCATCTTTTGGTCGGGGTCTCGGCGTTCTCGGATTCCGATTGGAGATCTTGGCGTTTCCGAGCGGTCTTATGCTCGGGTAGAAGTACTTATCGCACCATGTCGGAGTCCTAGGGGTACTGCTCGCCCGCGCCGTTGGCACTCGGAAGATCTGGTCGGGGTTCTCGGCTTTGGGCTCGGGATGAAGAACTTGGTGTCCTTCTTGGAGTTTTCGGGTGACGATGTTGAACTCTTGCATAGCCCTACAGGTACCGGAGATCGTGTCGATAGGATGGCTTCGGGACGGTCTCATAGAGGCATCTTGTTGTTAGCACCGTGAAGGAGATCTTGTCGAACATCTGCTCCGTCTTGCCGATGTCCTCCGTCTTATCGATGACAAAGCCATAACAGATTGGAAAAAGCAGCAGCACCAACGTCACACTAGGAACCAACCAGCCACAAGCGCATCTGCACGGCGGCAGAGAACTAGAAGCAGCGAGGAGGCGTGCGCATGGCGATCTTGGTAGACTCGGCGCAAAGGGCGATGCAGGCGGCCTACGCACAGGAGGACAGGGGTGGCAGAGGCATACAACAACGAGGAAGGGCCGAGGAGGCCGTGGACGGAGCTCGCTGCCGATGGAGATGGCCGGGTCGAGGAAGGGCTCATCGGTCTCGAGGGGGCTTGCGCGCGAGCACGCCTGGTGATGAGGACAGGGACCTCAGGGCCACGGCAGGGGGCGGGGCTCGGGGAGGAGAACGTAGAGGTGGTGGCACCTGGTTCACAGACGGAGGTGACAGCGGGGCTTAGGGAGGATAGGGCTCCGACGAACTTGGAGGCGGGGTTGCGATCGACGGGAGGAGGCGCCGCCGGGGAGAGGAGGGCACGGTGATGCTTCTCGCGGAGCAGAGGCAGGACGGCGGGCGCTAGCGGCTTCGGCTTGCAGGACGGGGACGCGGGAGGAGGCACGCGGGTCCTGCCGACGGCGGACGGAGCGGATGAAGGGGCGCAGCGGAGAGGCGCCGCGCCAGAGGACAGAGCAGCCGGGCGGGCCGGTGAGGTAGAGGATGTGCGGCCGGGATCGGGTAGGGCGTCGGGCGGAGGAGACAGCGTCACGGCGAGGAGGCGCGGTCGACGGCGGTTGGTGGCGTTCGCGATGAGGAAAGGGAGCGCGAGAGAGGAAAGCGAGGCGAGGTTGGGGATCGTGGCCACGGTGGTCCCAATAGGGAGTGGGACGTGGTCGTCGGTCGCGTGCGACGCGAGCGTGGCGTGCGTGCTCGACTTGTGCGTGGCCAGGAACAGGCCAGGGAACGGGGCGGTTGTCACGATGCAGCCGATACGGGGCTCGCACGCGCGCTGGCTTGTGGGTGCAGTGCTGCGGTCTAGTGTGGTTAGGGTCAGGTGGTGGCAGGGGGGTGGTTGCTGGGTAGGTGGATTAGGATTAGGTCTCGGTTAGGGTTTCAGATTTGTAGCGGGTAGTAGGCCGGCTGCTGGCTGGGCTTTTGGGCCTGGCCGGCCCCTGCCTCCCCGATAAAAAAATAGTTTTTATTTATTTGTTCACTTATTTTTATACATAAGACTTTTGTAAATAGTTTTTAGACAAATAAAAGATCTGGACAAGACCGGGCTTTCTAGTTTGAAAAAGGGGAAGTTATTTAGAAAACAAAGATAGGCGTTTAGAAAATAGTTTTAGACAAGGAATTGCATGATGACATGACGATGCTCAAATGCAATGTGGCATGATGACATGAGCATGCGGTCATGATGATGCAATGCACAAAAACGCAGCGATTTTCTAGTAGTGGTTTTAGCGGGATGCCACAAACTACTTCCCGAATTGTCTCATCTTGGACTTCTCCCTATCATGACTCAATATACGTGTCATGGTATGAGCGGGTCGACCAGGTCATATGGGTAAAGTGTGCAACCCCTACAGGGTGTAAAACTAAGTGCTTAGCCGTGTCCCCGGTAATGGACGATTGAGTTGCTGAATTATGGGTGCTATGACATGTTCTCGTTCATTCCAATTTGAGAATTACTAAAAGTTGATGGGTGAACTTAATGGGTTATTGTGATCAAACTTGATTTAAAAGTAGGGTAAAACTGTTTAAGAAAATGCAAGCTAGCCAAAGCCTCCACTTAGCCAAAATAAGCATGTAGTTGCTAGGTATATTGTCTCCTTACTTAGCTCTACTTGCCATATATTCCAAGTATTGACCCTTTGGGGCTGCTACGTTTTATGTTGCAGGTTATACCTATTCTGAGTGATCGTATTAGGTAGTCGCGAGACTCCACTCAACAATTGTTCGCCTGTGGCACATTTGAAGGATGGAGATCTACCTTGTATTGTTTCCGCTGTAATATAATGTAAATTCTGGATCATATTCGTTATATTCATGATGCACGATTATATTTGGTATCATTTTGTACTGTGTGTGCTAGTGAACCGATCCAGGGATTAGCACTATACACAGGAACTCAGCCTTATCAGGCGAGGGTGTTAACAACCATGTTTCAGAATTCAGAAGCTTCCGTGCAACCACAATACATATGCGCTCTGTCTTGGCTTAGTACTTAGTGGGAAACCTCACCGGGGTACCAACATTGGAGGTTCTTGGCACTGTTGGCTACAGCTGGTAGAGGGGCTACTAAGGGAAGGCCTCGCCATGGTCTTGTCTGTAAAAGGACTTGATCGTGGATTGTGGGGAAAGTGCACAACCTCTCGAGAGTATTGCAATCTGACCGATCAGCCGTGTTCACGGAAACAGAACAACGTTGAGCATCTGAAGGATGGAGCCTCTGAAGGATCTTCCTCTCTCTTTTCCAAACTAACATTTTATAAACCCAAGGCGTGAGTATATCGCCATATGGCGGGATTTTGGGAACTTGGTGCGTAATATCCAAGTGCTAGGTTGGTTGGGCACTTGGTGAGTAATATCCACGTGTTCCATTCGACCCTATACTACTTATCAAAGTTTACAAAGTAGGGAAATCTCTTCCTCTTTTCTTATTACATTGAGAAAATTGGCTTTATGCAATTGAACCCCAAAGCCTACTCTTCGCCTTGCATGTAGAGATAGACTTACTCTTTCCTTGGTGTAATTTGCCAATACATTCAAAGTATTGAACCAACTTGTTGGCTGCACATCTTATGTGCAGAATCCGAAGACTGAAAGGTGCGTAGGGATCGCGGGTCTTCACGCAACTAGCCTGAGGCGTTGATGGACTCAAGTTTTACTTAGTTTCCGCTGTTTTATTTGACCTAGCTATAAGCTATGCAAGTTGTAATAATTATACTCTGGATTATTCGTGTAATAATGACTTGTGTTTTACATGATATTCATCGACTGTGAAGTGCTAGCTATCGATCCAAGGACTAGCATGTTATTCACAGGGACTTAGGATCCTTAACGATCTGAGGGTCGCAACAGAAACGCTGGAATTATTTCAATAGACACCGAAACTGTTTCGGGTGAAATTGCTGAAATTGGTTCTGCATGTAATATTCAAATGTTGCAAGGGGTTTTATTGTGAATGTTTGTTCTGAATAACATTAATAAAACAGTTTTATTAAATGAGAGAGCATTAAATTTGGAGAAATTTAATGCATTTAAAGTTGAGACTTTAAAAGAGAATGTTAAGGGGCATTTTAATGTGGAGGGGGGTTACCACCACATGAATGGGGGAGGTGAAGGGACACGCTCCATGGGCGCCGACCATGGGGGTACCCTCCGCTCCTCCTATAAAAGCCCCACCTCTCACACCTTCATACTCACACCTCCTCGTGAAGGATCTCTCTCCTCCTCCTCTAGTATTATTTTCCCCATGGTCTCGGATTAGCGAGATACATGTTCCCGGTGGCTTTATCTGGAAAGGAGTTGCTGCTTTCGCTGCTTTGCTGGAGCGAGGGACAGAGGTTGTCGGGTACTGGACGTGTGTGCGATCACGGATGCACCGCTGCTTTGCGGTGCTAGACTTGGTGGTGCTGGACTTGCTGGAGCTAGATCTGATGGACGTGCTGGAGCCGGACCTGCTAGACTTCATCACGTTCTTGAGATCGGCAAGTGTACGACTACATCATCCACGAGTTCCAACTCGTTAACAAAGCTTTGTTGTCTTCGAGGGTAAGTTCTCTATGGATGTATATCCACCTGTTGCTTGTATCTAGTAGATAGATCTTGGCATATACTTCCCATTGTAGGAACTTTTTGTTTTCTATGCTGGCGAACCCAACACTCTCATCTGGGTTCCTTTGGAGTTGCATTTCCTGATGCTGGATTTGTTTCGTTGTCAAGCGGCGTCATCGTCTTCTAACGACGTCCAATTTGTGAAGGAATCCGGAGTCGTGGACTGCAAGGCCAAGGAAGTGGTTGAGCGATTTCCTCTCCTCCATTGGCGGCGCACTCCGGGCACAACTCATCGAGGTCTCCACACGTTGGGGATCACCAGATGGTTGTCCGAACGACTGCGCGGCAATCGTCTTCAGAGTCTCTGGAGGAGCATGTAAGTGTGATTTTGTTTTGCAGTCGAATTTGTGATTCATGCTATTTGCTGATCCTTTATTTTCTTCTAAGGCAGCTCATTGTGAAGGAAGCTGCTCGTCTTGGCGGAGCAGGTACTTGCGATGGGTCGACAGCATGCAATGCTGGACAATCGCCATCGCGTCGTCGAAGGTTATTATTTTCTTCTTCTTCTCTATTCTTGTGAGATTTATACATTCGACTGATGATCCATCTTGTATTTTTTGTAGCTGAGCATAACGAACTTCTTCGCGATGCTGTCTCTTGAAAAGACGCTCGCCGCGGCGGTGAAGAGTCACGACGAGGCAGTCGCTGCATTGGATGAATCGCGAAAACGCGAAGAGGATTTGCGCACCTCCATCATCGCTGAGAGGGAAAAATTGTTCGAAGAACAGCTCTTTTCGATTTTAAGTCTCTTCCGGGTTTTTTTTGGTCTGGATTTTCATTGTTTCTTTCTTCGATATCTTGTTATTATGTTGACTCTTTGCTCTGTGTAGATGCTGGCGATCTGAGCTTCGATGCCCAAGCACTTCGTCGTGATGATGCTTTGGCAGGCGCCATCGCGACTGTCAAGGATCATAGCGCTTTCCTTCATGGGATGCTAACTAAGGCCAAGGTTGTGCTCAGTCGCATCCACGAGGAGCTGACGCCCAAGGCTGAGCTGATTGAGAACTTGGAGGACCTGGTGGAGTCCCTCACTAGAGGTATTCCCGTGGACTTCAGGAAATCGCAGCGTGCGGTTGGCGCTTCCATGGCACTCGCAATGGTGCAAGCCCATGGCATGGAGGTGGACCCTGCTACGATCTCCAAGGCGATGCCTGTCGGCGCAGATGGTCAACAGGTAGTTTTTGCTCCTTTTGCAACTGTCTGCGGCAAGTACGGGCAGCAACTCATCAACACAGTCACCAAGTATTCCGAGGAGCTACATCGAGCCAAGAAGGCGGCGGAGGCTGTGGCGTCAGGGGCTGGCGGGAAGTCTGTGGCATCTGAGACTGCCATGAACTCGATGAGGCCTCTGAAGTCGAAGTCTAAGTCGAAGAAGCTGGCTGCTCCTCAGGAGTTATATTGTAATAGTTAATAGTTTGACTTCCTTTTGTTGAAAACATGCCGT